>PVLD010000187.1:0-178734 GCA_004027595.1 Dinomys branickii
ATAAAAAAAAAAAAAGGAAAAAAAAAACCTGAACCCCAATCCTCCCTGAGCCACTAAGCCCTGCAGCTGGACTTTCTGGAACTCACTTTGTGGAACTCTCAATGCATTATCAGCAAAGTCCTCTCAATCATCAACCTCAACCTTCCTTTCAGCTTGCTCCTGCAGAAATCTACTTTTCCTTTGAGGCTTGTGTGTTCCTGTAAAGCTTACAAGTGATGCTGGTTTTCTTCTACATCCCACATGCTGCCCTGACTAGAGTGATGGTGGTCTTCACTACCCTCCCAGGTCATTTCTTTTCCTGGCTCTTTCTCCCCTCAGATGTCTTTGAGTAGACTACTCAATATTCTCCTTGCAATAATTGCTCACCACCCTCCTACTCTTTCACCTTCGTTACTTGAAGAATTTAGGCTTAGTTCACTGGAAATTTCCCTACCACTATTCCAGTATTGCTTTTGTCTCTTTATACCAACATGGATAATTTACCCTACACCCTGTCCTGGTCTCCAGTGAGTTCATCTTACTTTGCACCTTAGATATGGAAACCCATGGTTGGTTTTGTAGCAATACATTTACAGGGTCTTCAAAATCTTACTTTTAGGCTTCCCACTGATCTCCACCTCCTGTTGTTTCAGCTCACTCTCACACCTTTACACCAGCATTTTTCACCAGCTGGGACCTTTTATCCATTGACCCTGTTTTTATTTATTTATTTATTTTAAAGAAAATAGTACAGAACAACAAAAAAAGAACAATAGCAAAATATAAACAACACAAAGCAAGGACATTAAAAATGAGACAAGACTTCAAACCAAATGATAGGGATTAACAGAGGTTATTATATTACATATTGTTATCTTCAACAAAGTTGCTCAGATTATCAGATGTAAGAAAAGAAGATTGATCAAATCATTAAAGAGAATAAGTATATAATAATTTAAAAGAACTTTAGAGACAATACATAGTGACACTAAGGCAGGATTATAGGAATTCACCATTGGTTGTTATACTGTAAATTGTTGTTGTCATATAAATTGCTCAGATTACCAGATACAAGCATGTAAAATTGGTCAAAATAGTAAAAAACAAACAAAGAAAACATCTTAATCATTAACTATTCCCCTCAACAAACCATCAGACACCAACGGTACAGTTATACCACCAAACCATATATATATACATACATACATACATATATATATGATTTGCCTTAGTATTTTTTCTTCTTTCCCTCATCCCAGTTGCTCCTTCCTTTGAGCAGTTTCTTTCCTTTTCTTATTATCTGTTGTGCATTTTGGGTTTTATTTGCTCTTTCATGTTCTTACACTGGGGAGTCAATGTGATGTTTACACATGTGGGTCCAATTCATTTCACTTATGAGTATGGTCTCTAGTTGCAGCCATTTACCTATAAAAGCCTCAAGTTTTTTTTTTATAGCTGAGTAATACTCCATTGTATAGAAATACCACATCTTTTGTATCCATTCCTCAGTTGATGGGCATTTGGGTTGCTCCCAAATGTAGCTATGACAAATTGCACTGCTATAAACGTGGTACTCATGTACTGCTGTGGTATGACTTTTCTAATTTTTCCGGAAAAAAATATCACTGTCTCATCTCCTCACTTTTACCCTTTACGCACTTTAGATCCCATAGTCCACATTTATAATCATTCCCTTGCACCCCCCTCAAGTCACTTCTCCCTTTCTCTCTCCTGTGTAATCCTAATCCAGTCCACTTTTTCACATTCTCCATCGTTGCTCCCATGCAGATCACAGCTATGAAAAATATACCACGCACACAACCCTGCTAGTTTGAAGATAATGGCTACAATCCTCAAGAGATTTTCTACATTGCCCTGGACACTTCTCTACTCAACATTTCTCCACTCAATGCATTCTCCTAGACTCTTAAACAGTTTAGGCTCACTCCTCTCTCCTATAGCCGTCAACAATCCTACTCTAGTCTGTTGGTCTATCTGTCTGTCTGTCTTTTTCTTAGCAATGCCCTGACTTCTGACTTCCGTGGAAAACTAAGTGTATGTTCTGCCTGCATCTGCCCCTTCCTTCTTATTTAACTTCTCCCTCCCCAAACTAACAACGGACAAATGATTTCTGTTCCCATCCAGATCAACCTTTCCCTTGTTCACTGGATCCTTTTGTTCTCTTGTCTTTATCTTTTTTTTGGCCATACTTTTGCCTTTTCCTCCTTCTTTTCCACATCATCCATTCTCCTTTTCCGTTGGACATTCCCATCAGTGTATATTCGAGCTGAAATAGTGCCAATCTTAAGAGAAAAGAATAAGGAAAAATCAAAACAGAAACAAAAATACTCTCTTGACCACACAATGCCTTTCAGCCTCTCTGTTTTCCTTTAGAATACAATTCCTTTAAAATGTGCTCTACACCACAATGAAAATGAAGTTTCAATACTGTAAGTAAAGTCGTGCCACACTGGAGCAGTCAAACCCTCAAAAATTTCCACCACATCAAGAAGAAAATCCCAAGTCCTCCTATGGTTTGTACCCCTTACATGAAGAGACTCCCTCTTTGACTCATTTTATTCCTTTTCTCCCAGTGCACTTTCTCTCTGCTCTGCCACTTTTCCTCATAGCAACCAGTGCTTAACTGTGGTCAGCTCAATAATGGCCCCCGAAGATGTTCACCTGCTAATCCCACAACCTGTCATTATGTCACCATACAGAATAAAGGAACTCTGTAGATGTGATTAAGCAAAGGGTGCTGAGATGGAGAGATTATCCCGGATTATCCAAGTGGGACAAATGTCCTTACAAGAGGGAGGCAGGAAGCTCAGAGTCAGAAAAGGGGCTGTGCCAGTGCAGGTCAGGTGATGTCACTGTAGGAGGGGCCAGAATCTGAGAAGGAAAATGGGGAAGGCAAGGAAACAGATTTCTCAGAAGGAACACGGTCCCCTGACACTATGATTCTTTTCAGATTTATGACCTCTAGAACTGTAAGAAAATAATGATATGACAGTTTAAGTCTGTGGTACACCAACTAAGCCTGCGGTAATCTCTCACAACAGAAGTAAGCAGACAACACTGGAATTACTTTGTTTCCTTTCCTGTTTATTATCTGTTTCCCTTAGTACAGTGGAAGCTCCATAAAGTGAGGAATTTTCTTATTTTTCTATAGTGTGGCTAGACGTCAGAACAGTGGATATTTGTTGAATTTTAAAAAAATGAAGAAAAAGTGAGAATCACTTTCTCCCTGGCTGGAACGGGTCCCTCAAGCTTCTTTTCTGCTTGGCACCCCTAGTCTCTGCCCCTGAGGACACAACACAGTTCTGGGGACTTCTCTGACCCAGGTGTCTGGATTTCCATGCTCAGTCTAACAGTATGGAGAAGCAAGCCCGTCAAAGCTGAACTCTATCGAGCGGCAAGCTAGTCTGCCTCAGGGGATCATCTTCAGTATATTAAACCAAAGCGTTTGTTTTGCTCTCTGGAAAGTTATCCATTTCTCCTCCATAGTGCATGATAAATAAGAAGACAGATTAACAGGAAGAGCGCTAAGTGGAAATTAAATGAGCCTTAAACTCACTAAAGCCCACTTATTATTTTTCTTCCTCACTAAAATATAAGTCCATGATGGCTTAGTCACTGCCTCATCCTCAAGACCCAGAAACATGTTTGATACTTAATAGACTTTCAACCCAGAGTTTACTGACTGAATGAGTTTTCTTAGATTTCTCCTTCTCAACTCCAGATCCAGACAATCTCTGTTACGGTTTACAACTAAAATGTTGCCCAAAGTGTCGGGTGCTCATAGGTGGGGTTTGGGCGGTGACTGAATCATAGGTGTGCACTGCTCATTACTGGGTTAGGCCATGGGTGATGGGCGGCAAAGAGTGGTGGGAAGAGGTGAGCTGCTGTCCCATGGCCTCAAGAATGTATATACGTGATCCTTCCTCTTCCTCCCTTGATCTCTTTGCTTCCTCCCTGACTTGCCATGAATAGTTTGTCCACTGCTGTGTCCTGCCACCATGCCACCCTGCTTTGGACCCATCCGAGAATGCACTGAAACCTCTATAAACTGCGAGCCAAAAATAAACTTTTCCTCCTTTAACCTATGGGTGTTGGGTATTTTGTCTCAGGAACAGAGTAATTAAGACAATTGAGAAACTGGATAGATTCTTTCTCTCTGCATATTTGAACCTACCATTTCCCCTCCATCTCTGCTTTCCCTTAGTTCCGGGCTGTCATTTCTCTCCTGCGGGGCTGAATGTAGCATTTCAGCATCCTCAAGTCTTCTAACACTGCAGCTAAATCTGATCCTATTAACTTCCTGTTCTCCTTCAAGCCTCCTTCCTGTTCACGCAGGATGGAACCCTCAACCCTCTGAATGGCACTATAACCATCCGTGTCTTCTTATGATCCTGCAGCCTTAGCCTGTGCTTGCCTTGTCTCCTCCTTCCTCAACCCAAGAGACCTGCAATGCCAAAACCAGGCTACTGTTTGGTGTCTCGGTGTTGTTACTTATGCTTCCTTCTTTGTCTATGTTCTAGTGATCTACTGCTGTCTTTAAAAACTACCTCAAAATGTGGCTTGAAATAACGACTGTATTTATTATTTATAATTGTTCATGGTGGTAGGAACTACCTGAACTTGGCCAGATGATTCTTGCTTGTCTTCTCTCACGAAGTTACAGCCAGTTGGTGGCTGGGGCTGAAGTCATCTCAAAAGTTTTCTGATTCATATATTGACAAATAATGGTGGCTATGGGCTGGAAGTTGGGGACCTCATTACCAAGTCTGCGAGCTACGGGAAAGTAGTGTGAACACCCTAGGCACATGTGGCAGAACTTTTCTCCCTTAGCCTTGGAAGTCACATGGCACACTTGTGCCACATTCTACTAGTTAAAAGTGAGTCATTAAAATCAGTTCATATCTAAGGGTAGAGGAATTAGAGTCCATCTCCTGAGGTGAATAGCATCACGTATATACAAAGTGAGGAGGAAGTGATGGGAACCATCTCTAGAAGGTCGGTCAGCAATGCTTTCCTCCCTTCCATTCTGCATTTACTACCCTCTTCTACTTGCAAACATACTATTTTCAATTCAAGATCAAGTTCATCCCTGACTCTGACACCTGCTGGCAGAAGTAAGCCTCCATCAATGTAGGACTTCTTCAAAGACAAACTTGCAGGAAATCTAGTTTTTCAGATCTTAAGTGGCTTTTATTTGTGAACTTACAATCAGGCAGCAGTCTAGCCCACAAGTGGATCAGGATACTCATCACATGTACAGGTTACCTATCTGCTGGGAAAAGGGTCAGACACACAGGTAATATCAGTGAGGTATGGACAGTCTATTGCTCACAGCTTGCATCAGTCTTACTCAACAGTTGCTGATTGTAGTTGCCTGAGGCTCACCTACTTGTTACAAGAGTAGTTTATGGTCACTTTATAAGTAAAGTTAAGTTCATCATTTGCCACCCCAATACACAGCACCTTGGCAATTGAGAAAACGGAAACAAAGCCTCTCTGATTTATCCTGTCTCTCTATCTTGAAGTAGGCCACAATTTTGACTTGCCTTTAAACTGATCATTAGACCCTTATTCCAGAGATAATATTCCTAAACTTCCCCCAAAAGGAACATCTTTACCCTCAAAGATAGAGATGTCAAGAAGGGTCTGAAGAAACAGGGTATGTTAAATTTCACCCAGTTTATCACCATAGCTCACACCTTATCCAATCAGACTATTGCATGACCATCTGCTATTTATAAACCTTAGCATTAAAATACCTGTTTGTGGAGTTCTTCATTTCTGAAATTTCCCATGTCATGTAGAATTTTTATTTCATGCTTTTCTCTGTAAATCTGTGTTTTACTATGGTGATTCAGTGATGTGTGGGAAAGGATTCTCTATAGCATCTATATCATGTGAATTCCTTTTTTACACCCCTGCCTCTCCTGTTAAATTATAAATATTGCAGGACTTGTGTCTGTGTTTTATCATCTTGGCCTGAGAAAGTGCCAGATGCAAGATGGGCCATTAAGCATGTGTTTAATAAAAAAAAATACTACTATGTATCTGTTTTGAAGATTAAATGAACAAGAACTGTGCTTTACACAATTGGGGTTTGAGAGAAGGTAGTCCAAGTCAAAATGCTGACAGGTGTCTTAGGTAGCTCATACTGGAGTCACGCAAACCTGGGTCTCCTCTGTATTGCTGAGATTTCATAGGGTCACAGGCACATTTCAGGTAAAAGAGGAAAAACTGTCTCCAGTGTAAGAAGGTATTTTAAGCTCATTTGAAGAAGCCAAGGGTCACAGCAGTAAATATAACCTCCTGTTGGAGAAAAGGGAATTCTGTAGCTGAGCATTCAGAGTGCTGGTGGGGTGGAAACACCTTTGGAGGTCGGAAAAGCTTTAGCACTTTCTTCCAGCTGTTCGTGGCATGAGCCCAGGGGCTGCCAGGGCACTCACAGAGATAATGGTCAGGGTCTGGAGCTCCAGCTGACACCACAGCTAGGAATTATTACAGAAGTTTACCAACTGATCAAGCTCATAATAAATTAAGAAAACATTTAGCCAGGAATGGTGAGACAATCTAAAAGACTTCTCTGTTCAGATTTAATTTTCCAAGCAATAAAGTTTCTAATATTAACAAGGGTGGTGGAGCTCCTAAATTATTTTTTTAATCTTTTAAAATTTCTTTAAATATCTCATTCCAATGACTAATCAGGAGATGCCACCAAAATAGCAGGTGAGGAGAATTGTTCCCATCAGCATTACAAAGCCAGCATTTTAAGGATCTAGTCCTAACGGATTTAATTTCCTAATTAGCTTTTCAAAAGAGAAGCACAAAGGTTAAAAGCTGCTGCCTTTCTAGATTTAAGCCTTTAAAACTCCACTGCCAACCTGGAAACTTAATTTCAAGATTAAACAAAGCAATCTGTACAGAGCATCTAAATAAATATCTAATACAATCTGTTTATAGATTAACCAAGCTGAGATTTATGACAAATCTTGCTGTGATTTGCTCTTTTTAAAATTCAACACTTTGTGAGCACAGAGCATCCTCACAAACCCTACACTGAGGTGTATTTCAGGCTGTTGGTAAGGGGTAGAGCAGCAATTTTATGAATACGGTTGATGTTCTCTAAGCCGCTGCTGTAGATCAGCCTAACAAGAGGTGCTGATTTTTCTTGGAATGGTTAGAGAAGCGGTGAAGAGTTATGGGTGGGGAAGGGCTGGCTCAGGAACATAACGACACGTGAATTTCTTGAGAATCATACCTATGTAGTACAGTTTTATTACTTAATTTAACCGAACAAATTTTAAATATGCTCTGCCATCAAGAGTATGCATCTTTCCCTCGGATCTCTTTCATGGCTTTACATTTAGACAGCTCCTCCAAATCCAGACTGAACACCCACATTTTCCTCTCTGGTTTTACTTCTATTTTTATTGAGATGAACTTCTTAGGACATAAATTAATCATTTCAATAAGCTGACAGGTTTGTTACTGTCTTTGATTGTTTGACCAATATTACATTCGTATGTCTGGTGGACTGAACATCTTCACTGAAGAGAATAGTATGTAATGTAGCAACTGTTGTTAATTCCTATCGTTTTGTTTTGAGGTCATGTATCATTTTTGTTGTTTTGATTTTATCTTCATTGTTGTTTTGTTAGTCTTTTTAAACTTTAAAATAAAAAAAATAAATTATCCATTTCAAAATGACATTTAGTATGTTCCTCATGAAGTGCAACTATCCACTCTAGTTTAAAAATATTTCATCAACCCCATTAAACAGTCATTCTTGATCTGGGTCCCACCTCCTGATAACCACTAATCTGCTTTGCCTTTGTGGATTTACCTAATGTGGATATTTCATATAAACAAAATCATGTGAGCTTTTCTGTATTTGTCCTTTGACCCGGCTGAATATTTTTGAGGTTCACCCATACTCTAATCTAAAGTGCTGCAACCCTTTGTGTGAATAACTTTCTATTATATGCTATACCCCCTTTTGTTTATCCATTCCTCAAATGATGACCTTCGGGAACTTTCTACCCTTCAGCTCTTGTGCATAGTATGCTATGAACGTGTATATATAAATATTTCCTGTTTTTAGTTATTTTGACTATATGTATATACCTAGGAGTAAAGTTGTTGAGCCTTATGGTAGATTTTCATTTAGTTTTCTGAGGAACATTTGTGTTTTTATGCATGATTTATTAATCCATTTGAAATGTTAGTTCTAAATGGATTATTTCCAAATTGATGACTTTATCTAAATCATTTGTTGAATAATTATTCCTTATTACTATGCCTGAAACTTCTTATAGCATCAGACACTTGAAAACTTTCTTTATTATGGCTCTGTGGTTTTTAAACATGTGATAAAGAAAAACTTTTATCAGTCTTCATAGGTTTCAAAATTTTCTTGAAAACCTTTTTTAGAGAACACAGGCGTGGTGGCACATGTCTGTGATCCCAGCACTCAGGAGGCTGAGGTAGGAGAATTGTTGCAAGTTTGAGGCCAGCCTAGGCTACAAAGTGAGCTCAAGGCTGGCCTGAACTGCACTGCAAGACCCTGTCTCAGAAAAAAACTAACAGAGCGCTTTCTAACTTATTCTATGTGGCCAGGACCATCTTAATGTCTAAGCAGGACAAAGACATTACAAGAAAAGGCCCATATCCTTCATAAATACAGATTCAAAATTCTCAACAAAGTACTACATTCAGCAACATAGCAAAAGGATTGTACATCACGACCAAGTGGGATTTATGCCAGGAATGCAAGGGTACTTCAACCTACAAAACCATTCGCTTTAATGCACCATGTTAACAGAAGGAGTAGGGAAAGAATATCCCACATGATTATCTCAATATAAAATTTGGCAAAATCCTACAGCTTTTATAATTAAAGAAAGACTCAATAACTAGGAATGAAAGGGAACTTCTTAAAGATGAGAAAATCTATCTGTGGAAAACACATATCTAACATTAAATTCAATGGCAAAAGCAATTATGTTTCATCTCAGATCAGTAACAAAACATGAATGACCACTTTTACCACTTCCAGCCAACCCAGCACGAAGAGTTCTAGCCAGAGCACCTAGACCAGGAAAAAGGAATAAGATATCCAAACCAGAATGGAAGAAATAAAATTATCTCTCCGTGCTTACAATATGATTTAGAGATAATATGTGTCCTAGTTATTTTTCTCTCATTGCTTGGACAAAATACTTGACCCCCAGAATTAAGGAAGGAGGTTTATTTACCTCACAGTTTGTAGACATTTGAGTCTGTAATCACCCGGCTCCAAGGCAGGGTGGCACATGGCAGAAGGCAACAGTTCATGATGGTGGAAGACAGCGAAAGCAAAATGGAGGAGTGTGAAAGAAGACTCTCTTTCTGTCCCTTATACTGTGTGCAGGCTACCCATCCTATGGTGGGTATAGCACTCACACCTATAATCCCAGCACTAGACAATCAATCAATCGCAAACTCTAGATTTAGCTGCTTCTGAAAAGCACCCTCCCATGACATCATGAAGTTTTGGGGGGACATCAAGACACAAACCATAACATTCTGCACCTGGCTCTGCCAAGACTCATGCACATCCTTTATGCAAAAGTATTTAGTCCATTGCTGGGAGTTGCCAAAGTCCTAACAGTTTCAGCTTTGTTGAAAAGTCCAAGTCCCAAATCTCTTCTGAGAGATAAGGCAAACTCTCAGCTGTGACCCTCTGTACAAATAAAAAAAGTTAAACAGTTCTAACTTTCAATGGTATAAGCTAAACTTTTCTATTCCAAAAATTACAAATAGGAGGACACAAAGTGTTGGAACCACAGCAAGTCCACGCTCCAGCAGGGCAGACATTAAGTCCTATAGTTCCATGTGGAACATCCAAAGAAATCTGTGGTAAGTTGTGAGCTCCAAAGGCCTTGTGTGACTCTGCCCCTACAGCACTTCTGGTGGTTGTAGCTCCCAAGCCTTCTCTCTTAGGCCCATTTTGCTGCCACAGTTTTCCTTCGATGATCCACATTCTTGGCTTTTCCAAACTTCTGGGTTCTCCGCTGCACCTTTGGCTTCACACTCACAGCCTCACGTATTGCCCTCTCAGGGGCACACTGCCTGGCCTCCCAGGCCTTCTGAAGTCTAGGTGGAAGCCTTTTTATCCTCATAACTCTTGCATTCTGCATGCACCTAAAGCCAGAGCCATGTGGACGAAGCCAAGGTCTGCTGCCAGCTGGAGCAGTAACCAGGCTTTCTTCTCTCTTGGCTGTGGAGATCAAGTGCCTGGGATTGCTGAGCACTCTGAATCCAATTCTGAGGAACAAATTCTCTATGCCATCACTGTTCTGGCACATGGTTACAGCTACCATAGCCATTCTGGAACATGGTGCTCTGCGGTTTTCTTCTCCTTGACAACTCTTGTTTCTATTGTTCATATTAAATTCAAAATTGCTCTGTCAAGTTAAAATATTCATTGGTATTTTAATTAAATTGCACTCAAGTTATTTATGTTATTTTGGAAGAAATTAATATTGTATACTTCTTATCAGAATTTTTTCTGGGATCTTTAATTAAATTCTTAGTTGTACTCATATTGGAATTGTACATTCCTTGGTAAAGTCCCTAACTATTCTTCTTATGTATTATATTTCCTCTCAATATTAATTTGGAGATAGCTATAACAGAATGTTTGTGGCACCCCCAAATTCACATGCTGAAACATAAATGTTAAGATGATATTAGTAGGAGGTGGAGACCCTGCAGGTGATAGGGTCATGAGTGTAGAGCTCTTGCGAGTGGGATTAATGCATCTGTGAAAGAGGGCCCAGGGAGCATCTTGTCTTTGCTACATGAGCACACAGTAAGTAACTACTGCCTGTCTAGGAACTGAGCCCTTGCCAGAACTCAACTGTGCTGCTCTGGCATAATCTTATGGATCTTGGATTCTTAGCCTCTAGAATGGGGGTAAATAAAGTTCCATTATTTATAAGGCACACAGTTTATGGTTGGTTGGTATTGCAGCCTAAACAGACTAAAACAGAGGCATTTATGTTTTTAATCTCACTTACTAATTCTAGTGCATTTTCAGTTTATGACATTTTCTATATGCATAGCAACATTATTTGTAAATGACAATTTTCTGTAGTTTTCTAGTAGCCATATCTTTATATCTTTTTGTTTAGTCAGAGCTTTCATAATAGACTACTTTATTTGTTAGTATACCCTCGGTGCCTACAAAAATATGTGTGAGTTTAATATGTTTTGAAGGAAGATAGAGATGTTGCATAATTACTATTATAGTAGGCCTCCTTCATTTTAATTTTAATAGAAATGCTTATAGTATTTTACTATTGAGTGTAATATTTCCCTTTGGTTTTATATAGGTATTCATCATTATGGGAAAATAGTCTTCTTAATTCTTACAGAACTTAAAATTAAGAATGGTAATAAATTTCTATTAAGTTCCTTTTCAACAAATACTGAGCTTGTCCTATAATATTTCTTACTTTATGTTGTTCGTTAACAAATTTTTGGTAACAAATTGTGCTGGGTGATGTTGGATTATTATGTTAATGTAATGTTGAATTCAATTCACTAGCACTTTGAGTCTTCATGAAAGATTTGAAAATTAGTTCGGAGGATATGAAGTTCTAATGTTTGCTGGTGAGCTCTCTTCTGGCCTCATTTTCTTACGAGGCATTGTTCCTGGGAGAAATGGAACTTACGCCAGGTGGGAGAGAATGAGCACGTCCCCTAAAAAATGGGGTCCTGGTCTCATCCATTGGAAATCAATTCTTTCCTTTGTGTCCCCTGAAGCCACTGATTGGCAACATCTAGTAATGTTTGATGCCTACTGTTAAACCAGAGCTCTTCCACCAAGTCCTAACTGCCTGTCCATTTTTACCTTTTTCCCCCACAAGCTTATTCCCTTGCAGGAGACTTAGGCTATCTTAAAACTTGGATTTTCCCATTTTGTAAGGTGGTTTTGTTGTTGTTTGAGATGGATCCAGCAGTTATTTGTCCTCATTCTGTTGGACATTAGGGCTCACAGCCTATTCCTCACAAGCCAGAATAAATAGTAGAAAGGGGATTAAATTGTACATATGCAGAGAGCAATGCATGTTAACTTGGATCACTGTTAACTGTAGGGTGTTCTAATACCATACACATAGTGCAAAGCAAAGAATAGTACCAAAAACATGCACTAATTCCTGGTGCCTTAAAGTATGCAGCAGTGTCTTGGGTATGGGAAAAATCCCTGAGCAGCTTTGAGGAAGGGGATCTATTTCAGACGTGACCAGTTTTTTGACTAACCAGTGCCACTCATGACAGCATGAAGGACACTACATGTGTTTGTACACTTCAAAGAAAATAGAAATGATTATTTGTAAAAATAAGCCAATTTGAATTATAGAAAATATCATCACTTCCTTGCTGACACTGAAAAGCTGGTTATAATCCAGATTCATTTTTATATTAATATAGTGGTTTTGGAAGAGACCAAAATTATATTTGTGTTGCAAAACTATTTTTTCAGCCATGCTATTGGTATTCTGACTGTTAGCATGTACCTATGCAAGTTGATGTAGCTGAAGTTAATGACACATCCACTGGACGTGATTGTTCACAGTGCCAGGCAAATTCCAGACATTTAGTAATGTGGAATACATCAGTGAATAGGTCATTCTTGAACCAAAAGATGCAGCTGATTATGTTGAAATAAATATGAAGAAAGTGGTTAATATTTTCCAGCTATTTGTGTTCTACCAAAACCTTTTATATAAAAACAGAGTAAAAAAATTCATCAACTCCTATGAAACTATTTAAAATAAATTCTTTCCAGAAAGCTACACATTCACAGTTTATCTGAACACGGTAGTTTTATCTCATATTTGTTCTAGTAACAGAGGTGGAGGTAGGGATGGGGTGGAAATTCAAAATGGGCTTCAGAGAAGCACAAAAGTATGATGAGCAGGCTGGATATATGATTATTAAGAAAGGCTAAGACTTCAGACAAGTGAACAGGAGAATAAGGAAGACTTAATATTTGTCACCAAGGATATGAAAAGTTATAATGAAGAAGGTGCTGACAGCTGTTCTTTACTGTCCTGGAGGGGGAATTAATAAAAAGAGATTTTCTAGAGACTAGCACTTGGCAGTGAGGCCTATGAAATGCTAGTCTCTATTAGCCAAACAAGCAGAGGACAGGACAGCTATGTGGTTTTTCAAGTGTTACGAATAGACCTCCATCATTAGAATTCTCTGAGACTTGCTAGAAATGCAAATCCTTCAATCCAGTCCTTGAATCAGAAAAGCTGCTGGAGGTTAGCAATGCTGTGGGTTTTGGGGTTAGATTTCCCTACCTGTTACAAAATACCTAAGTTAAACAGGAGGACAGGTGTATTTGAGCTGACAGTTTCAGTTCATGGTCATGTAGCCACATTGCTCTCATACTATGGCAGCACAGTACTACATCACGGCAGCAGTGTGCCATGGGAGAGGCTGCTCACCTCTTGGCAGCCAGAAAGTACGAGGTGAGGACTCCAAATCTGTCTTTACAAGTGCACACCCCGTTCCACTAGGCCTAGTTCCTTCTCCCTCCTAATGGTCATACAGGCTGATGCTTTTACACATATGGACCTGGATGGATATACGGCATGCAAACCATAGCAGTCTTTTACAAACTCATAGGTGATTCTGGGGGCTGTTAGGTGTGAAAATCACTGGGACAGCCAAACTCATGGGCGCATTGTTTTCAGATGTTATTTCAAAGCAGGGATGAGGAAGAAAGACTTGAAACCTCTTCAGCCTCACACTGTCTCTTCTGTGAAGAAGACAAAATGCAGTCTCTATTCATCAGTGCAGTGAACCTCAAGGGACGTGAGCCATTTCTCTAGGAAGATAAAGTCAGTGGCTGCAGAAAGCAGTGGTGAAAACTGCTTGAAAAGAAGAGAAATTCTGTCCTGCTCACTTTCTTGTTGCTGGGCAAAATACTCAAAACCCACAAATTAAAGGAGGAAGGGTTCGTTTTAGCCTACAGTTTTCAGAGATTTCAGTGCGTAGTTGGCTGGCTCCGCAGTAGGACAGCACGGCAGAGGAGAAGCAGTGCACAGCAAGGCAGGCTGAAAACAACAGCAAGCAGGGAGAAGCCTTTTCCGGTTTCATTCCAGATGACAGGCCTCTTGGTTGGTGCTCCCTACACCCAGCATGGGTCTTCCTATCGCCCACAGCCGGAGCTGTGCTAACCCAATCGATGACCTGATCCAGTTATCACTGATCTTCAATCCAACATATCACACTTATGATCCAGCCACCTCCCCAAAGCCACAAGCCTACGAGCTTATGAAACTGAGGGGGGCGGACATCTAGATACAAGCCACAAGCGTTTGGGCTCTAGGAGCTACAGGAGATATCCTGCAAAAGGTGTCACCTTGTGGGTGGGGGTAGAGGGCACCAGCCCATTGAGATTTTTAAGATTCAGCAAGAGATGTGACCACATGAGGGATGATCATAATTAGGGATTTTTTTGTGTGTGAGGTAGAGTTAATGAAAAAGTAAGTGTGAGATGCTGAGTATTTGAAAGGAGTGCTGTGAAACAAAACCACTAGGTGGATAAAAGGTCATATGTAAAAACCACAATCTATCTGTGCAAAAATTTGGCACTCTCTATTAAGGATATTAGGCATGTTCCAGCTCATTAATTTACTAATTGAACTTTTAGGCTTTTGGCCTAAGGAAACAATTGTAGGTGCCATCTCAAATATTTGTTGCAGTTTCTTTTGCTGTGGTGAACATTTTGAAGGCAAAAGAAGAAACCCCGAAACTTAAGAATACTTAACTTTACATAAATTAAGTTATTATCATAGCAAATGAAGAAATAAAAGACAAATGATTACACAATTCATTTTATATATAAAAATTAGACTTACAACATACAGTATTCTGCTATGGAGGAGCAAAATAGGAAGAAAACTAACCCTGTGAAATGGACAAAATATAGACATTTTACAAATCGAAAATAAACATACAAATTTTAAGACTGATTAGTAGTCTTGAAAATCTCATTTAAATAGGAGATTGTTTCTCTCTGTAGGCCAGGGATGGTGAAGATTTGAGAGAGCGCCTGAGCTACAACCCCAAGCCCACTTCTGTATCACAAAGTGCCAACACAGCAATTAAACCTGAAATTGAGGTTTCAGTTTAGAAAAAAACAACTCACACACTGCCATGTTTTATCTTAAAAAGGAAAACAAACAACATGTGCGTCATAGGTTAGACAGACAAAAATTTCAGTGTTCATCCTATTATGGATGAAGATTTGGGGAAAGGGTACTCTTCCTTTTGGCTGGCAGAAAGGTGAATTATGAAAGTTTTTTTATGCATAATTTAGCAAAACCAATAGGATAAAAAAATACACAATCTTCAACCCAGTAACCTTGCTCCTGGACTTATAGTCAAAGGAGTAAAAGGGACTAACATAGAAAAGATAAATATGAAAAGGGAACTAGTCATCCCTGGCCCCCTACGAATAACATGAGTGCCCGTCCTCAAGGAGGGACTTAATAAGCCTCAATTATCCATGCAGTGGAACAGTCCTCTGCCAGTATAAAAGTATGGGCAAAATTTAAACCAGCGGATTGACGTGATTTCTTCCATGCATAGTTTAATGATAAAAGCAGATGAAGGGAAGAATATCTAACATATTTTCATTAAAATTAAAAAAATGAAAATGGTCTCATATACACAGACATATGTTTGTTTGTTTGATTATATTGGAATATGTGAGTGTGGAAGCAAGCCAAAAATGTGTTAAAAAAAGAAATATGTGTACGATAAAACAAATATGGATATTATGGTCACATTTATGTAAAATTATACAATGTATGTATATTTATTTATAGTAAGATATGTAAAAGTTAGTTTGCTAATAGTGGTTCTCTTTTGGTTATAAGATTTACATGATTTTTACTTTATTATTATTTTATATATCATTCTATTCCTTTTTATGGCAAGCATGTGGAACAAAGCATACAACTTTTTCTTTAGTTAAAAAAATAGCAAAAGTATAAAAACAAATGGAATTCTTCATTGTCATCATTTAGGACTTAGGAAGCCAAGGAAAACTGTGTTGAAGAGTATGAATGACCAACTATTACTTCTCTAGAATAGCATTTTCTACTGTTTTCTGATAATTCGATATTTAGGCATCAGCTCTGTCTACAGAAGTATTAGCTCAGGATGCCCACAAAGGACGAGTTGCTAAGGAGAAATAGTGCAGGCAGCAGTGTGGACAGCTTAGAGCTGGGTGTTAGGAAATAGGGAAAGTTCAGAATTGTGTGTCTTATGTGGAGAACGAATCAGTGAAGACCACTCACACTACTATAACGTCTCTGCCGGGTGACCAGGGACGACCACCTGAGTATTTGCAGAGTGCTTTCGTGTTGACCCCTGGCACTGATACCATCTGTCCCCTCTGACCAACTTTCATGATTTTCCCTCTGAAATGATGGTGTCCCTTCCAAATTCATGGTGAAATTTAACCCCAGTGTGTTACTATTACGTGCAGGGCTGCATAAGAGGTTATACAAAGGTGGAGGGAGCTGCCCTCTTTGCCTGTCAGGTCACAGCAAGGAGGCTCCATCTTTGATGCAGGTAACAAGTCTTCGATAATACTAAGTCTGCTTGCACCTTCGCCTGGACTTCCCAGTCTCCAGAATTGTGAAAGATAAACTTTGTTACTTTTAAATTGTTCACTCTAAGGTATTTTGTTATAGCGACTTGAAAGCACAGACTATTCTTACTGTCTACTCCTAGTTAACACCTTCCTGAATGGTCGCCACCCTTCCTACTTCTCTTTCTGGATAATTGAGGACCAAGGGAGAAGGAGAAGTATTTGCTGTGTGTAGAACATCCCCTCCCACACTCATGGTGACACATACATGTCACTTTGACAGTGTTAAGAGATGCTGAGGACATGAGGGCTTCACCTACATGAATAGATTAGTGTTGGGCCGGTCTCTGGTGAACTGACTTTCTCCCTGTCTCATATGCTTCTCCTCCTGCTGCATTAGGCTGCAGCATGAAACCCTCACTGAATGCTGCTCTTGATCTTCTCAGCCTCCAAAAGCATGAGCCAAACAAACTTCTATTGTTTGTAAATTACCTATTCTATGATATTCTGCCATTGCAGGAGAAAGTAGACAGACACCAGGAAAGGCCACCCATGATTTCTGAATCTCCCTCCCTGGCAAATGAAAACACATTTCCTCCACATCAAAGCACCCTGTAATGGGATTCCCCTATGGCACTTACCGTGGTTTCCAGCTCCTTACTTGATACACTGCCTGTGATTGTTGTTTAATACTGTGATAGGATATAGGATGCACAGTTTAGGTCTAGCTGTTACCCAGGGGTTAATCTAGAAAGCAGGGTCAAGATATGATGAGCTACTATATGAGCTAAGAAAAATGCAACCCAGGGGTCAGATATCCTTCCATTGGAAAAGACCGCCCCCAGAGGAGCTGACACAGGGCTTCCTTTCTGCACCATATCTCTATCAGGCTTTCTAATTAGCACCCTGGATGTCAGGAAGAGATTTTTGTTGTGCACAGTGTAGTCTGTTGTCTAATGTGAGGAGTATTAAAAATGAGCTGTCAGTTGTAAAATCAAGGTGTTTAATAGACATTGTTTTAAAAACAGTATGAAGCCAGGTGTGGTGGTGCAAGCTTGGTATGCCTGTACTTCACAGTATGAGGTCAAGACCAGCCTGGGCTACACAGTGAGGTCAACACCAGCCTGAACTGCATAGTGAGACTCTGTCTCAAAGAAAAAAAATGCAAGGAAAAATAGCATGATTAGCTGCTCTGTGGTATTTGGAGTTGATCCAACTGTGAAAACCTCATGAAGTTATGGCTGTTGTCCAGGAAACACAGCTTTTGAGGTAGCTGGCTAGATTTTTGGATAGATTTTGCTACAAATGCTGATAAAACAAATTCTAGAATCTTCACTGCTGGGGTTTGAACCCAGAGCTTCACACAAGCTAGAAATATAGAATCATACATACTGTAGAGCTTATGGAAACTATTTACCAGCTGAGTCTTGAAACTCAAGAACTTTGAGATCCTGCTGAGTGTCTGCCCACCTAAAAACCCTAAATATCTGAATGGGATCAACCTCCAACCAGGACCCCTGGTCAGAAGAGGTCCTCTTCACGGTATGGGACAGCATGCCAAATAACACCTTACCCAATGCTGCCCAGCACTTTAAAATCAATGAGTCGTGTCTAAATCAGGGAAAAGTGACTTTTAAAGATTTCTTTTTTGAAGAAATGTGCAAATTCACATAGTTAGAGATTTCTGAAGCTCGCAGAAGTATCATGCTTTGAAAGAATTAATACTAGAAATTAAGGTACAAGTTAATGATTCCAAAAAAGAAAAAAAAGTAAAAACATCTGTACTTCTCAAAGAAGCAAATGACTACTTCCTTCTCAGGACTCTCTAAGCTGAGTACCTAAGAGGTGACAAAAATCCTGTGAATGTTCCAGAACTTATGAAGCTGAAACACATTAAGATGGCCAGAGTTAGGGGTTTGAAGGAAAATGTATCATTCTTCCTCAGATTATTCAGATCTCCTATTGCTCACCGTGATCGAAAGAGAAAAGGATGATGGGCAAGAAGACGAAGGAAGCAAGAAGTATTCGCCAGTAACCCACCAGCCCCTTCTCCTGAAGGAACTCCGTACAATCAGACTTATGGATTAAACAAATGATGCATTTGTGGGTGGGCAGAGTGGGCCAGACGGAATCTTCCTTACATAATAACTTTGGCTCACACTGGCACTGTCTGCCAGACTGGTGGTAGGTTTACACTTGAGAGCCATCTGCCTCATGCTTTCTGTCTGGAATCATCCCTCAGGAAGTTTGTACTGAGTCTAGTTTGGGAATGTTTGTTGAGAGGTAGGATAAGGGTCATAGGAAAGTTTCCAGACTCCTGGCTTCTCCCCATTCCCTGAAATAAGGAGCTGACCATTCACATCCCTAGGAATGGGCAGAATCTTGCAGGGAGAACTACTTTGATATGGGTATTTAAGTTTTAGCTTTTAATGAGACTTTTCTCATGAATTTCAGAACATGGAAATTAAAGATGAAAAACAGTTGTTGTATTTTAGTGAGCTCTATAGAATCAGTGTCTTATGATTTTGTACACTGATTCTCCAAGTGGTATCTGAATTTATTTGGAGGAGAAACTCCAAATTCTTCAAGCTGCTAAAGGCAAGTATTCAGTATCGACAGATATGCCAAATGGTACAGGCATAAGTAAGTATATTTTGTGACATTCTAGGACCTGATTTCAATTCATATACCAGTATTATAATGTTTAATTATTTTATTTTATGAGTATAGTTGAAAATACAATTAAGGCTAGTTCTCTCTTGTTAAAATTTTATTGAATATTCATGGCTATAACCATATTTTTTTCCATGAATACTGGCATCCCAGTAGTTCATTCTTTTTTATATAAAAAGCACTGAAACTTGAGGATTTTGTTCCTGAATGTCTTAGTAAATTATTATTTATAGGTGTGTTTCTATATAATAACTTCAGAAAACAATAGAAGTACTCATAATTATTGTACCTTTACTTTCTCCGTGCCCCTAACTGTCAGATGGAATATCTAGAACAATGCCAAATGACAGCAGTGGTATGTCCCTCTTGCTTCCGACTCTCCAACTAACAGTTATGGACTTGTACCCATGACGTGTATGCTGGCATATACATTTGAAATAAAATATTGTATGTAATGAGAAGAATAGTATATGAGTCTAGCGAAGACAGTGCTGGTGCTCTTGGGGACTTTATTAAATGCTCTGTTTTCTCTCTATGGACTCTAGATTCTTTCCGGCCAGCACAGTGATAGAACCCTGTCTGTGGAAACTCAGCCTTGTTCTAGAATGAGCTTTTCATTCACAGGTGATGGTCAGAGTGCTGGGAAAGAGCAAAGTCCTGCAGTCTGCAGGAGTCACATGAGTGGGTTCCTTAATGCTTGCTTTGCTAATACAAATTTAATTGATAAGCATCTTAACAAGTCTGAGACTTGCTTTTACCATAACCAGTTGTAAGGACATAGCTGACCCTTTCCATTTCAAACTTCTTTTTAGACCCAGTGATGGCAAAACTTTCAGAGCTCTCAATGAGGCAAACAGCGCTCCTGCAGCACGTGTGTCACAGGTTTGACACCACTACAAAAGTCCCTTAGACTTGGGACTATGCTCAGTAGACGAGTTTGCAATAGTTGCCATTATTATTGATTGTCTTCTCCCTCCTTAACCTGCAGACCCGGCATCACATTTATGCATTTGAGCCTAGCACTGGTTCTGCTTAAGTACACTGGTGTAGAAATAATTGGGTGCATATTGTGAATCTGTTGGCCGAACTCTCCAGAGCTCATCTGTCCTTTGTGCCGAAAGTAATCCAAGTAGCAGCACCCAATGAAGCTGCCCAAAGCAAAACCCAAAACTTCAGTTCACTCTGGTGGAAATGAGGTGCTATTTCCCGGCTGAATTACAGACTCTGGGGCCTTTCTGAAAGAGTACATGGTGGCCACATGTTTATTCAAAATGCTCTTCAAGAGTGTTTGTGGCAGACTGGGCCAGTGGAGATGAAGTAGCGGAGGGATAAAAACTGTTGTCTTGGAATCAGCTTAGTGGGACCTTGCTCCTTTACTTGCTCAGCTGATTGTGGGCAGCTGGTGCCTCAATTTCTTAAAAACAATAACTGCTTATGGAGATGTCAGGTTAAGGCAGATAGCAATGTGAAATAATTAGAAAAGTGATGGCCTGGCTTGAGGTAAGCGCTAGGTGCTAACCAGTGTTTCTTATTACTATCATTATGTATCCCAGGAAGCACAGAGTGGTGAATAAAGTATTTGGATACCAGGTGATTTTATAAAATAAGTGTTTCCGACTGGGAAAACATTAGAAGCACCTGATGTAAAGACAGTGTGCAGGGACAGTCTGCCCCTGCCCCTCAAGACTGATTCAGAAAGTCTGTGATCTATAGCCAGCGATTCCCCTCAGGGTGAGTTGTATGATTAGGCAAGTTGGTGAAGCACTGCTTTAAGTGAATAGGGAAATGAATTTCTAAACCTGCAATCAACTAGTTTAAAGTTGGCTTCTGATTAAGAAGACTGCCTAGGGCAGTCTTTGGTGCCCCAGGGCACTTTTTGGTAGTGAAAGCTAATTTTATATCTTAAAGGAGTAAGTTAAGAGGTCAGGCTTTAAGAACTATTAGGGATGGGGAACGGGGTGATGAAAGGGTGAGAGAGGGTAAAAGGGAAGGGGGACTTGATCAATGGACAAAATGTACTTGCATGGAAACATCAGAGCGAATCCCACTCATTGGTACAATTAATACGTGTTAATAATTGCAATAATAAAAATGGAAAAGAAGAGGTTGAACTTTGGATGCTGAGACTCTTGGGGTTGAATCTATCATTTGGAGTGCATCCTGGGGCCTTTCTCTACTTCTGTTTCCCTATCTGTGAGATGTAAATAATTCCTTCCCACTGGGATTCCTGGAGAACACAATGGAATACTCTATGAGAAAGCACAGTTCTTGTGCAGAACAAATACTCTGTCAGTGATTAGAAATCAATCAGAAATATTGAATTTTCCCTTCCAGTATGACTAGAGAGCTCCCAGTGAACCTTACTGTCTTGCTGATAAAATTCTAGGTCTGGACAAAAAATAAACACCCCATCCTTGATGTAAGCAAACAAGCAGACGGACAAAACCTCAAACCACCAATGACCGAATTTATTGGAGAATGAACAATGAACACTAATGCAGACAGATTCTGGTCAAAAGTTGATGCCTGGAAAAAGGATGAGTTACTCGCTTTTCAGTAGTGTTTAGTCTGAGGCTGAGTTGAAGTTGGTACCAACATAGAGGCTGTACATGCTGTCACACGCCTGTAACCCTGCTACTTGGGAAGGAAAGGGAGGACTATGGTTTTGAGGCCAGCTTGGAACTTAGTAAGACCCAGTTTCAAAACAAAATTTTTAAAAAGGGATGCTTATGTAGCTCAGTGCTAGGGGATTTGTCTAGCAGGCACAAGACCCTGTGTTCAATCCTCAGCTCTGGAAAAGAAAGAGAGAAAGAAAGAAAGAGAGAGAGAGAGAGAGAGAGAGAGACAGAGACAGAGAGACAGAGAGACAGAGTGGGAATATCTCAAGTTTTCCAGTCTAAACAATCAAAATGTAGAGTTGAGGGCAACCACGGCTATTAGCAGAGGAAATTGCAGAGAGCTAGGAATAGAATGTGCTATCATGCAAAATAACAATTTTACTTTAAAGGAAATAAATAGTTTTCTCTGAGCCAAACATTAGGGATCGTGGCCTAGAAACCTGGATTCTTGCTATCCTGAATAACATGTTCCACCACTGAAGAGGTAACATGAACTTCTATGGTCACAGAACCAAAAAAAGTCATAAATCAATACATTTACCAATTACACTGGCAGAAGTATCAGGTGGGCAGGCTACAGCATTACTGGGAAATCCATGGCTATCAGATGTCATCTCATAACATTCTTGGCTTTGGGCTTGGTGTAGGATAAAGGATGGTAAACTTAGATATATATTTTGAGAAGCTATCTATTAGTTATGAGCATGTCTTCAAAATCGCAATGTTCTCGTCAGCCAAGGTTAAGCAGTCTGCAGGATGTTTAATATAGATGCAGTTTCTTCAGGGAGCTTCAGGTCGCAGTGTGCAAGTTCTGTTATAAACTCTGGTTAAACACTGATCTTTTACTAAACACCAAACCATAAATGCGTGGGACAGATGCCAGATAAAGACCAAAGAACTAAATTGAGCTTTGAGATATTCCCCGGGAGTCAGTGCTGGCAGTTTGAGCCCAGCTAAATCATTGCTTGCTAAAGCAGGAATCTTATACTTTTCAGAGGAATATAAAAAAATCTGGTCTCTAAAACATAATATTTATAATGTCTAGGATATAATCCAAACCTAGTTAATATTCAGAACTAGAAAAATATGATCCATACTCAAGACAAAGAAGCAAACCCCAAGGTGAAAGTGATGTCAGAATTAGTGGACAACGGTTTTAAAGCTGCTATTTAACTACATTTAAGAGCATAAAGGAAACCATGTTTACAATGGATGGAAATATAGGTAATCTTAGAGAAACAGAAAGCATGAAGAACCACTTAAACAATAAAGGACTAAAAAATAAAACACCTTAAATTAAAAAAAAAAGGCTCAGCTAGTTTTAACAATAGATGTAGATGATGCTGGAAATTTAGTAAACTTGAAAATAGACTAATTAAAATAATCCAATCTGACTAATAGAATACAGATTGAAAAATGGAATAAACCCTCAATTCTCTTATTGTTTATGAAAGGGTCTTGTAAGGTATGACATATGTAAAATTGGAGCAGCAGAAGCAGAAAAGATAATAGGATAAATTCTAATTCTAATGGGCATGAATAAAGGTAAGGCAGAGGGAGGGAGAGATGCAGAACCTCATGGGAACTTCACTCCAGAGGAAGTGTTATTGTTTGAGATACCCTCCTATATCATCTAGTGAAATATTTCTAAAGTTTCAAAGTGCAAACAAAATCTCCTAGGAGGTCCTTCCTTCCTTCATTTCTTCTTTCCTCCCTTCCTTCCTTCTTTCCTTTCTTCCTTCCATCAAAAACCGCTTACTGAGTCCTTACTATATTTTGTGGAGAGCAAAAACTAGTTTCTCTTGTTATCTTTCCCCAGACAGTACCTGTAAACTTTTTGTTTTGTTGTAAAGTCTCTATGAAGACTTGTGGTGACTGATTCAGCAGTATTTTTTTCCCTCCCTAATGGACTTGGTTAAGATATGGAAGGCTAAAGGCCAAGGAAACCATTGGTGGTCTCTCAAGTACCAACTTTTCTGTACCATTGCATCTGCTCAAAACTGCCTTGGGAACCTGTTCATGGCACTGGATTTCGACGTAGACTCTGGCTGTTTGTAACTCCTGGGAATACCCACTTGCGTCGTCTTTGTAGGTTGCTGCCAATGCTTTCTTGTCTATTTACTCTCCATCAGTACATTCCTAAGACTTTTCATTTACTCAGTAGTGGGAGTAAGTTCTCCTGTATCAAATATTAACACTTTGACTTGAGTTTGCTAATACTGCTTTAATGTTTCAGTAGCTCAACATTGGTCTGCCCAGCAGAGTCTAAATTTCTTCTCTGAGGTACAGACCATTTGTGGTGTATGTCTTTCTCGTTGTCCAGAATTATTGTAAATTCTTGCCCACTATTGTATCCCTCGTTTGCTCCTTGTTCCAAACCTGCATGTCTTCTCTTCCCCTTCTCCTTCCCCTTCTCTGCTTCTTTAAGGCCTGCTCAGCAACAAACACACATGGTAAGGAAGGCTCTTCTCTGAGAAATCATCCAAACTATCCCAGGAAAAATGAACATTTAGGCTGCCATAGTAAATCAAATGTAAGATATATTATTTTCCTTTGTTCTTTATCACCTTTGAAACTAGGATTATTTATCCTTATTGGGTCACTGGTTCCCAGGCAGCAGCCATGACTTGGTCACTGCTTCTGCACGTGCTCACAGCTGGGCAGTATTCACAGAGCCTGACTGAACAGTGGTAAATGCTCATTGTCAACAAGTGAAGGGACCCCTTCAAAGGACTGTGATTCTTACTTGTTAGAAACCATTTTCTTGACAACTTTTCTAGAGAAAATATCCTTGTAGATACTTGCAGAAGAGTATCAACAGCTTAAAAGAAAATTCTAGAGACATGAATGACTACTCTTTTCCATAATGTTCTTGAGGGCAGAAGACTATATTGTGTGGAAAGACACAGACATGAAAAGCTGACTAAAAAGTGATATTAAAAAGATAACTGAAATATTATGAAGTTTCAGGAACACTTTAACCAATTTATCTCACCTGAATTTTCCTTTTAATGTACATACACGATGATAAAAAACTATCTAAGTGGGTTTAACAGATTCTTTTAGTAAGTACAAAATAAAAATTTAAAGAATAAATCATTGTGTTATAGTATGCAGCCATAGCTTTTTTTTCTTAATGGTACATAAAACAATGGCATGGTTTACAATCTATAGTGTCTTAGACTTGATGAAATGTAGCATTCCTGTTTATCTGTTTATTCTATTACTATATCTTTCCTTAGTATTTCATTTATTTGAAGCCTATTATCTGTAAGCTTCTTGAAAGTCAGGTCATATAATCCACACATTCTGATGGTTTAGACTTGAGATGCCTCCCAAAGCCTCATGTGTTCAAAGGCAGGGTTTTTGGGAGGTGATCAGCTCATGGGAGGTACTGCACTCACCAGGGGGTTAACCCATTCCTGAGCTCATAGTTGCGTGTAGTGTGAGGAGGTGGATCATCCCTGAGAGTGCGCCATTGGAGGGCGTAGCTCTCCCTCTGTCTCTTCCTTCTCTCTCTGATTCCTGGACCACGGGTTGAGCAGCTTTTCTCTACCGTGTTCTTCAACATGCCTTTTCTGCTTAGTAGGCAGCCAACCATGGACTAATACCTCTAAAACTGTGAGCCAAATTAAACTTTCCTCCTTAAATTGTAGATGTTGGGTATTTTGTCCCAGTGACAGGGACACAACTAACACACACACACACATCTACATACATATGCATAGTATCTATGTATCTATCTGTCTATGCATATCCATGTATAGATATAGTTTCCCTGCACAAAGTGCAGGCCTGGTTTGTACAAGGTTTCTGTGCATATTCCTTAAAATGAGCTAAACAAAAATTTATGAAGGAAATCATGAGCTAACAAAGCCAGCATTGAAAAAATAAAATGGGTCAGAAGCAGTCCTAGATCAAATGCACTCCAGATACAGACCTACTCGGCTAAATTCTCCCATTCACTTTTTGCTTAGATTGGTGTGGAGAATCTACTGTTCCCACACCCAGAACATCTGCCTGTATGACTGGCTCTGGGTACAGTCTATGCATCAAAACAGAAAACTAGCACTAATGCAATGTGTGTATAGTTCCATCTACATTTGTCATAGTACATATTCATGTAACCACTGCAATCAAGATAGAAAACTGCTGTAGTCCTGTGAAGTCTTTCTCACCCTACAGTTTAGTCATGCCCACCCTCCTTCGTACAGCTTCTGACTTAAATCTTGTATTTCAATTTTCTGTTTGTTTCCCTGTTTTTTTTTGTTGTTGTTTGTTTGCTTTTCTTATTTTTCCTCCTTTTTGGTCCATGTGTTGGTTAAACATATTGCAGAATTCCATTTTGACTTATCCCTGCTGTGATTTTGAGTATACAGTATATCTTTGTGTGGGTTTATTTTACTGGTGATTCTAAGTATTATATATACATAACCTCACAGTCTGCTGGTACTATATGGACATTTATAAGTTGCATGAAACATAGAAATCTTTTTTTTTAATTTAAGTCCCTTTAACTTCCTCTATTTTTAATAATCATTTAAAATATTTCCTGTATGGAGATTGAGCACTACATTGGCAA
The DNA here is from genome assembly GCA_004027595.1 of Dinomys branickii. Classification (NCBI taxonomy): domain Eukaryota; kingdom Metazoa; phylum Chordata; class Mammalia; order Rodentia; family Dinomyidae; genus Dinomys; species Dinomys branickii. Next base: position 26,534 of record PVLD010000187.1, read on the forward strand.
ATATTTAGCTCCAGCCATCAAAGATAATTTGGAAAACTCAGAGGTTCAGGAAAATTTATTGTACTCACTCATTTTTATTCTTTCCACTGTTCTTTCTTCTTAATTCTCTCTTAACATTTCCTTTCTGTTTTAAGAAATTTCTTTGGGTATTTTAGAGTAGGAGTGTTGGTAACAAATTTTTAGTTTTCCTTGTTCTGAGAATGTCTTATTTTCCTTTTTATTCCTCAAGGTATTTTGTTGGATATAAGATTCTAGGGTGACAGTTGTTTCTTCCAGACTTGAAAACATCTTACCATTAACTTTCAACTTTACTAATAAGAAATCTGCTATTATTTGATTTTTTTCATTTATAGGTGATATTTTCTTACTGCTTTCAAAAGTTTTTCTTCATGTTTTCAGAATTGTGATTATCATGTATCTTAGCATAAATGCTTCAGGGTCTATTCTGTTTAGGATTACTCAGACCTTGTGTATGCAAGTTTGTATATTTTTCCAGATTTGGGGAATATTCAATCTTTATTTCTTTGAATACCTTTTTAGCACTGCTCTTTTTCTTTCGTCTTGGAATTTTGATGGCATGAATATTAGGTACTTTGCCATACAGTTACAGTTTCACAGATCCTGAGGCTGTGTTCAGTTTTTCATTCTATTTTTCTATTTATTATTTAGATTGGGTAATTACGATTGCCAGATTTATTCATTCCCAGATTTATTTGTTCCTTTTCTGTTCTGTACTGTCCATTCTGCTATTGAGTCCATCAGTTGAGGGTTTTGTTTCATTTTGTTTTTGTATTTGGGATTAAACCCTGGGTCTTGCTCACGCCAGACAAGCATTCTACAGCTGAGTCACAATCGCAGCTCTGACACAGGATCTCACTGAGGACCCAGGTCAGTCTCAGCCTCTCTGAGTACCTGAGATTTCATGCCAGTGAGCTTTTATTTCAGCTATTGCAAGTTTTGCTTCTAAAATTTCTATTTGGTTCTTTAAAGAATATCTTCATTTCTTTTCTGATATTTCCTGTTTATTCAATTTGTTTAAATTATATTCATAATTGCTCATTGAGACTTTTTTTCATTTCTACTTTAGAACTTTTGTCGGATAATCCCTTCACTTGAGTCATTTTCATGGTAGCATTTATCTGAACACACTCAAGATATTCTTGGATGTTGGTATGATGAGTGTTTTTTTTCTTTTAGTATTATGGGCAACATTTTAAGTATTATGGTATGAGACTCTGAATTTCATTTAAATCCTTTGTTTTATTGGATTTTTTCTGCTATCACTGGTAGGGGAATGTGGGTGCTGCACAGCTGATGTTAGGTGGGGCAGGTGTTTCCTTGCTGCTGGGTGTTATGCTCCATGTGTGGCCTCCACTGACAATGTGGGGTGTAGAGGGAATTCTTGTTCTCGTTATCATAGTGTGCAAACCTGGGTGTGTTTTCACTACATAGGTAGTGAAAGTCTGACTTTCCACTTGTATTCTCTACTGTGCTTGCAGGCGGGAAGCACAGCTCGGTACAGTCTGGTGAGATGGAAGTCTAGGCTTCCTGCTTGGCCTTTGTGGGTGGGAACATGGGCTGTTTTTCGTTCAGTGTGTAGCAGGTACAGGGCAGTCATGGTCAAATTTTTGTTTTGTTTTGCTGGATAGTCTTTTTCTGGCTACACAAAACAAACTATTTGGGGCTTTTCTTCCTGCATGGATTTGTGTTTCCAGAGTGCCGACTTCTCTAGCATTCGTTCTAGGGTAAACACTGCTGGCAACAAACCCTTGTAAGATGCACAGGGCACGTAGAGAAGCTAGGAACTCATTGCTGTGTGTCTGAAGTTCTGTGGTCCCTCATTAGTCTGTGTTCTTTACTCCATTCTTCTGCTTATTTTAATATAGTGCCCAGGGTTCATAACTGCACCTGCAGGAAGAACACAGAGATGTATGTCTAATCTTATCCCAGAAATGGTCATCTCTCTGACAATTTTTTTTTGTCTTTTTGCGACAGGGTCTTGCTATGCAGTTCGGGCTGGTCTTGAACTCACTTTGTAGTTCAAGCTGGCCTTGAACTTGCAACGATCTGCCTGTCTCAGCTTCCTGAGTGCTGGGGTTACAGGCACGCACCACCACGCGTAGCCTCTCTGACAATTTTTAAATTAAATAAATGTACTCAAATTAAATAAATGTATTAAATAGATGTAAAGTTTAAATGTAAAATTCATCAGTTTGGCAGCTAGTATAATTTTGTTTTATTAATAAGGAATACAGGAATTAAGGTTTTCATAACATAAAGCTTTGAATAAACCTTTCAGGACAGGACTAGATAAAATGGTTTGACAACCTTATTTAGTATACAACAAATCTGAAAAGCGATGGTACACAAGTTTAAATGTGGGTTTTATCTAATCTATCTTGAAAAGTTTGGAACACCAGAAAACATTCCGGTTACATTTTAAAGATCTACACCACCAACCACACAGATCTGGTTGATGGAAGTTGCTTTGCTGTGGATGGTGGAAGCTAGTTTTATCCCACTAATAATATGTCTCAGGGACGAGCACCGAGAAGAGTTGAAAAGAAGTGCTTACATTTAAATACATAAAAGGCCTAGTTTTGTGTTCGGTGTTTCCCACAGATGCTCTTTTTGCCTTGCTCTCAACGGATTCTCCCTCATGAATAATGAACTCTTTGATAATGGTTGAGGGAGTAGAAAAGGTAAAGGCATTAGTTGAAAATTATCATCATTCCTATTTATTTCACTTTTATTTTTATGAACACTAATTCCACTTTATTCTATATTTGAATTTAGAACATTCACACAGAGACCTGGGTTTCTTATTTTAGTCCCCAGCTTCATTTTTATCAGGAGCACATGTGAGAGGGAGAAGGACTGGAAGACCCAAGGACTGAATGCTGCCTCGAGTAGTCCTGGAAGGAATAATCCCTGCCTTGTTAATGTTCTGTTGCTCTGACAGTTTTGACCCTGGGGTGGAGAGTGAAGCAATGGCTTATTTTGGTGAAGTGAAAAAAGACTACTGGTGAACATAGGTATATACTCAGGAAAATCCTTTTTAGGAAGGGGATGGATGAAGTTTGGGAATATGGAAATTGCTTCTCTGAAAGATAGGAATTTCCTTACGTCTTGGAACATCTTAGTATATTTCCATGGTGTCTTGATTTCTTTTCTCTCCTTGCTGAGACAAAATACCTGACACCCAGAATTAAGGAAGGGAAAGTTTATTTAGCTCACAGTTTGTGGAGGTTTCAGGCCATACGTGGCTGGCTCCAAGGCAGAGTGGCACAGGGCAGAGGGCAACAGTTCATGTGGTGGCAGAAAACAGCAAAAGCAACAAGAGCACAAGGAAGAAGCAACAGCAAGCAGCCTCCTTCCCTCCCTTTGTATGCAAATTGTCGGACGCAGGGTGTTATGGGTGATACATTGTGTCATTGGGGAGTCTTGAGGTTTGGCTGAGTGATTCAGCAGGAAGCCAGGGTGCTTATTTTGTATACATCCTGAGCCTATGGAAGAGGAGGGCATGGACATTGTGTGAGAGCTACATGCCCCCTGGGTAGGGTAGCCTGTTTACAATGTAAGGGGAGGAGAGAGGCCATTTGCCTGCCATTCCTCCCTTTTGGCTGCTTGTTTTTGCTGTGCTCTGCTGCCCTGAACAGTTTGCCCTCTGCCATGTGCCACTCTGCCTCAGACCTAGCCAAGTATGGACTGAAACCTCCACAAACTGTAAGCAAAATAAACCTTTTCTTCCTTCATTTTGGGTGTTGGGTATTTTGTCACAGCAACTAGAGAAAAGTAACCAAGACAATGCCCAACACCCAAAATGAAGGAAGGAAAGGTTTATTTAGCTTACAGTTTGTGGAGGTTTCAGTCCATACTTGGCTGCTTCAGAGGCAGAGTGGCACATGGCAGAGGGCAAAACTGCTTGTGGCAGCCAAGCACAGCAAAAACAACCAGCAGAAGGGAAGAATGGCTGTAAGCAGCCTCTTTTTCTCCCCTACATTATAAACAGCCTACCCCCACCCAGGGGGCATGTAGCTCTCACACAGTCTCCATGCCCTCCTCTTCCATAGGCTCAGGATATATACAAAGTAAGCACGGTGGCTTCCTACTGAATCACAAAGTTAACCTTTTAAACTCCCCAAGTTGACACAATGTATCAACCATAACAGGTATTTTGTCTCAGCAACAAGATAAAAGTAACCAAGACATGGGGCAGGTGTAGCATTCATACCCCTAATCCCAGCATTGGATGTGGATCAATCATAAACTCTAGAAGCTGGCACCAATGATAGCATGAGCTTTTGCAGGGACATCTAAACACAAACCATAACACATGGCTATGAGCTCCTAGCACAGCCATCACTGCTCTAAAAGAAGAATACGTACAAACACTGAAGTGGTATGTACTCCATTATAGCACCAACACAAGTAGTGGCAAGTGGCACCAATGTACCTATACAGTTTGAAAACTTAGAGTTGTCTTTTTCCATGTTGGTTAGAAGTAAACATGTATTTCCTTTGGGTGCCCTTTTGCTAAAACTACGGCTGTCTTCATTAAGGTTACATGGAATCAATGGGTGCTGAGTTACAGTTAGATAAGATTCTGGGGTGCTATCGGACAGTAGGGGGCTTATTGATAAACAAAAAGAGCTGTGTACTCCAAAAATGCCACAAGAAAGGATTCTAAAAGTTTTCATCATTTAAGAAATGGCAAACCTCTGAGGAGATAGATATGTTTAACCTGAGTTTAATATCACATAATGTATGCATTATATTGAAATATCAGCTTACTTTAATACATACATTGTTATGTTTTGATGTATCCATTAAAAATAAATTTAAATGAAAAACATCATATGAGGGTAATCCCCCATGGAGAGAGGTTTTTAAATAGCTGGAAGGGGACAAGGGTCACTGCTGAATTAATAAATAAAACAATGAAGCTCTCTTAGACTAAAAATACTGTGCTCTGTTTCCTTTCTTACATGACCACTTTGACTTTGGTTGATCACATTGGCATTTGTGAAGAGTGGAGACAAAAGAACTTGCAGGTTGCCTGTCTAGTAGTTGGAGAAATTGCTACTGGAATTAAGATCTGTTGGTTAGAGATCATTAACATTGCAAAAATCTGAGACTGGAAGCTGATGGTGCATAACACCCTTGAACAGGAAAGTCTGAATTGATATTCTCATTGTTTTGGAAAAGCCAGGGTAGGAATCATTTCCTATAACAGAAACCACAGGCATTTTTTCAGCTTCACGGATTTCCAAATCCCTTCTTGTTAGGGCCAAGCCCAGTGTGGTTAGTTTGCCAATTGTCATTTTCCTCCTTTGCAATGTCTTTTTTTTTTTTTTTTTTGTCTTTTTGAGAGAGGGTTTCACTATGCAGTTCAGGCTGGCCTTGAACTTATTTTGTAGCCCAGGATGTCCTCAAATTTGCAGTGATCCTTCTGCCTCAGCCTCCTGAGTGCTGGAATTACAGGTGTGCACCACCACTCCGAGCCACAATGTCTTAGGCAGGTGAATGAAATATTTGGAATAGATGTAAGGAGGAAGTTATATGGAGTACAGATGGTGGCTGTCAGTAATGGAGAAGATGGGCAGAAAGAAATCTTGGCTTCTTGAAGAAAAATTTCACACTGAATATGCCTGATACTGTGTACCGGATGTCATCTATCTACCTGGTGTGTTGTGTATCCCATCAAAGAGGATCACTCTGGGAGATTTCTGACTATATGGCTTGAACACCCCTGAAGCAGTAAATAAAACAGAGTATTTGATACTTTGGGTTAAAACATGCTTAGGCATTTATAATTTTATTAGATTCTTCATCGATAATTTATTTAAATAAAATATAATTAATTTAGGTCAGAAAACCACGACAACAGAAACTGTGCTAAATTGATTCTAATTAGTCAATCTTTATGTTTAAATTCCATATTTGTTCTTTTCTCAATAAATCCACATTAGTGATCAGCTTGGGATGGAGTTTATAGAGATGTCTTTTAATGGACTTCATGTAAAGCACCAAGAAAATATATGATAATTTTAATTGATAATAAGGAAGCAGAGGAGCAGACCACAGGAGCTTCCTAGTGTTTAGAGACTCTGAATTAATTGTTTCTTTTGCAAAGTCTATTAGTCATCCCTGACAAGAACCTGCAATTTTAGGTGTTTGCACTTGCCTGACCCTTCAGAGCTGCTCTCCATGGGCTCTTATGCAGCCCGGCTTCTGGAGTCTGCGACTGTTTTATATTCATTATTTGATTAAAGACTCAATAACTTTATTCAGGAGCTATTTTCCTCATTTTGCAACTGGGAAGTTCAGAGAGGGAAGTGCTCAGCCCACAGGGCACAGCTGTAGTCACTGTCAATTGGAACTGAACCCAGGACTATGGATTGGGCAGGACCCTCTCCTTCTACTATGTTACTCTGACATTAGCCATGGAAATGAAGGGCAGAGTAAACAGAGGTACAAACTTTCAGGAGCTAGATGAGGGAGGGTCTTTGTCAAACAAGGCAAGAGCAGGCAATTCCCAGGAATGCCCTCCTCAGGAGCAACAAGTCCAAGTTGGTTCCTGTAGCCTTGACTTAGGATGGCTGAACTCTGTGTAAGGACTCCTAGACCTAACTTGGTGTTTCCCTGCTATAATTTAGAGCGTAGCCTAGGCTTGTTTTTCTTGGGAAGGACTCTGACATCCTTGTGAAAAGGGCTTCCAGGTCCTAACACTTACCAATTTATGTTTAATTATTTGTGGCCCCCAGTGCACTGTAAGATCTGTGAGTGCCTTGTTTACTATTTACTCAGAACCTAGTGAAAACGTTAGAACTCAAATATTTATTGAATAAATGAAGGCCATTGCTAGCTTCCCAAGTGACTCAAGGAAGGTGTCTGACTCTCTTAGTTTCCTTTAATGAAAAATGAGGTTTTCCTCAATGATTTATGATACGGCATTCTGTGATACTGGCTGCAAGCTATGCATCCTACTAGTGGAAGATATCTGAACCATTTTGACCTAAATACCAGGAACTTTTTTCATGCTTATTGCTGCAGAGAAAGAAGTGAGTTCTATTTTATTCCCATTTTTTCTCAGGCCTCAAAGCACATGCTCAATATGTATCCATTGGGTGGATGGATCTTTAGCCACCAATATCCAATGCACAAAGGCAACAAAATCCACTTTATTAGCATGGCCATGGGGCCTTGTAAAGGCAGACTCTGTAGATGGCTCTGAGGCAAGTCCAAATGCTTCATCGCTGCCTTTCTTTAAAGCTAATTGGAGGTAGTGGGAAAAGGCTCAGTTCCACATTGAGCCATAGAAATGCAGGCCTTTAGTAACTTTCAATAGCCCATTGACACTTCACAGCTGAGGCTATTTGAGATCCTTGTTAGGGAAGTGATTTTCCCAGAGTCCCATAGGCAGGGAGTGGCAGAGCTAAAACTAGGTCCCAGCCTTTGACACTGAGTTCAATTCATTTCTAATCCCCATGTTGGTTCCAATAGTCAGTTATCTTTGGTCCCCAAGACCAGAATCCCAAAATTTCAGGTCACTGAGGCTATACTAAGTGATTTACAACCAACCCAGCACCAATGCTTGAGACCATGGTAGGCACACATCCTGACCCTAACAGGACATCATCACAATGATGATATTGAGAGGAGGGTATGATCACTGGGATTCATCCCACTGGGAACTAGTAATTTCTGCATCCTTTACTCCTTCAAGAGAATAATTAAATTATTATATCAGTCAGGATATTTGTGTATTTTCTCCCCAGACTGCCTGGTTCCTTAGAGCAGGGATCATGACCATTCTGTTTGAAAATTCATACCTGTCACAATAACTATCACACCAGGACACCTACCCATAGATGCTGAGTGAGTGGCAGGATTTAGAAACTGAAGCAATTTGTCTAGATTGAATTAGCACTAATGGAAGTTAAAGAAATACTTCATTACTGAAAAAAAGTAAAACTTAATTCTGCTAGTGACAGGCCACCCAGAAATGCCAGTTTCTCTCACCACTAGGGACCTCCTCCAGCCTCCAGGCTTGCTGAATTTGACTCCTGGAGGTGGCAGTTACATCTGCTGCAATTCTGTGAATCCAGTCTCTCTTGTTCCATCAGTTGTCAAGCTGCTTTTCCTTAATGCAGCACAGCAAACTATTTAATAATGCATTTGCTTTACAATCTGATTTTTAAAAATGAGTTCTGGTGGTCGTTTGGAAGCACAATGTGCTTCTCATCTTCAAATTTTACTGTTGAAGAGAATCTAAATCTGAATATTTCTCTATGATTTTGATAAATTTCCATCATGGACCCTCTTGTGAATAATACAATTCAGCCAATGGCCTCTTAGAGATAATAGGGCAATATACCAGAATTAAACAGAGCTGAGTCCATGTATCTTTTGAAATCATCAAACACAAAACCCTCCTGGTCATATAAATATAAATGAAAGCTTGATTATATTGCAGTTTGCAGGCGTACTGTGCTTGTGATGATAGCCGACATGCCAGCATAAGGTATTGATTGTTAAAGACAGATATTAGTTTCTCAGAAGTGTCATTAGAATTAGAACTTTCTAGTTTTTTCTTGTTGGTCATATTTTATAAAATCAATATTCTCTCTGCTACCCCTATTCAAGGGAGAGGGACCTTTCTTGAGAGAACAGGGCACTTCTGTGCATATCTATCTACACACAGTCAAGTTGAAGGGATCTCCCTCTCTCTACCATGTGGTGGTGCTGTGGCCTCAGGACAGAAGGACTGCTGTGGCCGTTGGTGGGGCGGTCCTGAGAAGTTGAAGTCAACACCACCATACTTATTCTGACACAACTGGATGAAAAGTAGTTTTTATATAACATTTTCCAAGAAAACCATTATTATTTTTTCAATTCCTTGACATTTGTCCTCTAACCCAATACAAAATTTGTTGGAGGGAGACTCTGGGGAGTAAAGGAAGAACTGGGCATTCTCAGTAGTGTACAACATCCCTGGCAGAAAACATGGCTTGAAATGTTCTTCCAGATGGTCTTAGGTAGAGCACATCCAGCCAATAGCGGCTCCAGGATTTCTACATGTTAAGTTCAAGCATGTAAAATTAACAACACGTTATTGTTTTTGACAAATCCAAAGGGCAACTTAGTATGGCTCAGTCCAGTAGAAAAGGCTTTGGAACAGCTTGGTAGTCAAAGGTAGGAACAGGGCAATATGTAATTGTGTTTACAAAACAAAAAAACCCCAACGCATGGTTTAACCTCTTTTTCCCCAATATTTTGTTAATTGTTTAAAGGAAGAACCAGTGGAGATTATTGGGGCGCAAATGTGTGAAGCTGAAACTTTCTCTCTGATCATGCCTTGATACCCAGCCTGGTCTAGGCTGGATGGAGAGGAAGCAAGTGAGTGAATGGCCCTGATATAACCGTCTATAATTAGCACCAGTTCAGATTACATACATACACAATCTTCCCCTCTTCTTTTCCTTTTTGGTTCTTCCTATCTTTCGTTTGCCAGTGACCTGAGGAAGACAGGAAGAGAAAATTCATCAGGAATTAGAAAAGACCCCTAAAATACATTAACTATAAATAGAGTCAAAATTCAGTGAAGCAGAATCAGGCATGTGACTCATAAGCTGTGATTTTACTAGTGTAAGCACTAAGAGGAAAAAATTTTCAATATAAATGAATGTATATTGAAAATCAAAGAAAATGTACTTCAGGCACTTGATGGTAATGTGCACATATTCTATGTAGTGCAAGGATCCTGGACAAACAGAGCATCTGTGCATGGCACTGATAGGATTTTTCTGACCTAGACTTTCCTCAGCCACAATCTCTACTTCTGGGGCTCAGTGTGTGTGTGTGTGTGTGTGTGTGTGTGTGTGTGTGTGTGTGTTATGTAAGTTGTTATACTATAAGGAAATTTAATGACATAGAAGCCTCTTTGTGAGTCTCTTTATCCCACTCCTCCAATATTTCTGCTTTCAAGCTTTAGCCTTGGATGTCAACTCCAGTTCCAGTCTTTTAGTGGAAAGCGAAAGTGTTCTTCCGTCACACTGCTGTTTATACCCACAGTGCAGCTGCACTGCCCAGGGCCCTCAGCATGGTGGTCTCCAGAGGTTGCAGCCGTTCATGCTGCAGTTTATAGCCTCCATAAAGCATTAAGTACCCCTAGCAAGGGCACCACACAGACTGTTTCATTTCTATTGTCCTCAGGCTCTACTCCATTATCGTGTCCTCCAGTTTTTCCAGATTTTTCCTTTCCCGTTGTGTCTGCTCTTCCTGCCCCTTTCAGCCTTTCTCTACGTTTGTCGGGGACTCTGGTACCACGTCCTAATGATGCTTCTGACTCCAGAATGGTCTCGGTTGTCTCCAACTTCTGAAGCTGACTAAGTATTCCGTTGTTCAGAATTCTTCCTCCCCAGAGTCAGGTTGTCATTACACACATAAGCTTCTCCCCACTACCTACAGAACTGTCCATCTCTTGCACTGAGACTTGACACTTATAATTTACCACAGACAGCAAGTACTTCCTATTTCCTTTTTTAGCTCAAGCTGTCTCTTCTGGTCAGAATGATTTTCTCCAAACCAGGTCCCATAAGCATTTTTACATAGTCATTCCAATGGTGAATTGTGAATGTGTTCATTTGCTGTCTTATTCTTTATTTCTCTACTGTGTTGTAACAGGTAAAATATTAGACACAGGCAGCACCTGATCTTACTTCTACTTCAGGATGAAGACTCAGTTTCAAGTAGGGCTTTTGACAGTGGGTAGAGAGCAGCAAGAAGGTATTTTGACTTGGATTAATTGTCTAATAATATTCCTTAAGTGCTTGCCTAGCAAGTGCAGGGTCCTGAGTTCGATCCCCAGTACTGCAAAATAAATAAATAAATAAATAAATAAAAAATAATAATATTCCTTAGGGATGGTTGCTTACTTTGGGTCCATGGACCTGTGTGTTAATGTGCTTTAGTCTAGAGAGAAGCCCATGGCTTACCTAGATCATTATTAAACGTTTCCCAAAGACTAAGAACCAGAAATCTAGAGAAAAGTATTCATATATGTGTCCCAACCACTCCTTCTTTTATTCTCAGACAGTTGCTTTCCATTCTAGACCATTTCTAATCAAGCTGTTGTAGTCAGGGTTTTGCAAGGGAGTAGATTTAATACAGGATACATAATTTATAGGATTATTTTACAATATTCAAGACACGAAGAATCCAGCCAAGGGCCTGTGTCCCAAATCAGCATCCTGCATGAGTTCAGCTGAAGCCTTAAAGCCCGTGGCGATGTCTTGCGCAAGTCCCTATCAAGGATCTACCCCAGCAAAGCCCAAAGGTCAGTGGTGGAAGCTAGAAAATCTGCACAGGCAGGGTGAAATTTCTGTGATACAAGACTGAGGGATCTGCACTGGAGCCAGGAAGCAGTGCGCAAAGCAAAGACCAGCGCTCCTCTTTCCTCTTCTGAAAAGCAAAGAACAGCAGCCATGTGCTGTGACAGCAAGGACCCAAGTTCCTCCGATGACAAGAACAGCCGAGTTCACATTCGGGAAACCAGCCACTCCCAGCTTCTCCAGGAAAACCAGCAGCATTTCATCCCCTTCCGTTCTCCTTTCGTGTCATTTTGTCAACAATCCTCAGGTGTGTCTTGCATGCCCAGAACCACACTGAGTCAATTCAACTGGGTGTTTGACCATCAGTTAATGTACCGCATATGCTATTTAAATAAATTATTCTTCTTTTGTACATTCCTGCCATGACTCCCCCACAAAATTTCCTAAAACATTAAGCTATAATTGATCTTTTCAGTGGAGTCACATTATTAGTAAAAGCAGATGTTCTGCAGTCCATAGCGATCATTTAAACCCATGCTTCAAAGTTTTTGAAAGATGTCAGATTACAGAAGTGATTGCTTTTATCATAGAACTTTTATAGGGATCAAAGGCACAAAATTTGTCAACACAGGTTAAAAAAGAATAAAACAACAATGATAACTGTAACAGATATAAGAAAATATCTAAAGGAGTTAAACTGTAGACTAGTCTGTACTTGCAAATATACTATTAAATATAGTACCAGAAAGCAAATACAGACGTACACACACAGACTGAAATTATATCAAATGCTCACTTAAAAGCATTTTCCTTATAAGACGATGAATGTGAAAGAAGATCTTTACGTTAAAAAGAAAAATGATCTCAGAGGCTGAAACAGAACATTGGTAAAAATTTTATGGGGGATATGCAAACACTTCCCCTGATACTTAGACACATAGATCTCTGTAGTGAAAAAAATCAAAGCTTGAGCTCTTAAAGTGAGAAAGATTGATTTTTTTTATGATAGGCAGATAATTTAATGTAATATTCTCAAGGTTTTCTTTTTTTCTTCTACACAAGCTAAGTTTTGTGTGACGTAGCATGCTTGAGGGTTGAGTGGCAAAGAAGCTGCTCCGAGAAAGAAGGTAAGGACAAGTCCTCACTTTGGTAAGACATAAATGTAGATGAAACTATGGAAACGACGCAGAGAACAAAGGTGAAAAGGAAGAGTGAATCAGAAGAGGGAGAGGATGAACAAATGAGGGAAGAGTAAAGAGAGAAGAGACAGGAGAGAGAAGGGGAGCATTGGCAAGGAGCAGCAGAGAGGGGCTGTAACTCTGGCCTCTCAGAACAGTCTGGGGCTAGCACGCCTTGCTTATGGTTCATGTGTGATTCTAAGGAGTCTCGAAGTTCATGTTCTCAGACCCCCAGGTCTAAAATTGCATGGAGGCAAGATCCCAAAGTCTGCCCAGGTGAGAAACAGAAGATGATGGCTTCTTTGTAAGGTCTGAGCTAAAGCCAAAGTTCATAGACAATTTACTTGAAAGCAAAGGCCCCGAGCCAGTATGCCCATGACATGGGATTCACAGGTCCTACTGTGTACATCGCTACCCAGAAGCAGCTGACCGAACCACATCGCAGAATAGTCCACTGACAGCTCCATTCAACTTGGGTTGGGTAATAGCTTCACGTATGGTCTGTATTCTTTTACTAGATGTAGGTTGGATTCGATCCAGTAACTCAACATCTGGTGCTGTTTTTTTCCACCCCCAGCCCAGGGGGTTGTGAAATCAAGGGGGCAGAAGAAGGAATGGCACATCTCATTATTGAAACTCTTAACTTTGGCTGCAACAACCTTATAAAAAACTGGCTGGCGTTCTAACCACAAAAATATATTTCCCACAGTTTTGGGAGCTGGAGATAGAAGATCCCAATGTTAGGATGGGCAGGTTCTCGTAGAGGGTCTCTTCCAGGTGGTAAATGGCTACGTTTCAGTATCTTCACATGGCTCAACCTTGTTCTATACCCAACTCTTCCACAACTCTTATTTACTCTCCTTGTGTTTTTTGAATCTCCTGCTTTATAGGTGTTAGTAACAGTGAAAGAAATGTGTCCCTCATGAAATGCAATGGCGTTGGAAGCTGAGATTTGTTATCTGGCCACCTTGCAGTCCTCTTGCTGTTGGAAAACAGGCAAGAGTAAGGGCTCCATGTTAACTGATGTGATTGATTCTTAGCTGTTGTACAATGGAGACGGGAAAATTTAAATAAAACTCAGAGAACTCTCTGTGGTGTCTTCTAGCTTTCCTAATCCAGTTATTTAGACAAGAGAACAATAGTGACTCTGTACAGGCAATATTACCAAGGACTTATATGTCTTGGGAATAAAATACAGGTCATTCTACCAGTAAAGAGTCCTGACCATAGCTAGATGTGACACACACCTGTAATCCCAGGACTCTGGGAAGTTGGGGCAGGACTGCGTGTTCGAGATTCACCTGGGAAACTCAGTGACTCAGTGAGACCCTATTTCAAAATACAAAAACAAAGAACAAGAACAACAAAAAACTGGAGATGTAGCTCAGTGTGAAGGCCACAGATTCAATCCCCAGTAACAACAACAATAAACAAAACAACAATAAAAACAAAAACTCTGATCAGCTGTGGTGCCATTTAGCAGATAAGCTGAGCATTGTGACAATGGGAACATGGAATAGGTAGAAAAGAAAGGAAGTAAAAAAAAAAAAATTATAAACATGTCTGATTCAGAAAAAGACCATTGTACTTATATTTTCTTTCTTACTGTTTATGCATATATTCATATGTTCTAATTTTTCCTGTTGCTTTTCAAATTTAAGTTAGATTGAGTAAAGTATTACAGTATAATCCAACGCTTAGGGCAAGAGAGCCCAGGCAGCCCTGCAAAGGGCATAGCAGAGGAGCGCTATTTATTAGAGACCTTAGATTTGGATTTGCAGGCAGTAGCAATTTCTAGTGGAAATTTATCTCTGGAACCCTTCTTGCATGTGGGGGAATATGTAGCTTGTGAGTTCTGCCTCCTCAAGGTAAAAGTCAGGACATACCCTTCTGTAGAACACCTTGAAGTCAGGGGACAGGAAGTGATGTAGATGCGGCCAATGATACACCTGAGACTTTGATGTGCTATAGAACAGGGCGAAGAAAGAGGCTTGGAGTAGAATCTACCATCAGAGTGTGAGTGCCAGGTTTTTGGCTCTTGCTACTGGCTAGACTAGAAGGTCAAATTTGGGGTACAGAAGAATGAGAGAGGTACCAGGAGCTATAAGCATAGACAGTTTGGGGTGCTGGAAGGTGTGTGACTCCACCATCACAAAGTGGCAGGAGCCTTCGCTGTTGGTGGCAATGTTGACCACTTCCAGCGCGGGCCAGTGCTTTTCATCGTAAGGCTTCAGGAATACGTGTAGATGCGTGGTCTGGGCTCATTTCTCCTTTTAACCTTTTAAAAAATTCCTCCTCTGTTTCCTCACCAAACTTGCCTTTTCTTGCTTGTAACCAAGAAGTCTGTCAGATATGTCATTTATTACCTAGCTTTTACCTTTCTTGTAAAACTAATTTATTTAGATAATAAGATTCCTGGATCTAAGAAAAAAGAGTCATTTAAAAATATTATTACAAGGGCCACTCTTTTATAATGGGGAAAACTGAGGTGCACACATTTAACTTACTTGAGATGTCACTCTACAACACGGCAGGGCTGCAGCCTGCCGGGAATGCTGCACTCCCGCAGTTAGTTTTCATCTCTGGTTCCTGGCACAGAGTTCTAGAACGCTTGGGTTTTCCTAACTAAAAGAGGCATGAGGATCAGCTTCTGTTATTCATCATAAGCCCCTATTAAAACTCAAGGTAATAAAAATTTAAAAATAAAAGTTTTCTCATGCCAAAGTTAAAAAAAAATAAGACTCAACCATTGCTGATAAGAGGACCTTTGATGGACTCTAGATAACGTCTGGGTGGGGGTTGGTCACCAGAAGAATAACACTGTGACCAGAGAGCCTCCCGGGATATTGAGTCACTATCAATGTGCAGTCATGCTTGTGTAGTGGAGCTGATATAGAACTCCTACACAGTAGAGCTGAGACAGTCTCTGGGCTGGTGAACACATCCAAGTTGTGGTGTTCACCGCAAACTCCAGAAGGGTAAAGACTCATGTGGTTAAGGTCACTCTGGGCCTTATCCAGTTATGGCTCCCATCCAGTCTTTCACGTCTATGTTTTATAATATCCTTTACAATACATGTAAACGCCAGTAAAAGGTGTCCCTGAGTTCTGTAAGTCATTATAGAAAACTATCAAACTGTGGAGGACATGATAGGAATCCCTAATTGTAGCCAATTTACACAGAAGTGTGAGTAGCAGGGGGCCCGGCTATTTGTAGTTGACATATTAAGGTGGAGTGCAGTCTGGTGAGACTGAGCTCTTATCTTGTGGGATCTGCGCTAACTGGGTAATTAATGTCAGAATTGAACTAAATTGTAGGGCACCATTTTGTTTCTATAGAGAACTGGATAATTTCTTGGTGTGAAAAACACACACATTTAGGGTCAGAAAGGTTGTGAGTAGAGAAGTTCTTTCTTTTATTAGTTCTACCATGTTATTCTTCTAATTCCTCAGAGGAGATGGGATGAGCGTGTCACACTGCCCTGTGAATTCACATAAGGGATGTGTTTATCCCCAGTACCTTGGCTACTGTGGTAAGTTTCATATCATAGAAGAATGGATTCTTAGAAGATATCAGGAGCGTGGGTCAGTGATCTTTTCTAATATGTCCTACTGTAACAGAGAGTGCCCCCTCCAGGCAGTACACTTTAGTTTCTTAGTTGCCCAAGTAATAGTTCCCGTTCCAGTTCTGGCTGCTTCTGTCACCTAGAAATGGCTGCTCACTGTGATGCATAGCTGGTCACTATGATACACATTGTGTAAACCAATCCCCAGTTGAGAAGTCATTCTGCCTCTGTATTTTTCCTGCTTGCCTATCCCATATAAGCCCTAGACCACAGGGATCAGGGCCTGATATTCTGGGAATGATCCGATTGCCCTTGACATAAATAAATCTGCCTCCAAATCTTGGGTGTAGTTTCAGTGTTTCTGCTTGCTGTTGCATCTGGTGCATGGGCTGGGAAGACCGACTGCACTGCCCTCTTTGGTCATGGGTCATGGTCCTCATGGGCAGTGCAAGGACAGTGTTTCTGCTTGCTGTCGCACTACAAAATATGACTGGAATTTTTTCTGCTCATCCCACCAGTCCTGGGAGAAGGAGGTCTGCGAATCACAAGTCTTCCTTGTTGCTTGTAACAACTTCCCCTGATTGCAAGCCCCATCCCATAGCTCCTCATCTGAAGGCTCAGGGTCAGGTGTTCGCTGCCCTTTGGTTCACTGGAAGTCTAATGCTTTTTCTCAAGCTCCCTTCTCATGATTTCTCTTCTTAGCCACAGAAAGAAGAGTTTGATCCAATAGCTTTTGTAGCAGCACAAAAACAGTTTTCCTGATATTTCTAAAACAAAGCCATATTTAACTCTGCTATTTCAAGTTACAAGCCCTCCTAGGCTACATGATTGCTTATCTTTGTAGTGTTTGTACCTTTCAAATAATTGTAGATTTGTACTTAGTCTAGAAATTATATTTATCTCCATTAATTTTTTTATCTGTACATCTTCTGTGATTTGCAGTGCAGCTTTGTTCTTCTGTCTTACACTTTACCAGTTTGAATACAAATTAGGCACAGTTCTCCAAGTTCAGTTAGGAGGAAGGGACAGCTGCTTCTCTCCATGAGACAAGCTCTTCATATGTGCCCTAAAATACATCTCCTCTTTTGTGGAGATGGTTGCCCTCCTACCGCATCACAAAAGGTGCATGTTCCACATCACTTTAAGATGTTCCTTATATTTTCCTTTATTCTGTCCATTAATTTTTTTAGCCATCACAAGTTTATTACTATGTTATCTTTACTGAAATGAGCAACAGCTCTTAATTTAGCATCATTTGCAAATTGCAGTTAAGTACCATTTGCTGTCTCTACAAGATCATTAATAAAGATGTCAACCGTAGCATCTTGGAAAGTTGCTACAACATTTCTTCATATTCAGGAAAAAGTGAAGGTATAGAGAATATTTTCCTTGATACTAAAATATTTAGACTGTCTCCTTGCCCATATGACTTCTGAGGCCCTCACGAAGTGTCTGTGGAGAGGCAGCCCACCTCTTTAGCAGAGACTTGGCTACATGTCGCTTCTTGTCATGTTTTCACTGTGGTAAAATGTGAGTTTTCCTAAATAAAAATATATTACTGGCTTGTGTTCAATCAACAAGAAAAATGTCAAATGTTTCTAAAAATTTGAAATGTTGATGTTTGGGAAGTCAGATAGGCAAGAAATGAAGAATAGGAGAATTTATTCTCAATAAGACTGGTTGTGAGGTGGAGTGTTATATTCAGAAGATGGGGATAGGAAGTTGCTGGAAGGAAGGAAGAAAAAAAAGGGAAGGAAGCAGAGAAAAAAAGAAGGAAGAGACCCACTGATTTATCTAGGTGTATTTCGGGTGAAATTTAATTTTTTCCTTTCTTTTGTCATCTTACCTATTCTCTCATGCTTCCTCTTATTTCACACCCACATCTTAGGTTTGGGTAATAGACAAATACCCTTCAAGATTTAGGACAATGTTGATTCTTTATTTTAAGGCATGGACAAACTTAGAAGTTAAATAAGTATAACCTTTTCCTCTTTCATGTTTTCCTGTGTCTGCTCCTTTGTTTTATCATAAAGAAACTTATATTAGGAGGACATCACACATATGGAGGTTATTTGGCCTTTTCAACTCTCCAAAATCTGACCAATAATGAAGAACCCAGGAGAAACAAAAATCTTTATGGATCCAAGATGGGCAGATAATCCATGCACTGAATGACATTGACTTTGCTTTATACCTAGCCTACTGGTAACAGGGTGAGTTTTAGATGTGATTGTACTTGGTTGTTTACTCCCTGCTTCCCATTTCAAGCAGGAGGAAATTTTGCAGAGTGGAAAACAGAAGTTGTTTGAGGGTGAAAGCATTTTCTGTTGTTTGCAGCATCGCTCTGGACTTTAGCTTAGCCCAGTGTTTCTTTCAACATTATGGAGGGAGAGCAGAGCAGTTGACATGAAGCTGGGAGGTTCAAGATAGATCTGGAGGTCCAGCCCACAGGGGCCCTGAGCCTGTTCCCTGGCCATGCTAGGTGGGTTGAGGTCTGTATGAGGGGCCTGCGTCAACTGCAGCAATGCTCCTGTCCTCTGAATATAATGTGACAGGAGCACAGATGGGCATTTGCTAAGCACCCTATGCTGTGGACAGATGACTGTGGGGCTCACTAAAGGAACTGATGCCATCTCGGAAGACAGCAGGTCAGTGATGCCCAAGGTGGCATTTCTTGCCAGCCACAAGGCCTGGGGTTGACATCAGATTAAATGTTTTAAAGATGATAAAGGAGTACAATTATTTTTTCCTACGTTTGTCGTCTGAGATTTGTGTTTGTTATATTTGATTGTCTAGTTGCTCAGCTAACAGTGAATGAAAGCAACAACTGGTTTACTGACTATCACAGTGAGTTGCTACTACTGACATCAGAACAGAAATCCAAAACAAAACCCACAAACAGATTATTTTGGAATAGTTGATAAAGAAACCTCAAAGGTCCATCATGTTCTAGCAGGTGCGCAAGAGATTAGTGTCCCCATGTACCCTTTCTCTTCTTCCTCGGAGTCATAGAACACCCTCTCCTGCCATGTTTTCCTAGCTTTCCTGGGAGCCATTGTAACCGTGGGAGCAAAGCTTAGATATGAAAAGTGATGTGAACAACTTTCATTACATACCCTGAAAATAAAGGTACTTGAATTTGTTGCGCTTTTCCTTTACTGTAGTTTAAAAAAGAGACATAGCACCAACTCAATTATGACCACACAGAAAAAAATTCAGTAACTCAAAAGAAGATGCAGTACTAGAAGTAAAAAGAAATGGGTTCCTTAAATGACCTCTTAAAAGGGACCTATTCAACAAGCCTAAAGCAGCCAGATGATAACTGGAGAGAGAAATAAACCTCTGTTATATCTGAGTCACTATATTTGAGTTAGCACAGTCTTTATCTTAACATTTATCAAGATAACCAGTCTTTCCCTTTTATGATAAATCTTTACAAAAATATAAACAATATTGTTGATGTCCTGAAAAAAGTTTAAGAAGTATAGGTTCTAGAAGAAATTCAAAAGAAAGTTTTCATGTTTAGATTTTGGGTAACATCACAAACATATTACATTTGTGCTTGAAGTTTACACTTAATACACAATATAACGAAGCGCTCCATCTTCTCTCTGTCTCATATCACTAAATGTTCTTTGGAAACACTCTTTTCAATGGTATGACATCTGGATGTACGTAATTTACTAATGAATCTCGTGTTTTTAGGTACTCAAATCACTCCCAGGTTTTTGTTTATTTGTAGGATTGCCATGAGTATTTTAGTACATGAATCCTGGTCTTCACCTTATATGTTTCTCTGAATGGCATTTTAGAAGTAGAATCTACTGCATTACCTTTTTCCAACCCTACATCACTAGAGATCCAACCCTAGATCACACCAAAACTTTTCCTCATGTTCTCCCAGAAGAAAATATTTTAAAATAAACTTCATTTAATTTTTCCTCTAGGATCATAGCTACCCTTTTTCCTTTTTTATTCTTTCTAATCTCAACTTCAAGGTTCACTTCAATTAGCTCACAGTTTATCTTTTATGAGAGTAATTTTTAATATACTAGGGATGGAGTCAAGACCCTTTGAACTAAGCTACCCAGCCATTTTGGGGGAGGACAGGGTCTCACCAAGTCGTTTGTTATATCTGCATGTGGATGCTGACCCGGTTCAAATACATCGTTCTGTCCTTACACACACCTCACCATTTCCTACTTTCACGCACATCAACTCTTTCACACAGTCAAACGCTACCTATTTATCAAGCTACCATTTAATTTTTACTTTCTCTATTTAGGGCTCCCAAAATTCTTAGTCCTTTATTTATAGTCCTTATATGTAGTCATATATATATATATTTTTTTTTTCCTGCTCCCATGGAATATTTCTGTTTTCACTATATAACTTGGCAACATGACACATCCCTTATGTGACACCTGCAGAATAGCCTTCAACAATTGTCCTTGTGCTTTCTGAAATTTGTGCTGAAATTTCTAATATGTGCATTGTCTTAGTTGTTTTGGGATATTTAACAAAGCCCAATGCAGTGGGTGGTTTGTAAACAACAGACATTTATTTCTCACAGTTTTGAAGCCTGGAAGTCTGCTGTCAGGGTGCCTGCATGGTTTGATGAAGACCTACTTCAGGTCTGCAGAGCTCTCTATCCTCACGTGGCAGGGAGAGGACAAGTGAGTGCTTTGATGCACTTTTGTTAGGACCCTAATCACATTCATGAGAGTTCTGCCCTCAGGACCTCATTGTCTACCAAAAGCTCCACCGCATAATGGCTTGACATTATGGGTCAGAATATATGTTTTGGGCAGACATAACATTCAGTCTATCACATGAGTTTTATCATGGTTAAGTCTGATTGTCATTTTGACTGTGTTGAGTAGTGCCTGGAATGTGGTTGAAACAGATTTCCAAGTGCATCTGTGACTGTGTTTCCAGAGAAGATTGCCATGTGGATTGTCAAACTCAGTGGGAAAGACCTGCTCTATGTGGGCAGCACTATCTGATAGACTGGGGGCCCGGATGGAATAAGAACACTGAAGAAGGGAGAAAATTGAGCTTATACATCTGCTCTTGTGTGAGTGCATTTTGTCACTGCTCTTATTGCTTGTGGAATTCAGCCTCCAGATTTTCCAGCTGTGGAAACAGCAACTGACCAGGGGTCTTTCAGGTTTTTAGCATGGACTGTGGCTATATGATCTCTTTTGTACTGAGGCTTCCAGCATCTTAAACTATCTACCAATTTCTCTGGTTGTCTAGCCAGCAGACAGCCATCGTGGGACCATGTAGCCTTTAATGGTGTGAGCCAAATTTAATAAAACCCCTCTTACATGTAATCTATTGATTCTGTTCTTCTGTAGAACCCTAATATGTATAAAACATATATTTGCATATACTTACTCTCCTACAGACCCTTTAGCATCAGATCTACATTCCACGTGGTCAAAAACTTCCTGCCAAACCAACTAGCTCTGACGAACTTTTGAGCAAAGAGCAAACGGTGCAGACTGACAGTGATGAGGAGGCTGTCTCACAGCAATGAGACAAACACAAGTCATGTGAAGGGGCGGACTCTACAGCTGAATGCCAAGCTGCACTGTGGAATTTTCTGATGTGCAAGCAGAGAGAACAAGTGAGGCAGAAATTCACAGCAAGGAATTCAAGAAGGATTGAGGTTGGAGAACTTGTCCTAAGGGGGAAGATCAAGTGCCTAGTGAAATTTCTAACACTATTCCACTTTCCAACTCTTGTCTACATGAGTCTCAGATATACTTTTTTACTTTCTTTCTTTGAGACAGCCCTATAATAAATCATTATTTTTTCACTTGCATTACCTTGAATGAGTTTCTGCTTTGTGTGATGTAAAGAAATTTAAACAGAACAATGTCTAACTAGGGCTCCCTATTCTTTAAAGGTAGGAAGACTATATTACAGGCTTTTTTTGCCTCTTGTGAAGCACTCCCTTTACAATCTGATATTGTATTATGAAGGATATACTCATCAAAACAACACAAAATCATTCTATACACTCTTGTAACATCAACACTTATTTGGGCCTGATTGGATATGAGCCCCAGTTCTATCATTTGCTAGCTGGGAGAGCTCCTTGTAACTGGAGAGGATTATACCAGAAAACTGCTGGAGAGCTGTTTATACCACTGGGATTAGGAAGTGTGATTCACTACGATGGGAAGAAATTTGTGTTAGTGGCCTAATGATTGCATTCATAATTTCCTCACTAAGTGCTATGAACAGAATAAAAATGTAGAATTTTTAATAAAACTAATTTCATCAACAGAACTTATGAAAATGTTTACTATATTAGGGAATTGGAAGAGGTAGCACTTTATTCAGCTACAGTATATATTTTTGTAAAATATTGTTTAAGAGATACCAAAATAAATGCAAAATTGGAAAGTAATTGAGACATGGTTACTAAATATAATAAAAATCTAAGGTAGATAATCAGATATTTATGGTAATGTATTGCCCAGCTTTGTTATAAATATTCATATTTAACAGCTATCTTTATTTGGAAGCGTCATAACAAGAGCTCCCGTTTACAGACTCCATACTACATGCTCGGCATTGTACTTGCTGAATGAATATTTATATGAAATAATCCTCAAACAGTCCTATGGTGGGAATTCTGTAACATTTTCTATTTTGCAGAAAAGAAAATTGAGGTTTCGCAAATAAAATGATCTTTTTAAAGATTTGCATAGACATATCTCTCTGATTTATAGCAAACTGTATTACTTTATTTAGAACTCTTCTCTGACCTGGAGAGAGAACAACAGAATCTGATATAAAGTCTGGTGTCTCTTGCTCATCTCTGGTAGCGTAGGATGGGCAGAGCTCTGTCAGGTTCCCCTCGGTTATTCCTAGCAGTGTTCAGAGGATATTTCATGTGTGTTAATGACAAAATCTGATTGGCCACCATGGGGCACGGCAATTACTTGGGGTCAGGTAATTGAAAGGACTTGCGGGACTCTAACAAGGCGCACCCATGAAAGATTTATAACAGGCAGAGGATACACAGCGCCACGAGCAAGAAAGACATAAAAGAGCATTATGAAGGCCTGGAACACCTGAGTGTAGCTTCCAGGGTGCTTTTGGAGCTGCACAGAATACGTTGCACCTCGGCATCATGACCTGCCAAGTGGCAACAAGATGTGTGTCTCAAGGAAGATGTGCACGAGTCGCTGGGAGGTCTTTCACAGCTCATTGATCAAACAACTACCCTGAGGCGGAGTGAGCACGTAGCCAGGTGTGGACCATCCATCTCTATGTTCTCACTAAACCACGTAGACAACCTGGACTAGGTGCCTCCAGGGAGTATTTCAAACTTTAAACAGCCCATTATTAATCATTACCTAGTACGTTTTATTTCTATCCTGGTAAAACTTCTGTACTCTGGAGATGCCTACAGACCAGCTTTTAGCACTATTGCCACATGTGTCGATTTGTCACTTAAGAAGTTCTTTTCTTTCTCTAGCACAACACTGTCCAATAAACCTCCTGTATATATGAAATGTTCTTGATGGATGATGTCAGGTAAGATAGCTACTAGCCATGAGTGACTACTAAGTACTTGAAATGTGGCTAGTGTTACTAAGAACCTGAATTTTATTTTAGTGTAAATGACCGCATGTGGTTAATGGTTACCACAGTGACCAGGGCAGCCTTGGTCTGTTTCTGTGTTGACTGGGTAGTGTCTGTTGGGAGCTACTGTGTCCTCTGTGAAGCACCAGCATTCATATTTGGTACTGCCTTTGCCACTGGGCAGCGCTGCCACTGGGCGACCGTGCTGCCTCTTCTGCTGGGCACAGCTCTGTGCTGTATTCACCGCACATTGTAAGGCCTTTGGCTAGGTTTTGCAGTGGATATTCTGAAGCGCTCAAGGTCGATCCAGACACTGTTGACTGCGTATTCAAAAGCCATTCCACATTCCCTGCATAGTAACTAGCAGAACATGGCTCCAGCCCTAGAGATTAAAAATTCCAGTTTTTCATTTCTCTATCCTCCTTTTTGCATTTATGCTATGAGTGTATGAGTCAATTCTGGTGAACTCAACCTAAAAGAATATCTGCTTTAGCCATACATAGTCATACTCTCAGGTCGTGAGGCAAGGTCATCATGAATTGGAAAAATGCTCTTGTAACAGGGACTCCAGAGAGGTCTCTGTTGCTCTGCAATGTGAGAATATAAAAATGTTGGTAGTCCATACCCTGGAAGAGACTTCTGCAGTAAAACAGAGGTGCACAGAAAAAAATGATTGTTTTTCTCGGGAAGATTTGGGGGCCATAGCAACCCCTGCTGGACTGCACAGAGGCAAAGCAGGCTGATACACAGCCCACTCAGGATGGTACTTTGGAAGAAGACTAGCTGCTGATGACATCTCTGTGTGGCTGAGGAATTCTGGGGACAGCTGCTCCATAATTTCTTATTATATCCAATAAAATGGTGTTTCAACTCTCATAGTGCTTTAACTACAGCTCTCTTGCTCCAAAGACATCACTCTAAGGTAGGAGACAAGCGTGACTGGTAACACCACATTTTACTCTGAAACCCCCTGCCGAGACCTTGTTGCTTTAACAGAAAGCTTAGGGGAAAATTTTAAGGGAGGCTCTTTGTACAGCAAACCCTCACAGGAAGCTGAGCAGAGGGTCTCTCAGTGGAGGCAGACATAGCCACTGCAAGAACATGTTGACAAGGTAGTGTGGAAAACAACAAAATGGAGACAGAAAAGTAAGAGAAAGAGCCATGATTGAGGGCTTAATTATTGTCACAAAGAGAACATTTTCTTAGATTGAAAAATACTTCATGTTTAGCCCTTTCTTTCTTCCTTTCTTTTTTATTCTTTTTTCTTTCTTTCTTTTGTTCTTTCTTCTTTTCCTTCCTTCCTTCCTTCCCTTTCTTTCTTTCTTTCTTTCTTTTCTCTCTTTCTTTCTTTCTTTCTTTCTTTCTTTCTTTCTTTCTTTCTTTCTTTCTTTCTTTCTTCTTTCTTCTTTTCATCATTTTTAACTTTTCCTTCCTGTTTTACCCAATTATATTACTTCACCCTTGTTGCTGTGGAGAACTTGTTTTCAGAGAAATAAAAGAACCGACAGTGGAGGCACTTCATGGACCAGTCACTGTTGTCCCTCCACCTGACAGTCATAGTTTGCATTGGTCGTTTATTTTTGCTGTGCAATTGTCAGTTCTTTAGTACATATGTACGTCTATCTAGACAAAAATTAGTATTGATTTTCAATACTAATTAAACATTTTTTAAACTTTCTATAAGTCTACCATACTATCTGTTTTTCTTTCAGTTTGCTATTTTATTTTTCACTCAGAATTGTTATTTAGGCTTCATCCATCTTGAAACATAAAAGCTCCATTTCATTAAGATCTACTACATAAAATCCTTTGGTAAAATATGACATTATTTTCCTACTGATGGGAAAGTATTCATTATTCTTAAAAAGTGAGATTTTTTAAAATCAAAGTTTTAAAAATGCGTATAGGATAAAAGAGTCAAACTGTTTAACAAGGTTTGTTAAAGTCACCTTTGTTACCTTTACTCCTTATTCATTTTACTTATAGCTGACTTGTTTGGTATTTGCCTTTAAAACAAATGCTTACAGTAGTGCCTGTTTCCACCTTTTAGGCTTTATCGATTCTCATATGGAAACAAAACTGCGGCTCTCCCACCAACACCCTACATCACACACTCCCTATTTGCCCTGAAATCTTTTCAATAGAGGGCAAGCATAATTTTGATTTGATTAATGTACAGTTTTGTTAAGACTCTCAAACTGCTGTCAGAACTGAGTAATTCAGTGATCACTAATGAATTTCTCTCTCACACAACTTTTTGTTTCTTCTGAAACTAGTAATAGTTTTTTTATTTATCTCATAGTTACCTTACCTTATAATGAAGCTCTGCCCTAGTTGTTCATATATCCTCTGAGTTGATTTTCTCTCAATCTCACTTTCTTGAAGCAGTTTTTGCTTAAGCATTCTATCTGCTTCAGGCCAGAATGGCTGTATCCTAAATTAAGTAACTTGCAGGGATGGAATTTTATTTCTCCATATCCTGAGCATCCAAAGAATGAGACATAATTCCTGGCTCCAGGCATCATGTCTTCTGGTTTCTTGACTTTTTTTCCCATTTTGATGAAGCTTATTCTTAGTTTCCTGAGAAAAGGTGCCTGGGAACTAAAATTTGTCAGTCATTTGCTCCTTATATTTGTTTCATAATTTGGCTGTGAATAAAATTATAGGCTAAGAATAAATTTCCTTTAGAATTTTATCAATATTGAGCCATAGCCATGTAGTCTATTTTTTGAAAAACTGATGCTGTCCTAATTCTAGGTTCTTTATATATATCAAAAGCTAGTAAAGTACTATCCACAGGCCAAATCTAGCATACTGTTTGTGTTTGTTGATAAAGTTTTATGGAAACAGCCATGCTTAATCATTAACGTATTCTCTGTGGCTATTTTCGTATTGTAATACCAGAGTTGGGTAGTTTTCATAGAAACTTATGGCCCACAAAGTCTAAAAATGTATACTTGTGAGCTGACATTTTAAAAGAAAGATTTCCCAACCCCAAGTTTATAAACCCTGTAAGAGTTTATAATATTTTCTTCTTGTGCCCAGCATTTAATATATCCTGGTGTGGGTTCATGTTTATTCATTGTGTTGAGCCCAGTGTCCTTCCTTTGTAATGTATTATCATGAATTATTCCCACTATAATCCCTTCTTCTCTTACAATTTCTTCAGCTCTTCTTTTACTTATCGTTTCTATTCATTGAAATACCCTTTATTTTTTTCTTTCCTTTTAAAATTGTTCATACCTCTCCTCTTTGGTTAGCTTTCTGCTGTTATGACAAAGTACCTGAACTGATCAGCTTATGAACAGAAAAGTGTATTGTGGCTAACAGCTTTGGAGATATCAGTCCATGATTGGTGGGCCCATTACATTTGAATCTGTAGTGGCAGAGTATATCATGAAGAAATGTAAAGTGAGGAAAGCTGCCAATTCTAGGGCAGCCAGTCTGCAAAGGCCCAGGAAGGGACCACCCCCTAATATCCTCTTCATGGCCATGCCTCCGATGATCCCTTTCATTTGGTTCCAGCTCCTACAGGTTCCTCCATCTCCTGATAACCAACAGGCTGTCAACCATGCCTTCAACACGTGGGCTTTTGTGGGACATTTATCTGAAACACAAAATCACAATTTTACCCTCATTTCTGAGACATTTTTCTAACTGTTTTCTAAACTTCTTGTTAAGATATTTGGTTCTTATACTTAATTTCTGCATACAGCTACATAAAAGTACAGTTCTTGTTTCACTATATTATCATTTCTTTCTTTTTTTATTTTAAAAGTAAAAGAACAAAAACACTAATAAACATACACACAGTACCACAAGAACAGTACAAAAACCAAACTACAGATAAGGTGGCAGGGGATCAACAATGGTTGTTGTAATACATGTCGGTAGCTTCAAAGTGTATATTCAGGACAATACAAATAGACATACAAGATTGATCAAATAACTTATCATCGATTGTTTCCAATACCAAAATGACATGAGACAATAGTGCAACCATGTCAGCCATCCTGCACATACATATTTACCTACAGAGCTATCCCCCTCTTCCTCCTCTCCTTCCCTTCATCCCGATTGCTCTCTACCCTTGAGCAGTCTCCCTTCATACCTCCCGATCTATATTCTCACCTCCAGGTTCCTACATTAATGATACTATATGCTGTTTGCACATGCACATCTGGTTTACCTCACTTATGAGTAAGGTCTCTAATTGTGACCATTTGCCTATAAAAGCCCCTAGATTATCTTTCTTTACAGCTGAATAATATTCCATTGTGTAAAAAATGCCACAGTTTTTTAATCCAGTCTTCTGTGAATGGATATTTGGGCTGTTTCTACGATTTAGCTATTACAGATTGTGCTGCTATAAACATGGGTGCACATATATCACAGTGATATGCTGTTTTCAGATCATCTGGGAAAATACCCAGAAGGGGGATAGCTGGGTTGAGTGGGACCTCTAGACCTAGTTTGCTGAGGAATCCCCAAACCGATCTCCACAGTGGTTTCACCAGTCTACATTTCCACCAGCAGTGCAGCAGAGTTCCTATTTCTCCACAGCCTTCCCAGCATTTGTTATTGGATGATTTCTTGATGCTGGCCAATCTTACTGGGGTGAGATGAAATCTCAGTGTTGTTTTTATTTGCATTTCTTGAATGACTAAAGATGTAGAACATTTTCTCATATATATATTTGCCATTTGTATTTCTTTATCTGAGAAGTGTGTATTCATCTCAGATGCCCATTTCTGGATTAGGTCTTTGAATTTGGACAGGTTCATGTTTTTTAATTCTTTGTATGTTCTAGATAGAAGGCCTTTGTCCGAGGGACAGCCTCGGATTTTTTCCCAATCTGTGGGTTTTCTTTTTACTCTGCTGGTGATTTCTTTAGATATGCAAAAACTTTTCAGTAAGATGAGGTCCCAGTTATTGATTCTTTGAAGTGTTTCCCTTGCAGTTTCATTTTTGTTCATGAACTCTCTGCCTACTCCTATGTCTTCAAGATTTTTACCTCCTTTCTCTTCCAATAGGTTTAGTGTTTCTGTTTTAATATTGAGATCTGTGATCCATTCTGACTTGAGTTTGGTGCATGGTGATAGACTTGGATCTATTTTCAGTTTTTGGCAAGTGGCAAGCCAATTTTTCCAGCACCATTTATTGAAGAGGCTATCTTTCTTCCAGTGAGCTTGTTTGGCCCCTTTGTCAAATGTTAGGTGGCTGAGTATGTTTGTGGTTGTGGCTATATCTTCCAGTCTGTTCCATTGATCCTCAGGTCTGCTTTTGAGCCAGTATCAGGTTGATTTTATTACACTAGTATAATTTGTAGTACAATTTCAAGTCAGGGATTGTGATTCCACCTGACTTGTCCTTGTGGCCCAGAATTGCTTTTGCTATTCTGGGTCTCTTCTGGTTCCAGATGAACTTAAGGCATGTTTTCTCTAGGTCTGTGAGGTATGTTGATGGTAGTTTAATGGGAATTGCTTTGAATCTGTACAACAATTTTGGTAGTATGACCATTTTCACAATGTTGGTTCTTCCTAACCATGAGCAGGGAATGTTTTCCCATTTATTGAAATCCTCTTCGATCTCTTTTTTCAGAGTACTATAGTTTTCATTAAATAGATCTTTTACCTCTTTTGTTAGATTAATTCCTAAATATTTCATTTTCTTGGATGCTATTGTAAAAGGTATGGTTTCCTTAATTTCTCTCTCAGTCTGTTTGTTATTTGTGTATAGGAATGCTATTGATTTTTGGGTGTTGACTTTGTATCCAGCTACTCTGCTGAATTTGTCAATTAATTGAAGGAGTCTTCTTGTGAAGTTTTTGGGGTCTTCCATGTAAAGTATCATGTCATCTGCAAATAGCGATAGTTTTACTTCTTCCTTTTCTATCTGTATTCCTTTTATTTCTCTCTCTTGTCTAATTGCTCTGGCTAATGCTTCTAGAACTATGTTGAATAGTAGTGGTGACAGTGGACATCCTTGTCTTGTTCCTGTCTTCAAGGTGAAAGCTTCAGTTTTTGTCCATTTAGTATGATGTTGGCTGTTGGTTTATCATAGATGACTTTGATTCAATTGAGGTAGAGGCCATCTATTCCTATTTTTTCTAGGGTTTTTTTTTTTAACATGAATGCATGTTGGACTATATCAAAAGCTTTTTCTGCATCTATTGAGATGATCATGTGGTTTTTGTCTTTGGCTCTATTGATATGGTATATTACATTAATTGATTTGCAAATATTGAACCATCCCTGCATTCCTGGAATAAATCCAACCTGGTCACAGTATATAATTTTCCTTATGATTCACTGCATTCTATTGGCTAGTATTTTATTGAGTATCTTTGCATCTATGTTCATTAGGGAGATTGACCTATAGTTCTCTTTCTTGGTTGGATCCTTCTCTGGTTTTGGTATTAGAATGATACTTGCCTCCAGAAATGAGTTAGGGAGAATTGCTTCCTTTTCAATTTCATTAAAGAGTTTGAGGAGTGTTGGCATTAAATCTTCACTGAATGTTTTATAAAATTCTGCTGTGAATCCATCAGGGCTTGGGGTTTTCTTTGTCGGTAAGTTTTTAATGACATTTTGAATCTCATTAATTGATATTGGGTTGTTCAGGGTTTTTATATCTTCCTGGTTCAACTTCGGTAATTCGTACATTTCTAGGAATTTGTTGATTTCTTCCGGTGTTTTCTGTCCCATTGGAGTAAAGATTCTCAAAGTAGGTATTAATGATCTTTTGAATTTCTGTAGGATCTGTAGTGATTTCATCCTTTTCATTCCTTATTGCATGAATTTGAGTTCTTTCTTTTTTTGATAAGATTAGCTAGAGGTTTATCAATTTTATTTACTCTTTCAAAAAACTAACTTTTTGATTCACTTATTTTTTGTAGAGTTTTCTTCGTCTCAATTGCATTAATTTCTGCCCTAAGTGTTATAGTCTCCTCCCTTCTTTGGGCTTGACTTGTTCTTTTTTTTCTAAAAGTTAGAGGTGTAACATTAGGCTGTTTATTTGTTCTCTTTCTGTTTTCTTTATGTGTGAGTTCAATGCTGTAAATTTCCCTCTGAGGACTGCTTTCATTGCATCCCACAGATTCGTATAAGTTGTATTTGTATTTTCATTTGTTTGTAGGTATTTTCCAATCTCTTCTCTAATTTCCTCTATGACCCATTGGTTATTCAGGAGGTTGCTGTCTGATTTCTAAGTGTTTATAAAGTTTTTGGAATTCCCTTTGTCATTAAATTTCAATTTCATTGCACTGTGGTCCCATAATATGCATGGTATAATTTCAATCCTTTTGCTTTTAAGTAGGTATTCTCTATGGGCTAGAATGTGGTCTATTTTAGAGAAAGTCTCATGTGCAGCTGAGAAAAATGTGTATTCTGGTTTTGTGGGGTGGAACACTCTGTAAACATCTACTAAGTCCATTTGTTCACACATTTGGTTCAGGTCTGTTACATCTTTGCTGAGTTTTAGTCCAGTTGACCTGTCTCTTTGTGTCAAAGGGATATTTAGGTCCCCCATTACAATAGTGTTATTGTCTATTAGGTTTTTTTATGTCCGTTAAGATTTGCCTTACATAGTTTGGTGCTCCAGTATTTGCTGCATACATGTTTAGGATTGTTATCCCTTCCTCTTGCAGTTTTCCCCTAACTAGTATATAGTGGCCTTCTTTGTCTCTTGATTGTTATCAGTTTGAAGTTTGCGTTGTCTGAAAACATAACAGCTAACCCTGCTTTTGTCTGGGACCCTGTTTGCATGGAGGATTGTTTTCCAACCTTTGATTTTCAGTCTATGGATTTCCTTTTGAGTAAAGTGTGTTTCCTGTACACAGCATATTGTGGGATTCTGTCTCTTAACCCACTCTGCCAGTCTGTTTCTTTTGACTGGTGAATTGAGACCGTTTACATTGATGGTTATAACTGTTATATGTTGGCTTCTTCTTGTCATACTGTCTATTTGATGTTGCTTTCCTACTTTTGCTGTTTAATTTCTTGTTCTGCTTAAGGGTTCTTTTCTATTGTTGTTCTTGGGATTGTGATCACTTTTTTCTCTGTCTAGAACATCTTTCAGTACTTTCTATAATGTTGGTTTGGCACTCATGAAGTTCTTCAGTTGATCTTTGTCGTGGAAATATTTTATTTCTCCATTGATTTTGAAGGGTAGTTTTGCAGGATACATCAGTCTGGGTTGGAAGCTGTTTTGTCTGAGAATCTGTAATATCTTGCTCCAAGCTCTTCTTGATTTCATGGTTTCTGTTGAGAAGTCTACTGTGATTCTGATGGGCTTTCCTTTATAGATGATCTGTTTCTTTTCTCTAGCAGCTTTTAATATTGTTTTCTTTTGCTGCATATCTGGGATCTTGACTATTATATGCCTAGGGGTGTTTTTATTTGGGTTGTGGCTCACTGGAGTTCTATATGCTTCATTTACCTGCACATCAGTTTTTTTTACCATTCTCGGGAAATTTTCTGCTATTATTTCTCCAAATATTCTTTTTATGTCATTTGTGCTGCCTCCTGATATTCCACTGATTCCTATTACTCCCATATTATTTCTCTTTGCTTCATCTTGCAGCTGTTGGATTGATTTCTCCTGGTTCCTTGTTGATTTTAAGAGATCCTTCCTTTCACAGTCATTGGCTGTCAGGCTATCTTCAAGATCTGAAATTCTATCTTCGGATTCATTCAAGCGGTTTTGCAAGCTTTCAATGGCAGTTTTCATTTCCTGGAAATCTCTTTGAGACTGTTTCATGTGTTCTAATTCATTCCTGAATTGCCCATTTAACATTTCCATTTGTTGCCTTTGATCTTCTAGTCTCTTATCTGTTTCTTCTCTGTATGTGTGAAGCATTTCTTCCATTATTATTTTCATTTCATTTTTTGCCTGAGAGATTATTTCAGATTTAATCTCTTCTATGGCTTCATGGAGTTGTTTCTTTACTTCAGATGTGATCATTTCAAAAGTTTTAGGTATGTGGTTTCCTAGTTCTCCTATGTCGTTGTGTCCTGTACTTGTTCCGGGTGGAGTTGTGTTCTGAGACTGCATTTTGCCCGTTTGTTTTGTCATTTTGAATGTCAGATGACTGATGCTGAGCTACTGACTACCCAGGCCACTCACTAAGGACTCTAGGGATCCTAGTTTACCTGGATGTCAAACTAAACCCAGGGT
This sequence comes from Dinomys branickii, assembly GCA_004027595.1. Taxonomy (NCBI): domain Eukaryota; kingdom Metazoa; phylum Chordata; class Mammalia; order Rodentia; family Dinomyidae; genus Dinomys; species Dinomys branickii. The sequence continues at coordinate 59,395 of PVLD010000187.1, forward strand.
GATAGCAGACTGTGGACCACTGGGCCCAGGGACCCCAAGCAATTGCTGGGGTCCTCGGCTCAGACCACAGCTGCTATAGTGGGAGAGTGCTGGGCTTCAGTACCAGAGTGTCCAGTGTGTGAACAGGAAGAGTGTGGGTCCCAGCCTTGAAGCCTACGGTGGTTAGGCAGCGGCTTATGTTTCGGGTTCCTTAGGTAGCTGGTTAGGGGGTAGCAGGGCTCTCCTCCCAACCCCGAGGACCCCAGAGCCTGAGGCTGATTCCACTCTGCAGGTCTCAACCACCAGCAGGGACGGGCCCTCCCAGTTGGATTTCCTTCCTAACTCTAAGGTGTGGAGCTTACCAGAGGAGAAGGGTTGCGCTGCTCATGTGGTGTCGCAGGTCGCTGGAGAAAGGTCCCAGTCGCAGAGCCTGCTGCCCAGGTGTCTGCGCGAGTCTGCCTTTGTGTCTGGATAAAGGTCCCAGTCGCACAGTTGGGGCGTGGGCAGGAAGTGCTGCGTGGCTCAGGTGTCTAGGCGAGTCCGCCTTTGTCTCTGTGAGTGTCATTCAGGGGACCGCGGGCAGCCTGCTGTACTGTCACTGTGAAGCTGGGCTCCCACTCTGCAGGAAACTTCAGGAAGGTCTCGAAGGCTTTGTCGCTCTGGTAGAGTTTATTCACCCAGCTATAGTCTCACCAGAGAAGCTGCTCCCACCGAGCTGGTCTGGCGCTCTGAGGGAAGTGGCCCAGTTGCCAGAGCAGCAATGGCACCCTGGGTGGGGCAGAGCACAGTGTAGTACCTCGGAGAAGCTGCTCCCTTAGCTCCGCCGAGCTGGTCCGGGGCTCTGCAGGAAGCAGCGCGGTTGCCGGCTCAGTAATGGTGCCCCAGGCCTATCGTTTCTTTCTAAGCAGAGTGATGGCTTACTGTTTGAACATTATTTCCTCTGTAGCCTCTGTCTTCCACGTTCCCCTTCCCTACCTTTTGTTTATTTTTGGTTCTGGTTTTCACATTCATTGCCTTCCTCAAATGCTGATCATCCTTGGCTCATAATTGTCATGGGGGACATTAAACAGCTGTTTAAAATTTTATGCCTCCTATCTCTTTGAGTGGGGTCGCTGCTGTGGACTTACTGGATCTAAAGTGATCTGACAGTGCCTTTTTCTGGAGAAATGTGGATGTCACTATGCTAAGGTCTCTTCTCTTGGGCTAGTCAGATTGTCTAGGGAAGGCTCTTCAAAAATCTAGTCCTGGTTGTGTGAACAAAACTACCCAACCTTATGGGAGTTGGAGGAGAGAAGAAAGCTGTGGAGTCTCAGCATTAATAAGTTTATTTTATCTTAACTCCCCATTTTCAGGCTTGTGTCTCAGCTGCAACTGAGTCTAGTGTTCCAGTGTAGAGTACATCTGTTCTGTACCTCACCTCCTGCCTGTGCAAGGGTGGGGCAAGTGCTCAGTTACACAGCTGGGGAGTGGGATCTGGGCAGCGTCTCTGCTGGCTGGCTGGCTGGCTGGTGACTTGGCTTCGACACTCTTCCCATTACCTGTGCCCCCACACTTCTCCAACGCTGTCTCCAATTGCAGGGCCTGGAAGCCCAGGCATCACTCTCAGAATCATTTGTTGTCTAATTCTGTCAACAACGGGCACATGAATATGGTTTGGAAGGCATAAGAAAGGCAGGAGCCATATTATTGCCTTCTGTAACAGTAGGCCTTTCATTGGGCCCCAGCAATTATGAAATTTAACAGCAGCTTTGGGATGTTTCCTCACTATGCTGTGTCAGATAACTGACGTTCCCGAGGTCCTCATAACGTCCTGACTGTGAGCACTGACACATGGTCTCAAGAGTAGCCATGGCCTCACCTGACCTGTGTCTCTACAGTCCTTTCACCAGTATCTGAGCCTCTCCATACTGACTCCCTTCCTGAAAGGTAGAGTGCAAGTACTCCACAAAAAGATTTTCAACCAATCCTTTGGAGTTGGTTTCATCATCTCCCTACTTCCACAGGTAACTTGGTAAATCAGGCAACTTCTTAGCTTTGCCACAGCCTTTCCCAGATTTGGTGAAGCAGTTATTGCTTTTACATGCTTTTCAGACTCATGCTTTTCAACAATTGTTTCCTCTGTGTCTCTCCTTGCTTGTGGGGATTTATGCCTTTAATATTTTTTGTCATTATATAATGGGCTTTTGGGAGGAAAGAGAGAAATTCTACCTCATGTTCAATCCATTGCTCCACATTCTCACGCTTTAACCCTTTCCCAGAAGGACGCCGTCGGCCCTCCAGCCTCCTCTTATGCTTCTTTTCCCTCACTCCGCTACCCTGACGTTCACTGATAGTCCTTGAACTCTGAAGAAAAAAGTCCTTGAGCTCACTGAATTCTTCCGTGCTACAGGACATTTGCATAGGCGGTTACTCTGCCCGGTCCTTGTCCCCTCCCACCCGAGCGGTCTAACTCGAGGCTGTTCTGACATCTCCCAGAGAAGCCTTCCTGGGCCACACTAACCTTCCCATTGAGTTTTCTCTTTTTTTCTTGTAGAACACAAGTGTTTCTATTTGTTTATTTAATGGTTTATTTAATGTCCGGTTCTCCTACCAGAGTATAAACTTTATACTTAGTGAATGTAATCATATCTCTATTAATATTTTAATAAGCAGAGATAAAATATCTTAAAGAAACTTAAAGGGAATGTTATATATGTTCCGTTCTGACTGCTGGGATAGGAGAAATGTCATTTAGGTAAGAAAGACATTACAAAAGATCAATTTCTTAAAAGGTTTACCCCCAAAATATAAAATGCCTCATTCCATTTTAATTCTACAAACTACTAAGGAAAAAAGAGAAGAAGACTAAAAAGAGAACAAGACTTTATAGGCCACGAGCCTGAGTATCCCCACAAGGCCTGCCTTTCTTCCTTCAATAGGAAAAAACCTACCTATGTTTCTTTCCATCCCTTTGGGTTTGTGCCTTTTGAAAAAGCATCCTTATTAGTATTTAAACGAAAAAAAAAAAAGAAAAAGGAAAACTGATGAGAAAATTAATATAATGAAATGATCAGTACAAATGATATTCCATTCTCCAGAAAAATCCTCAATCATTTCTTTTAGAATTACTGAACTGATGAGTCACTGTAGCTCAGTCTCTAATGGAAAGATCCAGGCACACTGTCAAAAGTATTGCTAGCCTCAAATATTGTGTGGTATTCATTCTAAGGTAGAACTTCAAAGAAATTGAAAACTATTAATAAAAATCCAAAATCATTCACATCAAATATTAACTGAAAATCCCTAAATTTGGTAAATTTGAAATTTATATTCACCATCAGCTAATACTTATCAATGCTTTATTTTTCTAGCATCTTCAATGTTTGGAGAAATTTTAAATAATAATTTCAAACTATATTCTTAACAGACGATCAGTTTGTAGTGTATCCATATAGCCAAAAGATCAGAGATTAGGGAGGGAGGAAAGGAAGAAATTTATTTACAGTGACTGTTTTATGAAAGCATAATATTGTATCCATTGTTTAAATTTTTGTATTATTTTGGGAAAATGACTCAATAGTATCTTATAAATGCAGCTACATTGTAGTAATTTGAAGTTTATAAAATGTTCCCTATTAGTTATTTTATGATATATTTCATGTCTATGATTTTTAACCTCATTAGACCTTATAAATGACGTGATTGGGTTAAGCAACCATTAAGATTCTTTCCAGCTTTGTTGCTATTATGTTCTCAACTGTGACTCTGCCTAATCATAAGCACAGCTCAGTAAATCCCTTTCCTCTGTGTGTTTCTGTGTTTGTCTCTGCCACTTTGGTGTTCTCCCAGTAGACACATTTAAGGACATGCTGATTAAATTAGTCAAATTAACTCTTTGCCTGACTCCATCCTCATTAGGCTAATGAGCAGACTGGAAGTACATCTGTGTGTCTCAGTTGTCTTAGGTCAGAAGTACTGTCACCGGGAGCACCAGTGAAAAGTTGTAATTGTGATATTCTTCAGGAGTTTCTAGTTGGCAGCTCATTTTCCATCTTCTCAAGAGGGAGCATGTGGCTTTGCCGAATAGAAGCTGTAATGTGTTGGGCAATCTCATTTTCTCTGCTGGATCACTGTAAAAGAAGGTGTAATTTTGTTTCCTCCCCCCAGGAAAGAGTTCCTTGGGCAGGCAAGTGTGAGAGATGTTGAACAAGCATTAATCAAAGTGGGGGGATCTTATAACCATAAGGTGCTGTGAAACCATAGATCTTAATGATGAAGTAGCTGTGAGAGTTACCGTTCTACAGATTTGTTTGTGATTAAATGAGTGTTTGTGGGTAGAGAACGATGGGTGAGTTGGAGATAAATTTGGGGGAAGGACAGAAAGGAAGGGAGGAGTAACAACCACTTTCAAAGGTTGAGTGCTCTCTGATTCTAAAAGGCACACTTCTCTTGTCCAAATTACACACTAGAGTATTCATTGGATTAAGTGACATTTCCTACACACAGTAAGCATGGCTCTAATATTTGTACGCTGGTTTCTAAAATTGATCTTTAAATAATATTTAGTGTTTGGGTATAATTACAAAATTTAAAACACTAAGGGTTTAAATTTAAAACGCTAAGTGGCCAGTGCTTGGTAGGTGCCAAAAACATGTTTTCTAGTGGACCAAGGACACGGTAAGCAGTAGCTGTGTGTAGACAGTACAGCCTGCCTGGTCCCAGTGGGAGCTGGCAGTCACCTACACAATAGCTTCCTCTGGCTCAGAAAATAGTGTGAATGAAGGTACATCAATACCTTGAAGGACTATCATCCACTTATCGTGGCAGCCCTTTGTTTTCCAGAAGGAAAAGAAATTTGCCGTCTCTAACCCTATGAATATTAGGTGAGGCAAAAGTTTTTCCTTTGGGGACTCTCAGGGTACAATTATATTGCTACCTGGACCCAAGAATAGAAAATCTGGATATACTCAACCAGCAAATGTGTAATGTTCTGGAAAATTATGAGAATACAATGACTCTGTTACAGAAAACAGACCAAACATGGGAAGAAATGGCACTGAGAAGGTTGAGGAGACAGTTTATTTATGCCTTTGGGCTTGACTAGGATCAGTCCCAAAGAGTCAGAGCCCCACCCAGCAGGGATTGGGACTTTTATAGGGAGAGCAAGCAGGGAGGTACAAAGACAGGTTTGATGCATTACAATTGGACAGTTGGGTGACATCATGGGTTGCTAAGGGAATTTAAATATCTCAAGTTACATTGCAAGGCCATCAGTTAAACAAGCATGGGTTACACAAAGCAAGAACTATCCCATTATCAGGCCTTTCCAGACTTGTCCATCTGGATTTGGAAGGCAGGCTTCATGTAAAATTTTAATTTCCCTTTCAAGTCTTGGAAAAAGATTATACAATTTTTCAAAAAATATATGGTGTTGTAGGCAACTCCTTTTTATGTACTATTATTTCAGTTCAAGCTTTAATACTTACCAGTTGTGTAGAATTCTCACACGGATCAGAGCCTGGATTGGTAGATCCCATGACTATGGCAGCTGAGAAAGTTGTCTTTCAGGAAACATGGCAGATCTAGGGAGTGTCTGATACATTTCCTGTTTCCACAAAGTATAATTTTCAAAATTTTCCTTTTTTTCAATTTGCCTAGATCTTGACAAAATTTTTAGCACTCCTGGGACACCTAGATCACCTCTGCAGTACAGATCAGGCCTGCTGTGGAGACAAATGCCATGGGAAAAACAAAGGCTTTTGGTAATGAAACACTCCTTTGTCATCCAGCTATTTCAGATTTCCCCAGCCACTCTATGTCCTGGCTGTACCCCCTCCCATCTGTCTTTATGGTGAGTTTCTTCAAATGTAAAATGAGGATAATTCAAGCCGCCTAATATAACATCACTGTGAGGATAAATCAAAGAAGTCACGCAAAATGTTTAAAAACACTGCCTAGCACATAGTAAGTGCTCAATAAAAGTCAGCTGCAATTACACATGTAGCCCACTAGGGCTGGGGCTGGAGCAGTTCCTTGAGTCTCAAAAATATTTTAGTGCTTGGTAACACACTATTTTTGACAATGTCGCAACTTTTACTTGATGAAATAAAATCGTCCTAGCCAAGAGGAGGCCTCACAGCTATTGTGGGCTTGTGGGGCTGAGGTGGCTCCTTAAAGAATGATAGTGGTGTTGTCACTCTTAAAACAAGGAGGATACTCCGCTCCATTTTCCCTATTGGAGAGAAAGGCTATCTAGAAAAGTGATGCAAGCCCTTCATTGTAGCTGGGTTTGCTGATGCACACAGCTTCCTTCCTGAACATCAGCCCATACCTACACAGCAGGCGCAGAGGGATCAATCTTTAATGTGGTACTCAAGTGTTACAGGACTTTATTGGGTGCGGTGAACATTCTATCCTAAGCCGTGCTCCAATTGAAGAGCATGCTCAGGGAGATATGAGCACAAATTGTTGTTTCTATGTTACCTTGGTGAGAAGTAGTTCAAGAATATTGTAATAAAAATAAGATAACTTCCAAGTATTTCTATGAAGCAAATATTTAATATATCCAGACAAAGTGGGAGACAGTCTCCCAGGGCAAGTTAGAAAGAGAAGTAGTGATAGGGCAAATGAAAGAAAAACGCCTTATTCTAAAAGCTATTTGATTATCAGTGCAGCAGAGCACAGGGGCAGAGGCAGATTTTCTACCCCAGCCCTGCTGGGAAGTCTGGCTTCCCTCACTTATGAGCCCAGGGACTTGGCCCATGCAGTGTGTGAGCCCATCTCACTTTGGTAGCTTGACCACAGCTGCCCTTGAGGTTTGGTGAGCCTTGGTTTGCCCGGATTGATCAATGGAAAGTTATATTTTTGATTGTTAAGTGAATAAATCGGATTCTGGATTCTTAACCTCAAACTTGTGAATTGAGTTGGTTTGAATTATTTCTCTGAGTCCACATACTTATTGAGTACTGACCGATAAACTTCTAGCCACCATGTTGAGGACAGATGGTTGGTGACTATATCAATTTCTCCCTCTTCCTGAGAACCTGGCTGAGACAGCTGGCTTTTCTCAGGAAATGCTGCTCTGTTTACTTTAAACTGCAATGTGTATATGGCAGAGTTGTTAATGGATATCGAGGTCTTAATCAGTGAGGGGGTTGTTAATATTGTTATCATCACTGTTGAAATACATTTAAAGGGGTTTAAAACTCGCCTCTGAATTTGAACTTCTTTCCAAAGTATTGAAAATAAGATTTTCTACAATAAGAGTCCCATTTTCAGCAAAATAGGAACAAAAGAGAAGTCTTTTGTATAATCCATCTCCATTTGCTATTTCTTTTTTTTCTTTTTTTTTATTTTAAAGACAAAAGAATGGAGACATACGAACCAGAACAAGCCATAAACAATACCAAAAATACAAAATTAGACAGAACATAGCAGGGAATTAGCACTGGATGCTGTATTACATAATGTCATCTTCACACTAGTTAACACACAAACATTAAAGGAAATACCAAATTATAGAGAAGATAGTAGGGAATCGGCACTGGATGCTGCATAACATAAAGTTATCTTTACTTCTGTTAATACAAAAACGATTGAGGAAATACAAATTATAGAGAACATAGAAAGGAATTAGCTCTGGATGCTGTCCTACATAATGTTACCTTCACATGTTACTCAGTTACACAGATGATGGCCCTTTTGATCATTCAATTTTCTCCTCCCTCATCTCTGTTGCCCCCCACTCAATCAGTCATCTTCCCTGTGATAATAACTGTACTCCTGGGTTTATCTATACCCCTGGACTCTCACCTTGGGAAGAGATAAAGCTAGCTCAGACTATACTATAGCATACATGGGTGTATACAAACTGCCATGGTTGGAGGTGGAAAAGCACCTATGCTCACAGTGGACCACCTGGCTCCGCCCCATCGTCATGCTATGGGTGGGGGCGGGTCCAGTCCGTGGGGCGCCCTCAGCAGAGCCCACAGAGGAGCAGCCGCGGGGCCCACAGCACAGCAGCCGCGGGGCCCACAGTGCAGCAGCCGTGGGGCCCTCAGCGGAGCAGCCACGAGGCCCTCAGTGGAGCGGCCATGGTGCCCATGGCAGAGCAGCCGCGGGGCCCTCAGTGGAGCAGCCGTGGGGCCCACAGCAGAGCATCCGTGGGGCACGTGCCCCTGTTGGGGTGCCCTCGGTGACCCGTTCGGCTCTGTCCCGTTGCCTCGATGCCAAAGGCCTTTTCTTCTCCTCTTCCCTCCTCCTGATCTCCAGTATTACCATTCCCCACCCCTTGAAGCTGGGCATTGGACAAACTTATGATGCTTGGTATAAGGGCTTGAAATCTCCCTGGCCCATTCTCACTGTGTTAGTTCAGGGTATGAACTGAGTTTAAAGATTAGTTCTAGAATAGAGATGGAGGATTTTCTCGGGTCTGCTGTATACAGTATGTTGTTGTTTTTCAGACTCCTGGTCTGCTGCTTTTCATCTAATTTGTTGCTATGGGTTCATGCAAGGTACATATGTACAAGCTGTAAGGAGACCCTCTTGCTGCTCACATTAATAGTTTGGGGTGAGTCCTGAAGACCGTGGATTTGTCCCATTGTTGCCAGGCAGTGCTTGCTCAAGCCGCCAAGACTCAAGGTGCTCCCAGAGAGAGTTCAGCTGAGCTCCAGCAACCCAGCTCGTGCTTCCTGCCTGATGTTGGAGTGAGAAGGGTATGGAGCCACGTGATCCACCTCCGTCTGCATCTCCCTCCCACTACAGTGCTGGAGGCCCCATTCGCTCCTTGGCTGGATCCCTGGGAGCCGCTGCGGCTCACTGCTGAGGTTCCCTGCTGCTCTCCACTGGTAGCCGCTCACCTGGCAGAGAGGCAGGGGGCCACCGCCTCGAGGCAGGTGCAGAGCCCGGCGTGGTGGGCTGTGTACTAGTTGCATTGATTCTCTCCAGGCGCTGATTAGGAAGGTTGCCGCAGGGTGGGGACTCTGCTGCAGTAGCTGTCGCAACCTCTCATTCTCACACTGGGTTCGACAACTGCTCCCGCTTGCCATTGCCTCCTTTCCTGGCTGCGCCCTCCTCTCTCCAGCCCTGGACCAGCTCTTGGAACTCTGCTCTACCCTGGCTGAGTCGGGAGGCTTCCGTGAGTGTGGGCCTCCGAAGCTGAAGCTGCGAGTACTGGAACGAGGGCACAGGCCAAGGGTGTGCTTGGGGCAGTGACTTCCTCCTTCTCCTCTCCCCACGACTGCACCAGGGGGATCGCCGATCCTTTCCTCCAGCAGAGGTTTTGCTTAGTCTTTCCGAGGGCTTCAGTTCCCATTTCAGATCCTTCCTGAGTTCAGGATACCCACCTCTTTCCTTTCTGTCCTTCACATGTTGCTATATTCCTATATTCCTTTGTCTGAGTGGCATTCCTCTGGGAGGTTCTCTCTCCACTGCCTACCCAGTCGTCATCTTGAAGTCCTTTCGTAAAATATATTTAGTTATTTGTTACTTTCTAGTGAATTGACCATTACATTTCTAAAGTCCTGAAATGGCCAACAGACCATAGAAAGATACCACTTTAGGCTCCTGCTTGAAACCAACAGCTACAGAAAACTGTTGGCCTTGATTCAGGGCCACTCAATTTGCTATTTCTAAAGAAAATCTGAAGATGCATTTGGGAAAACAACAGATGTTTTACTTCTTTCATATTATTTGATGCTCATAACCACTGCCAGGGAAGCAGTAGAGAAGGGAGTGCAAGAATTTCTACTTGAAATTCAAAGAAACTGAGAGCCCAGGAGTTCATTGGGCTTTTTCTACGCCACAATTGGGTAACGGATGAGTTACAGAAGAGGTTAAAGGTCACCTCTGTTCCCTGTGTATGTTCCCCTCCAGTGTGCCATACTGTCTGCTAACATTCATGGTGGCTGTTGACAATAATTGTGGCTTCAGAGACAATGGCAGAACAACCTCCACAGACAGGAGCAATGTGCAGACTGAGCTGTAATCTATTCACGTCACGTCCGCAGCCATCTGTCTAGTCACGTGCACATTTTTTATGAATTGCGATGGAATCAACCCTATATGATGGATTCCATGCTTCTACATCTTTTCAAGATGTTTAGCCAGGAAGAGAAGTCTAGTTTGTTGTCAAGGAAAAAAGTTTGATTCCCACTGAGGCATCATTCTAGTCTTTTCATTATAGCCTCAGATAAAAAATATCATTTTATCCTTTCCAACACAACTCTCAAAATGGCTATGTATCCTTTTATAAACCCTTTTTACTTTGTTGCAGTTTCCTTCTGAGACTTCCTGTTTTTCAGTGATTCTACTCTGGTCTGTTGAAAATGCTAAAACATTTTTCTTTTTCATCAGATCTGTTCTGACCAAATCCCTCTGCTGCCTTTCCAAACCACACTTAAACTTTGTGGGTTTTTTCTTTAAAACTACTATCAAACTGACTTCTTAAACCAATCAAAAGAAATAATAACTATAATACAACTCCTCAATTTTTGGCAATAAATAATTCTGGCAATGAGAAGGAAAAGAAAATTAAACTACTGAATGCATTTCCATACCATGCTGGGAAGAACAGCTATAGGAAATTATTAGATTTTCTTCTGTAAATGTCTTAGTATAGAACCTGGCATTTTGCTAAGTATTTTTGCACTCCCCAAAGGGTGCGAATTATCTACCAAAAAATTTTTATAAAGGTAAATGTGAACCAGATAGTTATAAATAGTCAGAAAGAGAACAAGAGAGGACAGACAGGCGAGACCAGAGGGGAGGAGAAGAGAGAGAGAGACAGACAGACAAAGAGAGAAGCAGAAAGAGATGGAGAGACAGAGACAGAGAGACAGAGACAGAGAGAAAGGGAGAAAGGTGGGGAGAGATATTGGGTGGTATACAATTGTCTGACATGATTCTGTGCAATAGAAAGATCAGGCAGGATTTTTCTACATCTATAGAAACAAAAGGTCCGGAAACTTTTCAGTTTCTTCAAGAACAACGTGGGATAGACCTGGCCCCAGCCATTCTTGGGTTTGTCCCAAGGATTTGGAATTAATGTGCAAGGAACAACCATAGAACCATTCACTGGAGGGTCATGATCAAATAAAAATTGAATTTCAATTCTGCTCCCATTTTGAAAATGTACCATTTACAGACAGAAATGATCAAAGCACTCCACAATGCAGTACATATATTTCTGTAGACAGCCATAAGGATATTGCCTCTAGAGATAAATGCTTGTAGTGTTTTCTGTAACTACGGTTTGGGTCAAGACCTGTTGGTCTTGCCTCACTGATATTTTGAGCTGTTACGAGAGACTGGGCTGGGTGGGTGATGCCTCTGTAAACAGTCCCTTCTGAGCCAACAGGAGTATTGAACCCGATACCTGAGTACAGAGGATAAATGATATTTCATCCATCTCAATCTCCGTTAGCAGGAACAGAGATAGTCAGCTCTAGGTCTTCAGAGTTACTTTTTGGAAAATGACATAAATCAAACATTAAGACATATTGCAATTTTGACAAAAGTGTATTACAATGCACGTTAACTGTGTTGATCGGCCAGTAACACAGCACTGGTTACCAATGCAGTCTGCTCTTCTGTAATTGCTTATTTAGGTGGAGTTTGAGTTTTCTATGCTAGGTGCATTGCTTTAACTATTTTTCTTTTACATTAGGGAAGAGAACTAAGCTTTCTTATTTATAAATACAGACCAGAAAAGATCAATGGGATGCCACTAATATATTTTTCAAGATTAATAGATGTGAATTAAATGAGGTGATAAAATTTCTAATTGGATTCAAAAGGTAGAACTATGGCAGGGTTAGTTTTAAAAGCATTTTAAAACATTCTTTTTATGTGAAGGAGGTGGATTGGAAGACACCTTTTGGGTTGGAATCTTGACTAGCCTAATTTTCAGTAGAAATCTCCATTTGTTTAATTCTGTATTTGTAACTTTCTCAGAGGAGGGTGCTCAGTATTCTTAAGATTTTCTTCTCTTGCACAATGACAGGGTTCATAATTAATTGCTTTAAATTGATATTTTCTGTGGAAAGCTGCAAAACGGCCGCAGGCGGCAACTACTGCACTCACTATGTTGTTCTTAGTGTGCATAGACTTACAGCTAGAACTGCTGGGAACAAACACTGCATAAGGGGCAGCCTTCACTTGCTTTGCCTTGGTAATACCAACTACTGCTACTTTTGCATACTCCTGTGCCTCCACCCATGTGCATCTTTCCAGAAAAGAATATTCTGCATGTAGTTGGAGTTCTAAAAAGGAACAACTTTAGTTTTAGGGTAGAAAGCAAGAAAATACATTTTTAGTTTTAGACACGATAGAGATGACTGGAAGCCGACACAGTTATCAGCCTTTCCTTAAGGGGCTTAGTCGTAGAGAAATTCATCCTTGCCTAGTTAGTAGGTGGACAATTCCTGGACAGAGGACTGGGCAGAGTGACGCATACCCGTAATCCCAGCACTCGGCAGGTTGAGGCAGGAGGATCATTGTGAGTTGGAGACCAGTCTGGGCTACAAAGCAAGCTCAAAGCCAGCCTGAACTGCATAGCAAGACCCTGTCTCAAAAAAAAAAAAAAAAAAAAAAAAAATTCCTCCACAGTGACTGTCTTCTATGACTGAATTTGCCATAGCATTTTTTTTTTTTTTTTTTTTTTTTGGTACCAGGAGTATGAACTCACGGCCTTAGGCTTGCCAGGCAAGTGCTTATGCTACTGAGCTATATCTCTGGCTGTCATAGCATTTTGTAAGAGGCTTCAATACTTACCTGGTAATCTGCAATCTTCTTTCTTAAGAACAAACAACTGTCACAGAAGCCACATAGAAAGTACATGGCCAAGGATATAAGTAAAGAATTAGGATTTCGTGGTGAGTTATACTCTCAAACCTGGGCTAATATTGAATTTTGCAATTTTAACTCTAAGTTTCCCACAAAATAAGACAAGAAGGAAAACATGATGGATAAATATTTCTCATTATCGAAGGCAGAAGAGTAAATCATTTTGACAAGAACAACAAGCTTTTACTGATAAAAAGGGTCTGAAATGGATTCAACCTACAGCTCTGTGGAGGGAGACTATTGAGCTCTGTGGAATCTATACTGAAGAGGAATTTTTTTTTAAAAAGCAAAATATTCTTGCTGTGATTATTTTTACATTGGTGCTTAAAAAACCCTGACTTGCCTACTATTAAGATGTAACTCAACAGTCATCATGAATAAAGCTGTTGTGTGGAAAAGTTGTCATCTCCTAGAGAGTTACATAAACAAGGAATTGCTAGAGAGCGTTCAGCATAACAACAGGGCCACAAAAATAAACACAGGCGGAAGCAGAGCAGCACCTGGCCCGCAGTCAAGGTGAAGTTCCTGGGCTTAAACTGTATAGTCTTTCCTGTGAAACCGCTGCTTCCCTTTTCCTGGAATCTCAAGCTTTCAGTGTCATCTTATCTGAGAACTCTGCCCAGAGTAGTGTGTTTTAGGCCTCGCATCACTCAGCCCACACCACTAGCTGATATCAGATGAAACAGCTTTTCTTAGCAGCTTTCTTAACATCTCTGCCCATCTCTAGTCCTGCAGGACCAGTACGTCAGTCTGGGCATAGTCTCTGCTTAAATGGCACTTCCCTCAGGAAGTCTTTCCTGATGGCCCAAACCTGGGAAGATAGATCCACACTGGTTATTGTTACTCCTGGCTATACATTGGCGTCATCTCATATGTATTGGAAATATTCTAAGGCCCAGACTATACTCGTGACGATTTTAACAAGGAGATTCTGCTTTAATTGGTGTAGATGAGGCAGAGCCATAGAGAAGTTTTTTAAAGTTCCCCAGACAACTTCAATGAGCAGGTAATGCAGGCAGACTTTGTTCCATATGCTCATTAATTCTCTGAACTTGCCTATCATGACACTTGCCAATTCAACTGAATTCAATATAAATTTATTGAGCATCTACTGTGTGTAAAAGAAAAATTGGAAAAATTAGTGAGTAAAACAGGATCCCAACCTTTATGGAACTTACAGGAGAATAAGGTGACAATCCTTAGCAAGTTCTTTGTAAGAGCAGTTAGCATTTCTTCAAGAGGAGTGTCACACAGTACACTGGGAAGCTGTGACTAAAAAGAGTAATTTTATGTAGGAGATTGAATCCTATTCTGCTGTTCTTGATATCAACCCTGTGTTATAATTATACTCTATACCCTTTGCCAGGTACATTTGATGAGCTTCCCTACCATGGGCATTTTCTTGGTCCATTGACCTTGAACTTAGCAATGTTGATTTGATTTAGGTAACAGAACAGTAATGAACATCCTACAGCAGAGGATTCTAGTGTTATGACCTTTGCTGAGCATGCTCTGAGAACCTTCTGCCCCAGAATCCACACATGTGTCTTAGACCTGAGCCCAGTTCACAAGGAAGAGTCCTGTCCAGCCAAGTTTCTGTCTGAAGTAGAACCTCCTGCTGGAGCCCAGCCTAGATCAAGCAAAGTACAGATGACCTGAATACTATGGGTATAAGAATGAATGCTTGTCCTAAGTGACTGAGAGCTGGTATAATTTGCCATATGACACAATTTTGGCAATTTCTAACTAAAAAACATGTCTGGGTCCAGACCACACTGTATTTACCTAAATAAACCATGCTTACCTTGTTCATCCCTACATTTCCTGTCTCTATTGCACTGTGTGATATGTAGCAGGTATTCAAAAATATGTGTTAAAGGAATGAAAGTACGGTTTCTGACCCCAGTGATCTCAGAGGCTAGTGTGTGAGACAGTTCTGGGAGCAAACAGTTACACTATAAAGTGATAAACGCAGCAACAGAAGAGCTATGCTAGGTGGAGCTGGGAAGTCTTCAAATGTGGTGTTACCTACACCAAGGAGAAGTGTAAAAAAACCCAAGTTTGAACTAATAAGGGCACTGAAGCGACTTTCCGGTATAAATTGGTCTACTTTGAAAGTCACATAAATAGCCTTATAGTTCCTACCATGACTCAGTGAATTCTGTGTTCAAAAATGTTCAGTGGATACACTGAATAAAATGTGATATGTAGAATCTACGCTGCATCCAAGAAAAAGGGCATTGGAATTAATAAATGAAATTCCAGACAGTTGTTGACTAGCATATATGTTTACATACCCTGAAAAAGCAAATCCTTGCTTTATGTATGCAAATGAGGATTGGAAAAGCTCTGCAGTGGAAGACGAAGGTAGGGTAAGTTCACAATACAGGATATATCCATTTTTCATTTTCTAATTTGCATGAAAAGTAAATGTCCTCCTCAAATCACCAGTGACCAACTGGTCTGGTTTCTCTTCTAATAACTCTACCTGACCCAGTCCTCCTCGCAGGACGACCTTTCTGGCTGATTCTTAAATTGGTCAAGGCTAGAAACGCATTGTCATTTTTGTCCAAGTGTTCTGAAGAGAGACACGCAAGATTTGTTTAGAGGGGTAAAGTGGCAAATGTTTCCAAGGGCTAAGCTTGTTTGGTCATTTGGGACATTTGGTTGGCTTCTGTTTGGAACCTATGAGTAGCCTCTCCGCTAGGTCAGCCACCTTCCTTTCTTCCTTCTATCATCCCAAAGTGTATTAAAATTCCAATTTACTGCTATCCCCTCTAGCGCTTTGCTTATCCTTAGGAGTAAATACCCTTTTTCTGATACCATGAGCAGAGTTTGGGCAACTGAAAGGTTAAATTGTGTTGTAGTCCTTATGACATTTTTTAAAACAGGAGTCCTCAAATTTGTTCATTTTAATTAAAAATTGGACACAGCCTACATCTATAAAAACAAGGAAATTATTAAATAAATCAGGTACATGCACGTGTTGAAATTAAAAGTAGGCACTAAAAAGTATGGCTTTGAAAATTATTTAATGATGAAGAAAGATGCTCAGAATAAAAACTAATGGCAAAGTCAGAATGTAGAGGGCTCTTTAGGTCTGACCCCAACTCTCATTCATGTATCAAAGTGATACTAGTACATTAGGATAGTGGGTGGGATTCTAGCACGTTTATTTATTTCATTCTTTTTGCAATTCAAGATGTCAGCTTTTTTGTGTTACTTTTATAACCAGAAAAATAATAAAAATCATATGCCAGTATAATTTCTCTGAGAGCAAATTCCTTAAATCTTACCTATAGATGCTTCTGTTTGTGAGTGAACAAAGAAATTGACAATTTGATCATTTTACTGTTCAATTTCCAGATTGGTTGATTACATTTTTACAAAGACCCTAATTTTCCAAAATTTATACTATTAACAGTCTCCAAGACACCATTTCTTTGGGGACTTCTTGCTGTCTCCCACCATTTTCCTGATGTAGAAGAGGAGGCAGAGGCATTGTGGGAAAGTCTTTATAATTAAACAGCACTAAAACAAATCATTTTCTCAGCTATCTTCCTTTATGGAGTCAGCTTTGTGGAATTGATTATGAAAAGCATTCCCTTTTCATCTATACTAAATGTTATAAATTATGTTCTCAAAAGTCCCCGAGGTGTACCTAACAGTTACACTAATACTGTCAAACAGCATGACCGAGGCAGGAAGTAACATCCCTAAATAAGACAGGAGGTTCTGCTTAAAGCCTCACCATAGGACATTTCATTTATTTTGTATCTGTGTGCATTGACTTGTTCATTTCTAGTTTTTCAGACTGCAAGCAAATCTTCCGAATTATAGAGGCGAGAGTACTAACATTTTTGTCTAGGTTGTTAAGTTTCTTAGCTCAAGTGAGAGGGTACATCCATAGTCAATTACCTTAAATGTCATGATGACTCTGGTTTTTTTTTTCCTTTGCAAAGTCTATTGCCCTTGAACAAAATTCCAAACCTTTTGTCCTGTTCTTCAAGGTTCTGTATCGCAGACTGTAAAGGCAATGGTAAAGGAACAATGGTCCCCAGGGGAGGGTCAGAGATAGCCTCTTTCATCTGAAAGAAGAGAGAGGTGTAGAAAAGAACACAGAGACCTTCAGTAGGACAGAGCTTGGTGTTTTCCAGGAACGGAAGCACACGGCATAAGACAGCTTCAGAGAATACAGGCAGAAAATGTTGTGGCTTTCTGCCACATCGTTTTCAATAACCCAGATCTTTGACATGGCCAGTATTACCCCTCTTAAAGTTTCAAGCCACAGTGAAGGGAATTCAGTGGGATGAGATAGGGTGAGAGGGTGATGAGCGGGAGATTTTTAGGGAAGTGAACTATTTTTGTATGATACTATCTTGGTGAGTACTCAATATTACACTTTTGTCAATACTTAGAGAAATATACAAAACAGCGAGCATTAATGTAATGTATGAAGTTTAGCTAATAAAGATCTATCAGTGTTGGTAGCATTATGTTGGCTCAGTGATTGCAATAAATGTATCACACTAGTGGGGAAACCACTGTATGGGAGAGTAGGGTAGGTATGTGGGGACTCCGTAGGATACAACCAATTTTCTGTAAAACTAAAACTGTTCCATAAAATTGAAGCCTATTAAAATAAACAACAAAAAATTTGATCCAGCATCCTGTGTCCCTAGCATGACGCTCCTTCTCTGTGCCGTACTGAGCCCATTCAGCGTACTCAAAGGCGGATGCGAGGGAGGCAATGAGGTGTGTTCAGATCTTAGGACTAAAGCTGCCCAACAACCTTCTCCTGGGACAGCGGATGACAACCTTCTCCTGAGCCTCAGAGTTGTTTCTTGCTTAACTGCAGGATCATTCTACTCTAAATTTAGACAAAGGAGAGGTGTGGGGATTATCAGAAGGAAATTTAAGACTCATTCAGTATTCACTGAATAAATTCACATATTTCACCACACATGGGATTAGAGAGTGTGCGGCATGGGGAAAGAAAAGATTAATGTCTGTCTCACCTATTTAAGTTCCATTAGGAGAGTGCAGTGTCTAGTTTTGTCCATTACACCTTTGGTGTCTAGTAGGGTGCTTGGTGTATGCCAGGTACCAAAATCATGTCTGTGGTAAGAACAAATACATGACTGATTCCAGGGATGAGGGAGGAAGTAAAAGATGAGTGAAATTTTCCTATTATGCTGGAAAATAAAGAGTGATTTAAAAAAAAAAAAACCTATGGAAATATCCACAGGACACAGAATCCAGCTCTAAGAGACTTTTACTGGCTAAATACTGAACAATTTTAAGGATCAAAATAAATAAGAGCATAGCCCACTGGAACAAAATAAGAACCTATGAGTCTGTATGGATAATAATTAGTAAATAAAAATGGGTAATAAATAGGAGGACTCTTCCTAACAGAATAATTTAGGTAGATAAATGTATATGAAAGAGAGGAGCTGGGAATTCACTTTCCATTTTTCACATTCCAGTTTTCCAGTATCAAAGTGGAGAACAATTCAAGCAGAGATCATCGGTGGATGCTAAATACACGGGGAGAGTGTGAGGAGGGACAGGATGTTCGTGTGCTCTCAGGATGTTCGTTGGGTGGCTTGTGACCTGCAGTGATAAATGCTAGCTAATAACATCAATGAGAATAAATGCAATATAAATGGAATGTATGATTTTAGACTTAATTTTGCACCTGGGCAGAAAAACAAAGTATTTTGAAGGACTTTGAACAATTAACAAATTGGAATATGGACTTCTTTGATAAAAGGTTTCCAATCAATGTTACATCTCCTAGACTAGATAATCACACTGTAGTTTAAGTAAAAGAATAGTCTTGTCCTTAGGTGACAAACACTGAAAAGTTAAAGGATAACGAGTGTGATATAACCAAAAAAATCCAGAAGGGAAGTATTATGTATAGTACACACAGACACGCGCACACACACACACACACACACAAAGATAGAACAAATGTTGTAAATGTAAACATCTGTGTATCTTTGGAAAGGGTATCGTGCTCTTTTTTAACATTTGTAACTTTTCTGTACTTCAAATTATTTGAAAATCAAAAGTTAATGGAAAAACAAAACAGTATGAAAAACAAAGCAAAATATTACCAGAGAGAGCATGAACTACATACTACTGCTTGTCAAACCCTGGGAGGAAATGAGAGTGCAGGAAATCCACCAGTCAGAAAAAAAAGGAAGAAACAGATATCAAACAAACAAATGAACAGCATACAAACCTATGAGCAAAAATACCAAGGGAACACCGGCATAAGGAGAGCAGAGTTCTGTGTAACTGAAGTACGTGAAGCCGTGGGGGTAAATCAATTACAATAATTTGGACAACATGGTGCAGGGCTGTCTTGAATGTCCAAGTGCAGAATACCAACAAGAGCAATTTCAAACTATTGTATAAATAACATGTCTACCCTGAGTATGTGAGAAAGTACAATAAGGGCCATCGGGAAGATATTTTAAAGTATGGATTTAGAAAATATTGTTTCCAGCTGTTTCTAGATCTAAAGAACCCCCCAAACAGAAAATTTAAATGTCCTGCCCATAGGTTGAATTATAGAACTAAAACTCAAATATGATATTTTAAAAAAGGCTGTGTGTTTTGGGGGGCAGGTCATGAACTTTGAACCGTTTCAGTTCAAAGGCCTTCAAAATTTCTATTTGAAACTGCTATTTGTTGAATTACTGAAAAATCATTTGAAAAAGTCTGCAATTTCTAATCACTGGTAGTTCTTTCCCTCCTCAAGGTACTTCCACTTGCTCGGTCAATCCTTTTATTCGGCTTTCAAATGAAAAACTGATTCTCATCTCGTCTCCTCTCTTTCAACTGGGAGCTACTTCGCTGCATGCAAAATACTCAGGGGTGCAGACTGTACTCTGCTCCTTAATGCTGTAGGCAAGGACTGCATTCCCGCTGGCCCATGGGGGAGCCATGATGGGCTTGGGGTAGTGTTTCACAGCGTCAAAGGCAGCTGAAAGTCAGAGGCTAAGGCCAGCACAGAGGCCAGGAGGCATAGCCCTCAGGAGGAGGTAATTGGTAGCACTGTGTGTGCAGCAAATGCAGTGGGTAAAAGCCGGATTAGAAAAGGTCAAAAAGAGACTAGAAGGAAAGAAATTTAGTGATACAACTCTTGGCCAAGAAGCATTACTTAGGCAAAAGAACAAGGTCAAGAGGAGAGCTAATCAAAGCCCAAGGAGGCACCAGGCCATGGAGCACTCCTCTGGGACGAGCGCGGTTCGGTCTGGGCAGGGTGAGAGTAATGGGGACAGCAAGCAGCCAGAGGAGGGGTGGGAAATGAAGGTTACACAACAGCTACAGATTACGAGGCAGAGGTGGGAAAGTCAGACCCGGAGACTCGGGTCCAGCAGCGTGTGATAAGAAGGGCCTTTAAACCCACACATCAGAGTGGTTGATGGTTAGAAGCTGTGAGACGCACAAGGCGGATAAGGAGAAGGAGGCAACAGGGTTACCAAAGGACAAGGAATGCAGACAGCCTTCCGGAAGTATTTTATGTTACAAGCGGCCTCAGAGCCACCCAAAGGACTCAACACAAAGTTCTTTCATAGCCGCCTGTATGATCTGTTATTTTTAAAAGTTTTAATCATAAAATATTTGCTTCGTAAAAGGTTATGTTTAATATACACATAAAATGTAAAGCATAGTAATAAAATGAATGCTTATAAACCTACCAACCCACCAGAGGCGCAGACCGTTACCAATGCCTCATTCAAGGAGCCCGGGGCTCCTTCCCCGAGGTCGGACCCAGAGGCAGTGTGCAGTGAAGTAGCGGGGGCTTGTCCTTCACACAGTTACTTTTCCACACGTGTATTCCCCTGTAAACATATTATTTAGTTTTATCTCTTTCTGAACTTCATAATTATGGTGCCACCACACCACTGTACTGGGTTTATATGTTTTTTTTCACTCATTGTTAGTGCTTTGTATTATAAATTTGTGTATATTGTATATTGTTACAAACTACTCAGCATGTTGTACAATAAATATCATGAACTCATTCCTCTTCTTTAAATTTTTTTTGGTTTGTTTTCTGTTTGAGAAAGGATCTATCTATGTCATTCAGGCTGCCAGTAAACCCACTATGTAGCATAGGCTGGCCATAGACTTGCTGTGATTCCCCCTGCTTCAGCTTCCTGAGTATTACAATTATAGATAGACCATGATACCTGGCTCTAACTAAAATTTTGTAATCTTTTCCAGAGAGCACCTCCACCTAGACCCTGGTACCCATCACTCCTGTCTCTGCTTCTATGACTGACTTTTTTCAGATTCCACAAATAAGTGAGACCATACTGTATTTATCTTTCTGTATGTGATTTATTTTACTGAATACAATGCCTACCAGGTTCATCCTTGTTGTCTCAAATGACAGGGTTTTCTTATATTTTTAGACTGAGTAGTATTTCATTGTGTGTATATATCACATTTCCTTTACTTATTCATCTGTTAATGGACACTTGGGTTGGTTCCATATCTTTGCTACAGTTATTAATCCTACAGGGAACCTGAAAGTACAGATGTCTCTTTGTCCTACTGATTGCACTTCTTTTTGGAGATGTATCTGTTAATGGGACTTCTGGATTGTGCAGTTGTTCTGTTTATAATGGTTTGAAGACTTGTTTTCCATAGTGGCTGTACTAATTTACATCCCCACGGACGGTGGGTAGGTACTGCCTTTTTCCACACTCTCTTCTTATGTTCATGTTATAGTTCATCTCTTGGCCAATAGCCATTCCAACAGGCATGAGATGTGTCTCCTTCTGGATTTCATTTGCATTTCCTTGATGAATAGAGATAGTGAACATTTTAAGTACACCTTTTGGGCATTTGTACATCTTTTGAGATATATCAGTCAGATTTTTTATGCACTTTTAAATCGGATTATTTGGTTTTATGCTAGTGACTAGTTTGAGTTCCTTATACATTTTGGATATTGACAACTTGTAAGGTGTGTGAATACTTTTCCTGTTCTATAAATTACACCTTCATTCTGTTGATTGTTTCCTTTGTCACGCAGAAGCTTTGTAGTTTTATATAACTCCATCTATCTATTTTTGGTTTTATTGCTTTTGCTTTTTGGGTCCTGTTCAGGCAGGATTTCTGTGTCACAGTCTTTAAACAGAATTCCTTCTTCTTTGGAAATACTCGAGTCTTTGCTCTAAAGGTTTTCAGCTGATTTGATGATGCCATCCATATTATAGGGAGGGTATTAATCTGGTTTACTTAAAATCTGTTTTTCTTACTTTTGTTTTTTGAGACAGGGTCTCACTATGTAGCCCAGGCTGGCCTTGAACTCATGGTAATTCTCCTGCCTCAATCTCTTGAGTGCTGGGATTGTTACATGTGTGCACCACCTTACCTGGTTTAAAATCTACAGTGTGTAACTTAGTCCGTTACAGCTCACTCACCATCCCATTATTTTGATATTCTGTTGCCAATTGGCACTTACCTGTTTCCCTTTCTCCAGTGATGTGGACAAAGCTGTAATAAACATTCTCATGTATGTTTCCTGTACAAATAGACAAGAATTTCTCAAGAGTATAGAAATGGAATTGTTGATTAGTAGGTTATGTTAATTAAATGTTAACTATGGACTAAGGTGACTGTATCAACTTACAGCCCTTTCAAAAACTTGTAAATAGCAGAGTTGTGGTTTTCAATATCTGAGTTCCAAGAAACAGGTTTAAGTATATGAAGAGTCCATTTCTTTGGATATGTTGACGTTTGGCCATTCTTGCTCTCCCCTTACACCTCCATATTTATCACCAGACTGTTTAGACAGGAATCAGAAAATAAATGAGGCAAGCATTACATAAAGACATCATAAGCCCCTCTTTCATGCCATAAATTGAATGTCTGCTGTGTAATCAGCACTATGCTAGGCATTGGGTAGGGTATGGAATTGTGCATGATATCTAAATGCCTTCATAATTAAATTCTAGAAGTGAGATAAATGTATAAACAGGCAATTATAAATAGTGCTAAATAGAGCAAGTATAGGATACCATGTCAGTACATACAAGGGGTATCTATGAGATACTCCTTCTATGTATCATTGAGAGTCAGAGGGTATTTCATAGAATCACTTAAATATATAGAGTGACCATAATAGAAGCATGGTTAGATAAGGGTAGATATATGCATGGGTGTGTATGTGGCATTATATCAAATAAATATTTCAATTTCAATAGATAGTGTATGGAATCTATGTTAAGTCTCTCTCCCGGGGTCATATATAACAAAATTTCTCAGATATAAAGAGTCACGATGGTCAATTTTATGTCTAGTTAACTTGATTATTGTCAGACAGTCGGTAAAATATCATTTCAGGGTGTGTCTATGAGGGTTCCCAGAAGCGATTAGCATCCCATCAGTAGACAAAACAAAGAAGGTGACCTGTCCCAATGTGAGTGATTATCATCCAGTCTGTAAGGACCTGAAAGAGACAGAATAAAAAGGCAAGACAAAGGTGCATTTGCTGTCTGCTAGAACTGGGCAAACATCATCACCCCCATGATTCTGATGGAATTTATATCATTAGACAGAGTCTCCACCTTGCAGGTGGATCCTTCAGGACACTTGGCCTCCATAATGGTGTGAAACAAATTTCATAATAGGTTCTTTGGGGTGTGTATGGGGGGGATGTGTATGTGCACGGGGATGTGTGCCCATGTGTATCTGCTGTTGGTTCTGTTTCCATGGAGAACCCAGAACAACACGGGTGAAGCTCAGTGCAGTGATGTGCCAGTTAGCCACAGAAACCAATCACTACCCTGGTGCTGGCAATGACTAGCAATAGGAACCCAAAAGCTTGCAGACCATGCCAAACCCATCTTTGAACTTTCTCTATGGATGTCTGCCTATTTCTTTCAGTGCCAGTGAAACTAAAGCAAACTGGAGAAATGAGTCTCTGTGTGATCCTGACATGAAGCCAGGGGGAGCCCAGTCTGGAAGGAGAGCAGGAAGGAGAGAAGGAAGGACAGCAGGAAACCTCCTCTTCATTTCCTCCCAGAGGTAGAACGAGGTAAATTCTTCATAACCTGAACTGTGTTCACCTGCTTAAAGTTGCTAGGTGTCATTTACCTAAATCTGCCAAATGGCATGGGTCATTTACTCTTATTATTTGCTACGGTTTGTGTCAAGAGGTTCCCCCAAAGCCTCCTGTGGTCATAGGTGGGGCTTTTTCAGAGGTGGCTGGATCTAGAGTGATGCTGGGAACAAGGGTGTGCGATTATTGTATCACTCCACTGACTGGTTTGGCACTAGCGCAATCCAGGTAATCTAGATAGAGAGGAAAAAGGGCCAAAAGAAGTCCATAGGGCCCCTCCCTCGCTTTGCTACCTTCTGCCCGCTGTGAACATTTCTCCTTTGTGAGGTCTGTGTGTCATGCACTCTGCCTTGGAACCAGCCAATTATGGACTGAAACCTCCACATACTGTAAGCTAAATAAACACTTTCCCCTTTAATTTTGGGTGTAGGGTATTTTGTCTTAGCAACAAGAAAAGTAACTAAGACATTATTACTCAAAATTCTCAAAATAAGCACTTATTTTGTAGGTAGTGGCTATTCATTAGTCTATTGTTTCTGTGCTGCATATTTGTTAACTAGTACATTTATCAAGAATGCAAGATCTTCACTTTGCATAATGCATTTCCTATAGCTGTGCTTCATAATCAGGTCTTCACAGTCTGTAATAAGTATCTTTATAGGAACACATGACTATAAAAATAGGCTAAAATTCAATACACAGAAACATTGAGCTTCTGACCAGCTACAAGGAAGATTTATTTTAGCAATATAGCTCTATGTGAGGCTGCTCCCTGGTACTCTTTATCCAGCTTACAATATTTTATCTCTGAGTGCTGGCTGGAGTTAGTCCTAAGAGTAAGATTCATCTTAAGGAAACCTTAAGTGTCAATAAACCACACTGGTCTTGCAGGGCCATGCATTCTGAGGAGTGTGGGACATTGTTCCAGTAATCTAACGGTTCCTTTAGCCTCTACCCTTAACTGCCATTTCTATCTATTTGTCTGCCTCCCTTCTCGGAGTTATACTATGTACCGCAGTATTTGCAATGGTATTATAGAAAGCAGGAGAGAAGGAGGACACAGCTGAAATCAGGGCTAGTAAAAGAAACCCGATGCACAATCTTAGGAATCTCAGGGATCTCTGCCTGTCCTGCCTCCAGAATGCTAATTGCCAGTTTTGTGGTGCCTTTTCAGTCACTTCCCTTACCTCTGGCAGATCTGTAGAAATTTCTGAAGAAATATGTAACATTCCAGAGCAGAGAACCTCAAATACCAACTTTCTATCTTTGACCAAGCCTTGTTTACTTTAGCTTTAAACATTTTTCAGTTCAGCACATTCGACAAATCGTGCCCACGTGCACTGTGTTCACTCTGGTGGATGAGGCTTAATCATGGCCACTGAGCTTCCAATAAACATGTTTAGGACTGTGTGAGGCCTTAATGTGAATGTATGGAAGAATCACTGCTCGAGGAATTCATCCACCACTAAAGAGAAACAAGCAAATAATTTTAAAAAGTCCTTTAAAAAAGCCAATGCAGAGAAAACAAAAATCTATATTTAATATCTTCAGAGCAATAAAAGATACTGCATCTATAAAACAAATACAAGATGTGGTAAAAAGGTTGAATCCAATCAAAGGATTGGAAAGAATCCTTTAAAATTCCAAATGTGGTAGTAGCACAAACAACTCAGTAAAAAGACTGGAGGCTGAGATTGAGAAATTCTTAGAAAATGAACCAAAATGAGAAGAAAATGGAAGAGAAAGAAGCAAATTAGATCAGTCCAGAAATTCCAACATTAAACTAAGAAGAGGCAAATTGAAAATGAAGGTGGAAAAATTGTAAAAGAAACGATCAAGACTTTTCCAGACATACAAATGCTAGAACACGGCATACTTGTTTGCCTTTTTGGAAAGCTGTTCAAAATGTATCCGAACCAACTAGGGGGAAAAAGAGGGGGAAATGAAGTAAGACGGTATTCAGATAACATAAGAGAGGAGAGAGAAGAGAGTCCTCGGAAGTTCTTGGGAAGGGGCTGTCTAATAAACATTGAGAACAGTGGGAAAATATTAGAAAGAATTACATAGAAAAGCAGAGGAAGAAAAACTTTAGACAAAATATTGTAAAAAGGAAATATGATCACGTACAATTCTTGGCTTAATACAATATATACATGGCTATAGCGACATAAAATGAACATTGCGACATAACATTTTTTTCAGACGGGGTTTCACCATGAAGTTCAGGGTGGTCTGGAACTCACTACAGAGCTCGGGCTGGCCTTAAACTTGAAGTGATTCTCCTGCCTCAGCTTCCCGAGTGCTGGGATTACAGGCGTGTGCCGCCATAGCTGGCCCCGTATAACAATACTGAGAGGAGGTGAGAGCGAATGAGCGAGGGTGGTGATGAGGAGGAGTTGGAATCTCGGGCACAGTATCAGTGCGATACATTGTGCTCCAAACTGGGGAAGCAGGGAGTAGTGGGACACGTGTTATTTAATATGAAGCAACGCATCAGAAGCGATGTCAAGTGGATGAGGTGGAATCTGAGCAGTGGACTCGGGTGAAAATTACTGGCGTGGGACTGCAGTGTTCAGTGTAAGCCTTATGGCTGCGTCACGCTTCAGCTATGTGCCTGCATGCCATCGGTAGAAATAAAAAAAACCCAACTTTAAAAACAATGGGATGGGAGTGTTTTATATACATTTCTGGGCATAGTTCTGAGTTTTACCTTGGGATTGATGGGTAGAAATGGAATTACGGGGTAAGAAGACTTATTCTGAGACACAAATGTGTATATGTTTCTGGTCTTTGGGACAGCTGGCTGGCTATGCGAACAGGCCCCACGTCCTTATACCTTTGTCGGTGGAGGATGTCTTTCTCAAAACCATATTATGCATTGTTTGAAGAGTTAAAAAGCAGTTTTTTAGTTAGCTTAAAATTATATTAGTTTCAATATTTTATTTAGTTCTACTTTTTGGCAGTGGCTTAAGTAAATGCTTCAAGCCTTATATAGGTACAAAGATTAAAACTTGAAGTCACTGGTTACCCCCTTCTTATTCTTCATGCCTTTGTGGGAGTGGCTAAGATTAACAGGTTTTTCGGAGACCTATCTGTTGACGGATCTCCTCTCTCTCTTGCTTTCTCTCTCTCACAAAGGCTGATATTTTTAATGTAAATGGAATCTTATAACTCATGTTGCAAGTCCCATTGTATACTTATGAGTATGTTCTGGAAATTGCCTCTGGTTAAGATTTTAAATGTACTTTGCTGTTAAGCACTTTAAACAAAGTGTGGTGTTCAACCCACAGCGGCAGGGGGAACCACAACTCAGATTTGGTTGAGATAATGCTATACATGCACCCGGAGGGTTTGCAAAGATTTATCACATAATGAGCTCTCTGGGAGCCCAAGGGAGGTTCCTAACCAGCTCTGATAGCAGTTTGGGAAAGCAGAGAGGGGAGATTTTTGTAGTGGTTAGGGGCCTGTGGCCTGGGTGTGGGTTTCCACACATGGACTGTGGCTTGTGAGGCTTAAATTTGCTGCAGGTGCCAAAGGAGGGAGCTCCTGGGCTTTTTAATGGTTTGCTTAAGTGTGAGATGGAAGGGAGGGGTTGCCGGGCTTGAAAACTGTCAGCAGTAAAACATCAAAAATGGAGTCAGACTCTTTATTACATAGTGTTTGCTATTCCTTGAGAGCTTAGTCACAAGGAGCCTCTTCACTCCTGGAAAATAATCCTTACAATTTGAAAACTAGACAAAGCAGAGTGACACACTAGGTAATGAATTTGTGTTTCTAGTACATTTATTAACTTCGCATGCATGATGGCTTTGCTCCTGGTGGCAAAGGAATGGCGGGGACAAGCCACCCTCAAGCTGCACACACAGCAGCGTCCAGCACCATCCAGAGTCTCCATCTGGAGAGGCCCATGTCCTTTTGCTCTTCTGGCTCTGGTTTCGTTTTATTGCTTTGTGCATCCAACCCACCTCATGCTGGAGAGTCCATGTTGCCAGTTGTGTGGCCCCTGTTTTCAAGTGTGACCCTGTTTTGCTTCAGGGATGTTCCCCACGTGCTTCAAAAGGGCTTTCGTGGTCACATTTGTAAAAGTGAGTTGTTCTTTCCTTTGGTCCCAGGAGGAGGACTCATCTTTGGTCTTCCCTGCTTGGTGCTCATGGGCACAGAGATTAAAAGTGGAAGGAGGCCTAATATTTCTACAGTCTCAAAACCACAGGATTGACTATTGTGTACTCGGCGAGTGCGGAGGACTAGGGGAGGGTCACCAGAAGGCATACCCAGCGCAGTCTAATCACTGAACTTTGCGTAAAGGCTTGGAAATGGCTTGTTGATAGTACATAATAGCCAGAACAATTATTCTCTCTCTTGCAAAGAATTCTAATTAGAATGGAAATGTAAAAGAAAAGCCGGAGCTGAAAGCAGAGCGTCTAAGGCAACAAGATCTTGGCGCGCCCAGGAGCACTTAGAGCATTAGGAAGTGTTTAGGCCCAATTTGACATTTCAGATCAAGCAGATTAAAGCCCATGGTTTTTTCCACCTGGCATAGTCCTAGCCTGTGGAAGTCACAGTTAATAATTATTGCCCTGAGCCTAGAGAGAGCTCCACAATAGACTCTCTTTTATTCTGGCAAACTGAAGGCAGGTTGTGGCCAGCATTTTCAAAGCTGGCAGACAAAGGCTTGGCCTGCTCTGGATGAGAATGTCCTTTGTATGACAAGTGCTATTGTTCCTTGCCCTCAACCACTTTCTGACCACCCTTGCATTTGTAGCACTAATCTCTCAACTCCATCTGTGATCTTCGCACTTCAGGGTGGCGTGGCCCTTGGAAGATCTCCTGTCTGTGTGGAGGAATAGGAGGGAGGGTTTTTATGGCTGTACATGGGGGTGATGTATCAGCCAAAGGTTCACAGTGGGTCTTACCTGGCTAAATTCAGTCAAGTCTTTTGCAAATGAAATGAGGGAAAGAATTTGAATGCTCAGTGATGCCAATAATATGGAATTACTTAGGGTATAAGAACATGTAATTCAAGGCAAACCAACAAGTGAATGTTGGACATCTGCTCTATCCAGGGCACTATGCCAGGTTTGAAAGGATATTCGAAGCAAAGACAGAATGGCAGGTAGTGGTCCTGGAGGAAGGAGATATCAGGCAAAGTTTTGACACTGATTTGCTGTTATCAAACTACCAATAGCAACTTTGCTTTGCCACGCACAAATGATGTCCCTTTGCTCAGCTGCTTCACCTAGAGTTAAGTCTTTAGAGATGGGTGCTTTACTAATTCACTAATTGCTGCAGTTTCTTCCTGGAGACCTGAACACATAAATACCATCAAAGAAGATAATGTTTATAAGTGATAACATTTGGTGGGAACATGGTGCTTGCATGACTTACAACTTATCTACTCAAAGGTACAGTCCACCATTCTCTTTATGCTATATCCATTTACTTCTCTCTCTCCTGTCCATTTCTCTCTCCCTCGCCTTCCTCTGGCCTTGATATTATTGTTGGCTGTTCTCTACCTAAATGTCCTCGCTCCTCCACTGGGCTAAGCTCTCAAAAAATAGGCCTATGTTTCTGTTCTTCTTACTGTTCATACTGGCTGCATAGTGCCTTGCTGGATACACTGAATTAGACATAGCAGAATCTGACTTGTGAGCATGTCGTTCTCTTACCCAAGAAGGGCTTACCTCTCAGTCAGAACTGCCTACCTCCATTATATTTTCTTGTAGTTTAAAAAAGGGCAGGACCTTGATCTCAGAGCCCTTGAATGTCTCTGTGATCACCCTCTCTGGCCCTGCACGAGTGAGACCTAAAGGTGGAGAACAGAGGATAGAGGCAGACAAGTTGTTGGAAGCTAAAGGAACTCTTCCGTACTTTGTAGGCTTCAAACTAACCAAAACTCTGAGAAAGATTTGTAGCACAGGATGATGATTTTGGGGGGATATGTTTTTCTGCTGCTGGAACTCAGAGCTAAAACCCTGGGATTTCCAGCCAAAGGATTGACCACCTTTTGGTAATACACACCCAGAGAAAACCTTAGGAACAGATGTTTAAGATAGACACAGAAAATTTATCACCTTTTCTGACTAAGAATGGGGCAGAAAAGAAAAAATGCCTTGTGCAGGTAACTTGTCTTCAGGCAAGCACGTTTGGGGCATTGGCTCTTATTCACAGGTTCCAGTGTATGTGCATCAGTCACTCACCCCAGGGCGCTCTCTCTGACTCATCCTTTTTTGCCACTCTATTTTAAACACTCACTTCTGGCTCTTGGAAGCTTGTTTGCTATCCAGACCTTCAGATGGTGAGTATCTCCCATTGTCCGCTACTGTGTACGAAGTCCCCTGGCTTCATTTCTTTCTATTAATTACCTCTATCAGACATTATCTATCTCTTGTCCTGTGCATGGGTTTGTGACTTGAGGATTCCATGGAACATTTTAGGGAATACCTTCCACTTATGACACATTGTTTCCATCTTAACAACATTCCACTAAGAATACATTGCCGAGAATATAATAGAGAAGAAGCTGCCCTAACAGCAGACTGATGGGGATGGCTCTTTGGGTGGAGAGGGCTTGGGCTCCTGCTGCTGTGCTTCCTGGGAGCATAGCATCAGGCAGTGCTTGATGTGAGGTACCTACTGTTACCGTGAGGTGCTCTAGCACAGGCCTGTAATGATCTTTTGGCTGGGACATCACAACTCCTGAGTTCCAATTCCAGTCAGCTGCTGTGTAGCTGTGATCTTAGGAAAGTCTAGGTCTGAGTTTGTCTTCTGTAACTCATAAAACTCTTTTGAGCTGTGATTCTCTGATTTTCTGATAGAAGACTTTGTAGGACTTGATTTAAACGTAGCAGTAGGAGATAATCAAATGGTCCTCCTTGGAGAAGAAGTTTGAGTGAATAAGAAATGCCATTATAACTTAGATAGCTTTGGCTGCTGTGTGTAAAAGGCAACTGTGGAGGCAATTCTTCCTAAGCAGCTCTAATTTGTATGGAACTTCTATTGCTGAAGTAGAAAAACTCAGTGCTAACACTTTCAATTAAGTTAAATGACTTCATGTTCTGTTAAGTTCAGGCTGGCTAGGAATTTCTTGACTTTACACTGACTTCATTATAATAATGCTTAACACTAGGTTCACAAGGGTGATGTCTACTAGATAATATTTTTATAATTGTACAGTTATCATCAAATTATACTGATCCATGGCTGAATGAAAAATGACAGTGAATAGTATAATTGTGAAATTTCACAAGGTGCTGACATTGGTACTTAAAGCACAAAAGATCCAGCAAGCATGACTGCTGTGGTAAAGGTGCAGTTGTGAAGACTTGGTAGAAAACTTCACAAATTCAAATGTAATTAAGCATGAATTAAACATGATGAGCTACAGGGCTAATTCTAGCATTGCCGAAACTCCATTATGGAAATATGCTTCAGAAATATGACCAGCTCTTTTTAACATATGTCAGATGCCTAACATATGGTCTCCTAAGGCCTCCAGCCTACCTTGGGTGATTCAGGGCAGTCAATGTATGCTTGGCACTGCTGAAGGTCTAGCTTATTGAGCCAAGAAGCTAGGAAACATAATGGGAAATCAGCTCGAACTTGTCAGACTCTAACTTTGTCTCCTTAACACAGTGCTAAAATTCAAAGAAAAATTTGAGTCTTGCTGGTATATACGAAGTACTGTGTGGCTTATAGTGCTGTAGACCAGTATTATATACCGGTGTTCTGCCTTTCCATGCTGGGGCAATAAACAACAAATCATAAATATAGGCTAAGCCTATTTTAAATTAATTTATTGGGGTTGATTACAAAGAACAGGGGCAAATTTTATAAGGCACAGCCACAAACAAAATCAGCTGCTTGACAAACTTGCATGTGTGGTGGACACGGAGACCTTGGAAAACAGCTTCCTATAATATTGTCCCTTACATCCTGACCTTCCTTGCATTGCCATGCTGTAGCGTTTCTTGTATCTCTCCCTCACTGGCAGAGGGAAAGAGCCAGAAAAAGGAAGACTGAACTGTAGTATTCTAGGGGCAAATCTTCCAGGGACTGCTTTGGGGGAGTTGATTTACTTATTTTGATGTAGTTTCTTTACATGTAAAATTAGAACACTTTTTAGAATTGAGTTTTTTATAATTTTTCCTGTGCACAAATATCCTAAGTAAAGTGACATTGGGATAAACGTAAAAGTACTTCACGTGTATGTAGATGTGTGTGTATGTGCGTGTGTATATACGTTCACAATTACTAGAAGACAGACTAATGGATGCCTCTGCTCTCTGCTCATAGCCCACTAGACAACAGGACCTGGTGATGATGATAACCATCATTAATAATGTGCTGATGACAATAACATCATAGTGACCATTTGTTGCTTTTTCTCTGTGCCAGGTGTTATACTAAGCATTAATTTCATGACATGATTTTTCTGAATCCTCCTGTGGTAAGAAGTAACAAGAATAAAATATCCAAATTATAATAGCTAGTCTCTCTTTTAATAATAATGAATTTTTCTCATCATAATTATTGAAGTAAATTATTTCTTTATTATTGGCAGTTGTCTTTGTTTTTGTGTTGAAGCTGTTTCCTGCCCTGGTGAAAGAGTATGGGTAATAGTATTTTTCCATTATAGCTCATATGTCTCGAAAGGGTTCTTTCTTTCAGCTACTTATTATTTCACTCCACATCTGGATATGTCAGACCTAAACGGCACACATCAGACCCTTTCAATTTGAAAGAAGTAAGTTTGGAACTTGAGAACATCACTACCCCCAAATCCTAGAGGAGATTCATAACGTAAACAGCTTGCTGGCCTGGTTTATATAAATAACCATGACAGACAGATCACTAACGGAATTGCAGGCTGGTCTTGGAGGCTGACATGAAGGAGCACCAGGATGTCCTTTGGTGGTATAACCTACACTGTATCTGGTAGAGATAGGGTCCGCCACCTGTGCCCCTGCAAGATGACTGTATTTTCATGTGAAACCCTCCTTACTGTTTTAAGCGTCAGAACTCTATTTTGGCAAACCGAGG
This sequence comes from Dinomys branickii, assembly GCA_004027595.1. Classification (NCBI taxonomy): domain Eukaryota; kingdom Metazoa; phylum Chordata; class Mammalia; order Rodentia; family Dinomyidae; genus Dinomys; species Dinomys branickii. Next base: position 92,330 of record PVLD010000187.1, read on the forward strand.
TGATACAGGTGAGTATAGAAGAGGTTTCTGTCCACCAGCATCTCTGCGGTCATCACTTAACCATCTTATCATCAGTTATGGAGAGTGCCAGCTCACGTTCATTGGCAGCCTGACTAGACTGAGAGGCCCTGGAGAGGTGACGGTGACGTGAGGGCACTAACTTCATCACCTCGTCACCTCATCTGCGAGCTCATACCGAACTTACTGCGAGGCAGTGTCTAACTGGAAGAAGTGGGCCAAGGAGACGCGACTGTGGGAAATGGAGCTGGTCCCCAGTCCCTTCCAAACCACTCTGAAGTAAGCAGCTTTCTGTGTCATCCCCTTCCACCCTGCCATTTCTGCCTTGGAGCCAGATAGTCTCTGGAACCACGAGTTAAACTAAACCTCCCCCCCTTACATTGTAGTCATCAGGTGTTTTGTCCCAGCAGCAGAAAGCTGACTAATACACTCGGGGAATGCTTTCAAAGCTTCAGTTCCTACTGAGTGGGATACAGTTCTTACCCTGTATAAATCTGTACCAGAAGATTTCACACAAGTGAAAAAGCAAAGAAGAAAATGTAAGCAAATCAGTCCCAGTAGAGGTAAAAATAAGAAAAGGATGAAGAGATTTCAGGGTTAGGATGAATTTTATCTCAAGTTGCTCTGCCTCACTCAAATGTGGGTTGTAAAATCCATAATTTTGTTTTTGAACCATTAAGGTCCCTAACTGGTCCACGTCAGCAGTTCCTTTGCCAGGAGATTGGAATCTGAAGTTTGCTGTGCCCACATTTGGTTTTTGGGGTGCCTGAATAATACTGGGGTGCCACTCATCACACCTTCAGAAGAGTATCAGTTATCGCTTTGTTACTGAATAGTTATTGTACTCATACTGCGACATTATTGAATTTTCCTGAATGCTGTCTTTGTTTCGGGCCCTTTTCTGAGTATTTAAAATGCATAAATTAATTTATGACTTATGAAACCTTAAGCAAAAAGTACTGATAAGCCACAGATATAATGATTACTAGAAGAAATAATTGTATTTCTTAAATTGTGAAAGATTTCCACAACTTGCTAGAGAGCTTTGTTATTTTTCCTAAAGTATATCTTTTATGAACTAAAAGCAGAGAAGAACTTTGGAGGACAAGTCTGAGGGATGCCAGGGCAGGGACAATGAGCTCGATTAAGGGTCCATTGCTATAGCTCAGAGAAGCGATGGCGAAAGTCTAACAGTGGCAGTGAAAATGGAGACAGACCTGAGTAGAGCTGTTACGAAGTATTTAAGAGACAGGATCAATAGCATTTGGTGACCAATTGTGCGTGCAGGGCAAAGGATAGACAGGAATGTAGACCGACACTCAGTTCCTCATCTGGTGACTGGGAGTAAAGTGAATAGGCCCTAGAGACCGGAGTTTTTGTTTTTAAAGGAAGCCTATGAGTTCATTTTGGGATATTATAAGTTGGCAGTAGTTCTGTTGTGTTCAAATGAAACTTCTAGCAGACATTTTGGACAGCATCCTCTGGGCTGAAGGGGAGCAGGACCAGCTCTTTGTAAGTTCTGTGTATTTCTGCACTGCTGCCGGCTGCTATGAGGGAGGCTGAGTGAGTAACATATGCATGTGCCTTGGGAAGGAAAAGGGAGCAGGAGGCATCAGCAAAACAGACCCCGAGGGAACGCAGCATGGACGGGAAGGAGACTGGGAGAGACTGGAGCCACAGAAGCAAAGAGAAGAGAAAGAGTCGCTTGTGTTCAACGTAGCAAGTGAAATAAAGACAGGAAAGTGTCCATCGGTTTTGATCCTGAGAAGGGAGTGGCCCACTTGATGAGAGCCGTTTCAGCTACGCAGAGTGAAGAGGAGGTGACAGCATGAATTTTTGTATTTGGGGAGCCTGGGAAGTCACTTGGGAAGGGAGAAGGAACGATGTAAAGGGACAACCTTCTCTTTTTTAAATGGGAGGAAACAGTTTTGCCATGAGTAAGTGCAAGGGAGACATTGAAGGCAGAGGAAAGGAAAGGAGGAGGTAACTGGTGAAACAGTCCTCAGGGGATGCAGACAGGATCTGACAGAGTGCAAGTGTGACCTGTTCTTCTCAGGTAGAAGGGAAGAAAGCAACGCTCAAGCCATCTTTGCATGTCAAAGGGGAGAGGGAGGGAATGGATTTATTTCTTGCCCTCTGACTTTTGTCTTCTTCATAAAATAGAAGGTACCACTTGGCAAAGAACATGGTAGGGTGGGGCCTGGTGGAATGCAGAAGGTTTAAACAGCCACTGAACTGTTAGCATTTTTGAATGGGTTCTTGAGAAAGGTCACATAGGATGAGAACTCATTGTGGGGTATCGTTCATTAACTGTGCCCTTCTACACAGTTAGGGTATTTTCTCCTGAGGTACATAACTGCAGACCAGTCATAGGAATGGAAATACAGGGGTTGAATTGATCCAGGTTGGAGGTTTCTCTGCAGGTTCATCAGAGGAACAAATTCAGAAAATGAACGTACTGAGACTCTAGTCTTATGGAAGCTCAGTAAGAATCAAAGATAAGTGAGTTTGAAAGGCGAGCAGGAGAGTTTGCTTGGTCAGTTTTCCGTCTCCTTTGTGCCCCATTTTCCTGCAGCTCCCATTCAGAAACCAAGTCAGGGACCTTGAGTCTACTTTGTTGGACCCCACCAGTCACTTTCTTGGCATTAGACCCTGCTTGCATAATTTTTCAGCCTATGCCTTATGTACTATATGCAGCCCACAACTTCTGCCACCTGGAAGCCCCTTGCGATGCTCAGCCAGCACACTGGGACCAGAGCCAGGCACATGACTCCTTTCCAGAGTTGGCAAGCACCCACCGCTCACCCTGTGTCTGGTGTTTGGCCCCTTGGCTCCTTCCTGGAGGCAGCCATCTCTCCTCGCCAGGTTGGTCATTTTCCTGCCATCTACATCCCACATGGTCAGAATGTGATGTTTCCTGTGCAGCTAGAAAAGAGATGGTCTCACAGTATTACCTTTACTTTTATTTTACTATAAGATATGTCACCTGGAAATGCCACACAGAAAAACACTATTGAAGTGTTTAGTCTCCTGCTCCTTGAGGTTGGAAAGATGATACAGTACATTATCAGATTACACAGAATGGCAGGTAAAGGGTCATACAGTCAAATATTGGTCACATATTCAAATTGTCTGGAATAATTCCAAGAATGCAGCCTCTCCCTTCTCTACACCTTTACTATGTATCAGTGGACTTGCGAGGGTCAAAACCAGAGCTGGCCTTGTATTTTACAGATGTGGACAGGCTGCCAGCACTCAGCCCTGGAGCACTCTCCTGCTCTCTGCTTTGTATGCGGGTCAGATCTAAGAGCGATTCTGTGCGGCTGCTGCAGGGTGTCCATCTGTCTTGAGCTCAGCAGAACCTCAGGGATCACAATAGGAGATACACGTGCACTGACAGGATTTTTATTCCACCTGCTGTTGACTGTTGACAAAGAAGGCATAAATGAAAATGCCATACATTCAGGATGTCGCCTTTCTACCCAGTACTCATTCAGACATATTTATTGATTACCTAATAAGTGCCATGTACTGACTCACCTAGGGGCTAAGGATATTATAGAGCCCTTTAAGGGTCAAAAAGTAGTAATTAAATACATTTCCAAATAAATGTAGGATTTTAACTATAACCAATACAATAAAGAAAACATCCCTTGTGTTTTGAGAATGTATGAGAGGTACTCTGCTTTATTACATGGGAGATAGGGAGGATTTCTTAGGGGAGGTGACATCTGAGTTGAGATACAAATGATGTAGGGATTAACCAGGTGCACAAGAGAGGGAGGAATGGCCAATCCTCTAAGAAGAAAAGAGAAGTTGCAGAAAGTGAAGAGCAGCTCCAGCCTGAGTTCAGAGAATGAGCAGAGGGACTCCCAAGGGACCAGACTAAGATGACCTTTCATCCACAAGGAAATGGGACATCTTAAACATCTTTTAAGCAGAGAAGTGACAGGAGCAGATTTATATTTGTGAAAACTTGCTGACGTGGGCATAGCACAGAGCACGTATTTAAGGTGGGAGTAGTGCATGCTGAGGGAAGAGTTCGGAATGTCAAAGTTGGCTGCCAATAGGTGATAGTGGCTGGATTCTCTCCGTGGCTGTAGAGACTGAAAAGTACAGACAAATTTATACTGTATTTTGGAGACAGAATTAAGCAGACTATTGATGGATTGAAGGTGCCCCGGACAGAGAGAAATAAGAGTGATGGATGATTTCTAGGTTCTGATTTGGAGAACTGTGTGGGTACCAGTGACTTTAGTGCTAAGGTGGAAGTCCAGGGCCAAAGCAAGTTTGGTTAATGAGGTTCTAAAATTAACATAACATAATAACTTGGATTTTTCTCATCCCACATAACATTCAGAACTCCTACATTATGGTTATTTTTTTAAACTTGGAAATAAGTTACTCATGATGAGTGTATTGCTGATCAGTGGACTCCATCATTGCAAAGACTGGAATCAAAAACAGAACAATTTCAATTGCAACAAGAGTCATACTATTTATTTAGAAATTTGTAAGGAAAGTGGAAGTAGAAATTTAAAGTCCCTGATCATGGAGGTGTGTGTGTGGCATTTGACTGTAGGTTTATGTGTGGGCAGATTACAGTCAACGAATGATCTTCTTTCCTCAGCTACCACGTCTTCTCCCACCTTGGTGTGCCAGGAGCTTATTGGACCTTATGCTCCTTGTCATGATGAACTGAAGTAGAAATTTTCCTTACTGGCCATATGAATACTTCTCCCTACACTCAGGCATAATGTTTTTTCTTTAAATTGCTGTAAATAACTACTCAACTTCAACGACTGAATATTCCAACTATTATTTTCTCCCTTAGTTCATTGCTATTGCTGTTTTGTGTTAGATGGGGCACTGGGTCCAATTATAGCTTTGCATTTAATTACAAACTTTGCATATGTGTGCATTAATTAGAAGATTTTATTGCTTTGTATTTTATGGCTGGAGGTTGTGAACTATAGCAATCCAATATACCACTTAAGGGGGTAATACAAATTTAGAATAATAAAAAGAAATTTATAATGATCGTCTCAGGCAACTAAATTATTGTATAGAAAAACAATAAAGCATAAATACAATATACACAAGAGCCAAGCCCAATCTCATTTAATGAAGCCCTTTAATCTTATAAAGAAGACATTTAAAGATTGGGCACAATATATATTTGACACTTCTTTAGTCTAAGATTCCAAAAGTCGGACCTATAAGTAGGGCTCTGAAAGTGTGTTTAGATGTACCCGTGTAAGGAATTTGAGTAAAAAGTACTTTGACTGAATCTCAGAAAGATAAAAAAAAACTGTGCAAATAGTGTGATTTTGTAAGTAAATGTGTTTCTCACAGTGTCATGGGTTAGAAATTCTGGAAGATTCTGTGTTTATATCAGAGTTAAATAAATAAGCAAACATACAGTATTTACTTATATAACGCAGACAGTAAATAATAAAGTAGGAAATAAGATAGGTTTCTGCCTATTGCGGAAAGACATTACAGATATGAAAAAGGGAGCAGGGAGGTTATAACAAAACCTGGGAAGCTGGACTACGCACAGAGGTATCAGCATAAACTTATGAACTTTGGCATCTGTTTATCTACCTATCTATCTATTTATCTATTATCTGTCTATCTATCATCTATCTAATCTATCTCTCTAATCTACATATCTGTATAAATACAAAAATATATATATGTATGGGTCAGCATACATACATGTGTTTTCTAGCTGCTTGTTAGAAGGGCCTAGATGCAGTAATACTGCAATAACAGTAAGCATATCTGGTGTTTAGGTCTTGTTTTATGAATACTATTGTTTAACCATAAGCAAACAAACAAATAAATGATCAAGAACAATAAAAAGCCTGGGCTTCATAAAGAAATGACCGATTCCTAGGCTGAAGCTGGAGAATTATAAGATTAATGTGGATCATCCTGTGTTGCCAGGAAGTGTGCACAAAGTGTAGGGTACATAGGGTGAAGATCCAGGAGTCAGCCTGAAGAATTATTAATGGCTAATGTTGGGACAATTTGACCTATTAAATAAATAATGAAAATACTAGATTGTAAGAAGCGTTTGCTCAGAGACCCTACAAGTAGTTAGGCTTCTCTGAGAAGAGTTGGTCCTAGAGACCCTAAGTAATTCCAAGAAGAAGCCCAAAGACCCAAGGGAAGAACCTGGGCAGAAGTGACTCAGACTACTGTCTTTGGTTCCCCATGGGAGTGCGGGCCAGAGTAGGTCCCTGACCTGGCAAAGTCTGTAAAGGTCAGTGATGGCAGTCTCTAAAGACAGAGCCCAAGGCAGAGGCTCTCGTGGGAGTAGCTCTCTGCAATCCTGGCTATGTTGGATTGTAGTTGTTGTAGTGAGACATCTCACAGTAGCTCTTTGGGATGAACTGACCAAATGTTCTTGTTTTGTTCCCCAGAGATAAAGGCATGACTTAGGAAGGAGAATGGAAAGGGATTTCCAGGATGGACACAAACAAGGTGAGTGGTATGTAGTGACTATTTTGGCTTCTATCTCAGGGAGCAGTTTTGGAAAGAGGTCTTGAGAAACCCAGCGGTTCCTCTCCTTGGAGCTCCCAAGAACTCTGGGAGTAGAATGTGATGTGGAATTTTGTGAACGATGAGGCTGAAGCCTGACACTAACCATAGGGAATGAGGCCCCCTGCTGTCTTCCTCCAAGTTCTGCTCAGGCTCCTCCAGCTGGGGACAGTTGAATAGCGAGACCCCAAATCTAATGGCTTTGCTTACCTCTTACATTGCATCAGCTCATTGCTATAGGTTTTCCTGATTATTTCTAGTATAAACCCACTTCTTATTAATATGTAAATTTTAGGAAAATTGTTTTCTCAGCATTGTCAGGGTAATTGTATATACTGTCACAATGATTAGAATAGAAAGCATTATGGTTATTACCTAAAATGCTCTCCATAGGCGTATAGTATTGAAGTCTTTGTTGCCAGTTGCTGGGCTTTTGAATTAATTTGTTCGTGATGGTTCTTACTTCATCAGTTGATTAATCCATGGATTAACTCATAATCTGATGGGATTATTGGGAGGAAATGGACATGTAGGAGGTGAGGTGGAGTCGCAGGGAACAGACCCTGGAGGTGACCTTGGAAGGTGTAGTCTGCTGTTATGGTTTATATTTAGATGTCCTCTCAAAGCCTCTTACATTTGGGGAGTGACTGGATCATAGGTGTTTGATTCTGTATTGTGGATGTGTGATGCTGGGTTAGTCCACTGGTTGGCTTAGCATGGTTCTGGTTGTGTGTGATGGGATTACTGAAGAGCAAAGCCCAACTTTGGGAGTGCATGGCACCAAGCAGTAGACTTGCAACTTGGGTGGGATAAAAACAGAAAGAAGGGTGACTTGCTGCTTCCTGTGTGCCATGCCATGAACCCTTTCTCCTCTTCCATATCCCTTTGCCATGGTGCTCTGCTGTGGAACCAACTGACTATGAATGGAAGTGCTGTGACATGAAATAAACCTTTCCGTCTTCAAGTTATGGGTGTCGGATGTTGTGCCTCAGCAATGAGAAAGTAACTAAGGCATGGCCCCTTCCTCTCCAGACCTACTAGCTCTGCTTCTGGCTGCCACAAAGTGAGCAGTGTTTCCCCTCCACGCCTTCTGCTGGGGTTTCCCGCCTTACCACAGGCCTAAGGCAAAACCCAACCATGAAATAAAACTTCTAACTAGTGAACCAAGACAAATCTTTGTTATTTTGCATTGTTATTCTTAGATCTTTTGTTACAGAGACAAAAAACTAACACATAAGGATCACATAATTCTCTTGCACTTGGAAGCAGCAATAATCTTCCTTTTTTCCCTAAATGAGCGTAGGATGAATGGGTCTGTGAAGAATAGTTTCTACAAGTTTAGTTTAGATCAGGACTCTGTTATCAAATATTACTGGTCAATCACTTTTAGAATCAACAAAACCAAATGTCTTTTCAGAGTTAAGTCAGGCCAATATAGGAACGGTGGGCAAATAAGGTTACAAGTGAGAATGTCTCACAGCAAAGGTGGATGTACGGGAAGAAACAATTGCTCTTTCTCGTCTTATATGGTTATAATTGGATTGGAAACTAGGAAGAACTGCAAGCACCTTGTGACCAGCTTGGTGACACTAAGAGCATCAGGGTAGAGAGAGAATGAAATTGGGGCCTTGATTATTTTTCTGTACCACAAAATTAACTGATCCTGAAGTCTGATCTGCACATGTGCCTCTTGTAATGTGAAATAATAATTTTTCAGATCACTTATGCCAGTTTAAATCAGGGTTTCTTTTACTTGTAGCTGAAGGCATTCTAAGTGCTAAAGAATATTCTTTGGTAGCTTTAATGGACTGCAATAAACCAGTTTGCAAAATTCTAAGTGTAGAGGGATGGGTACTTAGGATGCTCTCTTCTAATGCTGGCACTTTACCTGTACACCATCTTTTATGTTGGCTCAACAACCTCTCAGAGTTGGAAGTAGCTGGGATAGAAAAATGACTACCTGTTAGAGGTCAACAGCCCGAGACATAAGGAAGTTCAGACACTGTTCTTGAAAACTCATTATTTAGAAAATCACATCCTAATTTGTAAGTAAGTGTAGAGAAGTGCTGAGGAGAGGGATTCAGAGATGTGAATGAAGACTATTCTGCAATTAAACAAGAGAAGTAATTCTATACTGTGGTGGCTGCTGCACTGCTGACTATGAATGGGAACTGACCACGGTGTGTTTGTAGTTAGTCTCTAAAAAATTCCCACCGTAACAGAACTGAGAAGTAGTCTTTGATTTCAGTCTCGCATTTTCCTACTGTGGAAAGCAGAATAATGAACCCCCTCTCTTCCCAAGTTACCCACATCCTAATTCCTGGATCCCATTAATATTCTAGGTTATGTGGGAAAAGGGGCTTTATAGATACAACAAATGTTATAGGTCTTGAGATGGAGACGTAATCCTTGGTTGTTAGGGTGGGCCCATCTTCCCATAAACTCTTGAAAGCAGTGTTTTTTTCCTGCTTAGAGTCAGAGACAGTGATGCATAAAACTTCAGAAGAGATTTGAAGCATGAGAGGGACCTGATATACTCTGGCTATCTTTGAAGAGGAAGGAAATGAACCATGAGCACAGACATAGGAGAGGTCCCTGGATGCCATGAGCAACCTCTAGCCGACAGACAGCAAAGGCACAGAGATCTCAGTCCCACGGCGGCAAGGAACAAAATTCTGCCAAAGCTCTGAAACAGATTCCCTCCTCGAGCCTCTGGGGACAAGTACAGCCTTGGTGACATGTAAATTTTAATCTTGGGAGACCTATGTCAAGTATCTTGCTGATAGACCTGTGAGATAATAAATGTGTGCTGTTTTAAATTGCTAAGTGTGCAGTTAATCACTATCACAGCCATAGAGAATAAATACACCTACCGGATGGTTGGTGGGAGCACAGGGAAAGGTTGAAAAATGAAGCTCAGCCTTGAAGTGACCCATGTAAGCATGAGAAAAACAGCATAGCCTGAGTGAGGGGTGCAGAAGACATGGAAATTAGTTGGGTCATACAGTAAGTATTTCATGTAACAAACTTCTCCAAACTAGTAAGTTTACAACAATAACCACATTCTATCTGAGTCAGCAGTTCGGGCTGGTCTCAGCCATATAGTTCTGTTGATCTCAGCTGCATTGGCTCACGCATCTCTAGATAGATGCCAGTCAGCTGGGCAACTGCTTCTGGAGTTTAACTTATCATCTGAGGTGGTGAGTGACTGGCCACGGTGAATTTTTACCGTGTAGCATATGAGTGCAGACTTGTTCGTAACATGGCTAACAGGGGTCTCAAGAGCAGTAAGAGATATTTTTTAAGTCTTTGCTTAGGTCATGATTCCCAATACCTGTCGAACTAAGAAAGTCCCAGGGTCAGCATGTTAGTTGGTCAGAGTTGCTCTAGCAAAAGACTAAGGGCTGAGGGGTATAAGCGATAGAAATTTATTTCCTCACAGTTTTGGAGCCTGAAAGTCTATGATCAAGGTATTGGTGGATCTGGTTTCTTCCAAGGGTTCTCTTCTTGTCTTGGAGGTAGCTGCCTTTCTGAAGTGCCTTTTTGTTGCCTGTTCACGTCGTCTTTTGTATGAGTGTGTGTCCCTTACATATACGCTTAGGAACACTCTTGCTCTTCTTATAAGGACATGGTCCCATTGGTTTAGAGTCCATCCTAATGGCCTCATTTTAACTTAACTACCATCTAAAAGATCTTATCTTCAAACGTGGCTACATTCTTAAATATTTTTTTTTTCTACTTGAGACAGGGTCTCGCTATGCAGTTCAGGCTGGCCTTGAGCTCACTTTGTAGGCCAGGCTGACCTCAAACTCACAACGATCCTCCTGCCTCAGCCTCCAAGTGCTGTGATTACAGGTGTGCGCCACCACACCCAGGTTTGCATTCTTAAATATTAAGGATTAGAATTTCAACATGAAAATTTGGAGAGGATACAATTAAGCCCCAACATTCAGTGTCAGAGGGATTACCCAAGGGGACAGACATGGGAAGTGGGAAAACATGAAGGTACCTTTATTCTAACAGTCTGTCATAGGTTATCAAATGTAGCAAATGCAATAAAAATTCACAGAACTTTCTAGAACTGCCTTTACTCAAGGTGCAGTGTTTTAGAGAAGGCATCCACCAAAGATGGTTGTGGGGTAAATCTAACCTCAAACCTAATTCTGTAAATAAAATTTGTTAGAATCCACCCTTATTCATTTATTTGTGTGCAGACTGTGGCTGCCTTCATACTAAAATGGCAGAGTTAAATAGTTGTGACAAAGATTATATTGTCTGCAAACTTCTGACCTATTTACTACCTGATCTTTCACACAACAAGTTTGTTGACACCAGCATCAGAGAGCTGTAAGAAAGCCAGATGATTTGGTTGGAAGAAGGGTAAAATAATCAGACAACTACTAGCAGGAAACATATGGTCTAGGGAGGGACAGAAGGTAGCACGCACAATTTCTCTTGCTCAGTTCATGTAAACAAATTGCCAGATAAATATCAGTTCTGGAATTATTACAAAGATTGGTGCTAATCCTAAGGATGCTGCTTATGAGGTTCACTGAAACTCTTTCTGAGAGGGTTGCTTTACCCAGCCTTGGCCACCTACCGAGCTGCCTCCCACACATCTTAGTCCCTTTAAGAATTATCTAGAGATAGCTGCTTGTCACACACAAGAGAACAAAGCGGGACTCCTAGCTTTAATAGGGATTTCCCCTCCTGTATACCAAGCCTCATTCACACCCAATAGGAGGGCAGTGCCGCTTTTAAAACCCATTTCACATTTTAAACCAATTCTGCTAAGCATGACTTCAGCTGTCACTTCTTGTTATTTTTGCAGACGCCTGATGCTCATAGGTTTGAAACATCCCATCCATTTGTTCAATGGGTTTCTGGTAACTATCCCTGCCCAATGGGTATGAAGTTGACACCCATTTATGCAGCTGGCTGCCTTAATGATAGAATATTTTAGAATGGGCTACAACGCCATCTAGTTACAGTTGTTCTTGTTCTTACCATGCCTAGATGCTGGCATTTACTATTCCAGAACCTCAGGACTTCGAAGCTGGTGAGATGGTTCCTCCTGCTGCAAATGTTGAGCGTAGGGAGAATTTGGGAGTGAAGGACAGTTGAGGCAGGCTCAGGGCTGTCCGCATTGCTGATGTGGTCTGTGACCCCACTGGAATCAAGAGAAGTAGGCTTTTCAAACCCTTGCTGCACAAGCCTTGTTATCGCTGAAATAGACCACTTGAGATGGAAGTACAGATGGATTTGCTGCTGATGGCATCTCACCAGGACCCTGCTCTCCATTCAGGTACATTGATATGCATATTCACTCTACTGGAAAAAACCATCTCCTCTTCTACCCTGGGACACGGATTCTGTGGGCTCGGGAATCTGCTATTTTATACCCACCTGCTGGTACAATATAAGCAGCTGCAATAGGCATCAAGCTATGAAAAGCTCCGAGGAGCGCTACTGCAGTGTGAATTGCTTCCTTGCTCTCTGCTGTTTGGTGATTGCGAGATGGATTGCCAGATTAGCACAGGCACACAGTGTTTGTGTAAGGAATGGGGAGGGTGATTTTTTTCCTGCCTCTCCTACCAGCTATTTCTTACCAGTTCCTTCGCCACCTACAAAAAATGAGGTATTTGTTAATGTTTTGTAGTCAAAATTCAAAGGCCAGAATCACTGACTTGAGCCCCAAGTAAAACTGCTTTGTTTCCTTCTTCCTTCAAACTCCCAGGTAAGAGCCCTTGATGTTTCTGTCCAAACAGGCCCTTGGCGCCTGCAGTTGCTGGCTCATGGAAGCTTCCAGCATAGCAGTCTGCTGACCCTTAATGCTTTCTACCCTGAACCAACTGAATTAGCACAGCTACCTTCCCCAAATACAGAAAGTTGTTTCCAAAGCACAAAAGCAAGTTGACAAAAGAAGTGCAGGCAACTAAGGGCTGGGAGCGGGCCTCATTCTTTGGGAGACTTGTGCAGCCGTGTGGGTAATCTACGTTAACATCTTGTCTTCCACACGTTGACCTCACTTTGATTCAGACATTTTAGAAAAGGATTCATTTCTTCTCCATTTCAAAGCTGTTTATCTAGCTTAGAAAATAGCTGCTTTAAACAGAAGCCTTTACACTTGTCTGGGTAAATTCTGTTCCAATTTTTGTGTTGGCCACAAGTCAAAGATAACAGCTGTGTGCTTGTGGGTTCACTGAACTCTACGTGCTTGTTGGCTGCATGGCTGGCCAGAGGGAATAACCAATAATTAGAACATTTTGGGTCATCTTGGGAAGAACAGAGTTTTCTCATGTTTGGAAAGGTGATGCGACCTCCCTCTGATTTTCCCAAATGTGGATCTGTCAGTGACTGAAGGCAGAGCTGAATACACAAGCCTGGACTTGTTGCCACTGTGTCCTCCCTGTCCCAAAATAGCATCTGATAAAAGGAGGCTGAAAACGATGTTTAATGTTTTTCAGCTTCACTATGCTCTGCAATGGGCCTGAGCCATGAAAACAAGTGAAAGTACTCGTGTATTCCTAGCACATGAGCACTTCTGATCATAATGATTTGTGACTCAGACCTTGAAAGCTGTGGGGTTTCTTCCTAGTTGAATCAATACAAGTTTACATAAATATATGTTTCTGTTTTCCTTTTGTTCTTGCTTCAGTATTCACGTTTACTTGCTGGCAAGTACAGACAATGGGAGGGTGAGAGGGAAAGAGAAATGGGAGCAGATAGATGAGTCAGAAGAAATTGTTGGAGTGGGTTCTAATTTCTTTCCTGATCATGACTTTTTAGCTAGCCTGTTTGTTTTGCTTATAAAGGGTAACACACTGGAATTTTCATTTGAAAAGATAAATTTTATCCTGTATGTCTAAGGAATATAACCATTCACCTATCACATTGATTATGAACTGTCGCCATTCCCGAAGAGCAAACTGCATCTGGGTATTTGATGTACTGGAGATTTTTGTATCAGTGATATACACCCCAAAACATTATTCAACAGTAATGTCAAGGCTGGTTTGCTATGGATACAAGGAGCTAAGAGAGCGTTCATCTCACTTTCAAAATCTGCCCCAGTCAAGGGGGTGAGGCTGATGATAGAGAGTTTGATTATTTCCTGCATGGCAGGAAGATAGGGCGAACTTTCACTTCTTGAACAACCGCAAAAATGAAGAAAAGGCCACCTTGTCAAAGATTTACCTGTAGTGCTGTCCATATTGCCAAGCAGCACCTCACCCTGCTTTCTTGTTCTCACCTTGTTCTGGAAGCACCCTGGGCACAGGACAGGCGGCCGCTTTCTATGACTTGTGCTGTTTGTGAGATGTAGAAACTCAACTAGCTGAGGTCAAAGTGGGATCTGAAATTCAGACTCTTGACAGCTCAACAAACTCTGAGCTGCAGGGGCTGCTCAGGACTGAGCTGGGAAAGTGGCTGTCTCTTACTAAGTTGTCACTATTTTCCACACTGGCCAGAGGAAGTTCTGAGCATGTTATGGCTCCTTAATGTGCGTTTGAAGCTAAGACTCTTGACCGAAAGCGTTTCTGACTTCCTTACCTGTAAGTCACATTTCAACAAGAGATTGAATGAGTTATTTACAATTAAAGTGAATGAATATTGCTTAACTTATACATATTTTGTCTGAGTTTAGTTAGGTAAAGACCAGCTAACTATAGGTATTTGTATGGCATATCCACATATCTTCCATTTATTTCTTTAAGAATATTTATATTTTATATCCAAAGGGAAACCTTAGAACTCATTTGAATTATAGGCTCAAGAATTCATTTGAAGATTTAGATTATATTATGTTCACTCTGTTGGCCAGGATATGACCATCTAAACAGATTCCCCAAGTACACTCTAGAGCAGAGCTGATATTAATAGCTGGCAACAAAACATCTTGCCCCCAAAGCCCCGATAAGAAAATTCCACAGCATGAGCCTACCTGGAATGGATGCATTCAGAGCATAAAACATGACATGGAACCTTCACAGCCACTGTGCCCTGTAGGCTGTTTCCTAAACTAGCCCTGAGAACAAAGGGTAGAATGAGCCAGGACTGTGGAAATTCTCTTTCTGTAGAGATGGAATGTGTGTCTTCTATTGGAGGAGACCGAGCAGTGTGATTCTTCCTAAAACAAGACACAGATGTGCCACATGCTTCTGGGCCGTGTTTCCTGTCTGCTTGAGGATCCCTGTAGGATTGAATGACCAAAGGAAGGTGGTAGGAAAAATTCCTTGAATCCAAGATATTCCTGAGCTTGCAAATTCTTTTCAGTGTCAAGATTTAGAACACGGGGAAAGACAGGAAAGTGTGTAGCAGGGACTTTTTTTCCTCCTCAGCACTTCTAGCAATGGACTGATTGGTGTGAGAAATTAGCTGTCTTGCTGAGAGCTAGGTGTTGCATCATAAACAGCACTTTGAGCGAGCCTTTGTTACTTGTATGTCAGTCTTTAACTTGTGGATGCTTTCCAGCGGCTGCTCTCATTTTCTTTGCAGTATTGTCACGTAGGGGGTAGTAAACAGATTGTGGGTCTCTATCTACTAATGTGCTTCATCTGATTAATTTTTACTTGAGTGCCTTTTCTTTCCTCAAAGTACCTTTATCTCCTTCACTTCTGGCAACACCACATAGGTGCTCATTTAATGATGAGAAAATGCCTCTGGAACATGTTCTGTTGCCTGAACTGAAATGAATCTAATGACTAATGCAGAATAGATCTCCTGATACTCAGGAATAAATGATTCCATTTGCCAGAGATTAAATGAGGAAATCACGTACTTTGCTATTAAAGAAACATATGTTAATTTTCTTACATATCTTCAGCTAGATACTATTAATGATCACTACGGTTACTGTCCTCATTTTGTTCCTATATGGAAGTCATTCTTTCTGACCTATCTACATTATGAGAAACAGACATGTGAGGCAGTAATAAATCACTAGGTTTGGGACAGGCAGTCATGGCTTAGTGACAGAACCAATTTCCCACCTCCCACGTGGCCTTTTACTGTAAGTCACTGGTCCCTTACCAGTGCTTGGTGAGGCTGTCTTTGGCATAAGTTAAAAAGAAAGGAAATGAGTATTTTAAAACTACCTACGACTTGTCAGGCACTCTACTAGCTGCTTTTTATTTGTTGTTATCTTATTTAATGCTCATAGTGACTGGTTCCATTTTACAGGTGAGGGAGTTAAATAAAATAGAACCAGGGGCCAGAAGAAGGAGGATCTGTGTTTTCTGTCATTCATTATTTTGGTGTCTGGGTTAATAGCTTTCTGTTCTGAGGATCACAGTAGTGCCCTTGGGGCTTTTGGCAGTGAGAGAGTGGAGGCTGGCAGAAGAGCTGGGAGTGGTTCTGACTAGGAGGCCACAGGGGCACTGTTGGATCCATTGGGAGTGAGTCCTTCCTGCGGCCCAAGAGAAGCATTCTCTGGGGAAGCAGAAGGGACAGGTCATTAGGGAAGATTTCTGCCTTACGTGTGTGGCAACACAGCCAACTCCAGAGCTCTCGCAGACTGGGCACAGTGAGGTGTGGCATCTACCAAGCACGTCTCTGGGACAGACACTGTTCTAATGGCTTGACAGGTTCAAACCATGTGACCCTTAGGACCATATAAGGGAGAAGATAATATTACTGTTTTATAGAAGAGAAAACCAAGGAAGTGACTGAGTAGCACAGAGGTTAAACGATTTGTCACAGGCCAGAAAACCAGTAAGTAATAGGATCGAGGTTCAATCCAAGGCAGGCTGACTTCAGAGTCAGTTGCTCTTTATCACTTATTACCTTGTCCCCCAAACCCTTCAGAACTGTCCTTAGGTAAGGGGACATTTTTGCGGTGAGGCCCTGTTCCTGTGACTCTTCCCATTCTCCTCCGCCTGGCCGCTGCTCTCTTCTGACTTACTTTCATACTGGGGGACCCCCTCCCTCTCTCTTAGAGGGACTTCAACTCTCCAGAAACTCTGATTCCCTTTGTTCTTGCAGAGTAGATGGTCTGTTATTTTCAGAACACTTGGAATTTAATTTGTTAGCAACTAATAACCTGGTATCTCTGTTTTTGAAGGGCAAGGAAGTCTCAATCCTTAAATTTTCTGAGAAGTGAAATGCTTGCATTCTGTCCTTTTAATGTATCAAGAAAAATAAAAGAGCAACAAAACAGTCAAGTTTAGACAACTCACAGAGATAATCAAAGGATAGTTCACGAAGATAAAGCAACAGCTTTTGCTCTGATCTTAGCTTGGGTTACATTTACATAACTATCTTGCGTAACTAGCTGGCTGAATACATGGTGATATAGATCTGATTTCTAGGTCTAATTTCCAGCTCATTTGGTGCATGTGAGAAACAGTGGAGATGGGGTGGATATAGTATTCATTGTAGTGTTTTGTAGAAATAATCATTTAATAAAATATATTTTCATTAATTACTACTAAAGCTAAGGAAAACTAGGAACTGGCTGTGGCTGTTTGTATTTTAATGCTACAAATGCACTGAAGACCTTGCAAAAATTGGGAATATTTTCAGCCAATTTGAGACTTTCCTCTCTCTGACAACCCCTCATAACATGTCAAGGTGGCCCACCTCATTCCTGTTTACTACAGAGGCTGGAAGGCACCTTTACATACCTATTTCTGTTGTTGTTTTTGGGTGCCGGGTATCGAACTCAGGACCTTGCACTTGCCAGGCAGGCCCTCGTGCTGCTCAGCTATATCTCTGGCCCCTTGCAGACCTATTTTTAAAAGCAATTACGTCAAGTTTCATAGAGAACAAATTATTTCCTAGAAACAAGATAAGGAAACATGTAATAGAAGTATATTAGAAATCAAATAGAAAGTTAAATATATAGAAAGGGAATGAAACAAAGAAAGGTGGATAAAATGAGTAAAATGATCCGTTATTTAGACTGAAAATAGAGAGCTCTGAAGATAGGGTTACGGCTGGGTGTTAGATGAAAGGTTGTTACATTTTTAGCTTTTTGTCTTTTCAAGATGGCAATAGTAAGAAAGGGTAAATAGAGCCACTCGGGCTCAGGGAGGAAACATGCACATGCACGCACACGCGCGCGCGCACACACACACACACCAGAGACAGAAATGCGTAAGTGCTGGCCAGAAAGACTTTAAAGCAATACAAACACAAATCCCAATCTGACCAGGTACATGCAAATTTTAATTTCACAGATGATAATAATATCAAAGACATGAACCCATCTATCTATCTATCATCTATCTATATATGAGCTATATATATATGCCATATATATAATTTTATACATTATGGCTACATAAGTTAGAAAGACTTGAACCTCTGAATGAGCAGACACTTAGCAGCTGAATAAAGATCAAATGAAAACTGCTAAGCAAGGCTTGTAAGCAGAGTACCAGCCTCTGAGGAAACTCTCACTAATTCTGATTTCCAGTTTTTCTGTGAACAAATCTTTCTTAGGCATCTGTTCTGTCAGGCACTGGACAAACTACAATGCTAAAAGTTTAGAATAACCTCTAACCTCCAAATGGGTTAATGCAGGTTAATTTTTGTCCATCTTGCATTTTTAATTAAAACCTGGTTGTTATATAAGTAGTGTCCATAGTTTTGTAAGGATATTTGTAGGGATTATATTTGTGTGGCTTAGTGTTCCACTAGTGTGACAAAGTGAGATAAATCACCTTCAAAATAAAGGAAGTGTTTACTTCAGCTCGCAGTTACAGAGGTTTAATTTCTAAATGCAAACAAAGGAAACCCATGGATAGTTGCTTTGGTCTATGGACAAAGTGTGTAGTGGAGAAAACCGGCTGATGTCATAGTGGTCCTGAAGCAGAGGGACACAAGAAGGAGCCTGGGTTCCAAGATGTCCAATATGTCCCCAGTGATGCAATGTCTGCCAACTGGATCCCATATCCTAGAGTTTCTGCCACCTCCTACCAGTGCAAGAAGCTGGGCACTAAACCATCAACGTGTGACCTTTCATGGGATATTTAAAATTCAAAAAATGGCAAGATTATATGTGATAATTTTCAAATCTTACAGGAACATGGTTAACTATAATTTCCAAGGAATGGGACAATGCTAAACTACCAATAATCTTTATTCTAATTTGAGGCATAGAATATATGATCAATTAATAGTTTTCTAAAATATATGTATGAAATATATATATAGTCCTTGCATGGTATGTCTGTTGCTTGACATATGATTCTGTGGCCCTTTCCATTAGTGGGAGGCTATTTAATGACTACTTGATGTTGGTCTTAGGCAAGTGATTTGCTTTGGCTAATGGGTTGTTCGCACAGAGGCTTGAAATGTGAGGCAAAGTGACCTTGTCCTCTTGAATACAAGCAGTTTTCCAAAAAGAGAAAACGATCTAATTAACCTTCTCATCCAAAGACAGTAGAAGACATGAGGACCAGCCCTAAACCTACTCAAAGCTTGGAGCTAAATACAATTTAGCTCAACCCAGATCTACTAACTTCAAGGTTTCCCTCAGACACACATATGAGAAGGTATAAAAAGTGATTTGAATTTGCTTATTACACAGCAAAAGCTGACTAAGATAACTGCCAAATCCAATTGTAGATGAGTAGACAAAATGTAGAAATACTACTAAGGGTTATCTCTGGAGCTGCTGACAAAAATCATCAAGGTTTCAAGTGCTTTGGTCAAATAGTATCTTCTACAGAGAATGCAATCAATAAAGTGGTTAATGAGTTTCTTCTAAAATATATCCCACTCTCTGTTAAATATCCCAAAAGAAGTGAGAAAAGAACCATTTGGAATAATATCTATGCTTGAAAATATGTATTACACAGAGATAGGTCTGCTGAAGGTATAGGCTGAGGAAGATATAGGAGAGGGAGGGACTTGTTTAACTGGTGAGTTCTTTTTGCAACTTACTTAAGTAAAGGTCTAAAGCTGCTTCTGCTTGAATTCACAATAATAACACTTTGGAGAAAAATTTAACACATTTTCAATGGAATAGGATTTTTCTACTGCCATACTAAATCATTAAAATGATCTGGGTATTTTGCTATTTGCTATGCTATTACCATTATGAAGACCTCTCTCTCTCTCTCTCATTTTTAGTACCTATTGCTCTGAATGTAGTATTTTAAACTGTTATATAGTAACTCCCTAATTTCAAGATTTTCCATCTTGCTCTGATTCCCTGCTGGTTTCTAACAGAACTTTCCATACACGAGTTAGAATATATCCCAAAGTAGGAAATTTGATATTAAAACCCAAGATAGTTGTAAGTTTCCTTGGAAATATAATAAAATAATATATCATCAACTGTCAACATTTATGGTTTTCTAATCTTCACAAACGCCTTATGAGACCCATACACCTCTAGCCTAGTGTCTGTTGCTCCGTGACTTAACATGTTAACAAAAGTGCTTCAGCTGGGAAGGCCCAGAGGTGAAATTTGAGCCCAGGCTTTAGATCTGCTATGGTCTGAGTGTGGTTTGACTATGTGGTGAGGCTTAGCCCTCAATATAAGCATTATTAAAATATTAAAAGATAGTGCAAACTTTAGGAATAAGGACTTAAGGGAAGTGATTGTCATTTGAGGCATAGCCCTTGGAAAAGATTAATGTGAGTCTCACAGAGACAGTTTTTGTGAAAGAAAATTGTTAAAAAAGATCACAGCTGAATCTTTCTAGCTCTCTGGCTTCCTCTCTCATCATGTGATCTCTCCTATTGTACAGGCTCTCACTGTGAAGCCATCTGCCAAACTGCGAAGTAGCCAAGAGGATCCTCACCAGACTACCCGGTCTTGGACTTTCAGCCTACAAAACCGTGGGGTAAATAAACATTTTATTTATAGAGTACCTAGCCTCATGCATTTTGTTATAGTGGCAGAAAATGGACTGACATAAGATGTTAACAACCATATGGTGCTTATGGCCAGAAGCAGGAAGACTACAATATGGATTTTGGATGCATACCATTAATGCTAAAATTTCTGATAGCTAGGTGAATTTATCTCCTCTGTACCTCTCAGAATTGCAATTTCTTCAACAAGAAAATGGTCCTTAAGATAACCAAAAGGGTAAAAGTAGTTTTTTTCAAGAAACAAATGGAACAATGATCAGGGGCTGGCTCGTGGTACTGAGCAAGGTCCTCCTTTCCTCTAGTATAAAACACCTGAAGTCAGAACAGGTTGAGTTTTTGGCTGTGATCTCACATTAGGGAAACTGAGCAATATGATTACTCAGTATAATGAAGCTTTTTTTTTTTTTTAAGAGAAAGTGTTCTGTTTGCAAAATTGTAGCACAGGATTCCCACAAAATTCACTTTTCAAATGTCAGGACATAACTAAAAGAATAGTCTAAATATAGAAAATATAAGCATCAGTGATTAACTGTATCCTCTCAAGAAGTAAATCTAATTCTTTTATGATAGGAATCTGTAAATTAACTGCCTCAAGTTCAGTAGTTATAGGAAGACAGTCAGAAAACTAAAAGTGGGCCTATCCTCCAGAAGGCATGTGTTTGATGTTAAAGTAAGTCCATTAAAGCAGATGAAAATCTGGTTAAATTTGTGAAATGTTGTCTAGAGAGACAGAATTATTGGCTTATTTGGCTTTTGATGGCATTATACTATACCATTTTGACAACAGGATAAAAGGATGATTTGAATAAGTGAAAAATTTGCTTCCTGACAAAGAGTTTTTCTGGTTTGATTTGAAATGTGTAGGGAAGGTTTTTCATGTACTATTTGAAATGAAAATTTTAAATATGACTAAGATGGTAAATGAAAAAAAAACCCCAGTTTTCTAAATGTCAGCTCTTTCAGTGGTATACATTGTCTGTGTTTCCCTTCAGCAAGTGGTGAAATGAAAAATGTCATGTACACACAATGTTGACAAATTGATTTTTCTTTGTGACTACACATTTTTGCATCATGAATCAGGAGAATTTTGTACTTTTCAGGTTTAAATACTGAATTTATACCATTTGGCCCATTTAAAATTTGCTAAGAAGAGCATAAAGGTAAAATATCAATATTTCTGTGATGTTTTGATTTTTACTGGTGATGCCTTCTAAAATGCCACCTGTTCAACTGAAGCTAGATTCAAAAGGTAAAACATAATTTTCTGGCATTATTAGTTATTTTTAGCATTTCTTAATAGAAAACATAAGATGTTAAAAAGGCTTTAGAAATAACTTGATGTGTAGTTCGTGTTCTTTCTGAAATGACTGGATAACTAATTTTTGTGCTTTATTTGCTCCAAATTTCTAGATTCACATTTATTTTTTGCTCTAAACTTGCTTCTCAAGGAACCCACAGACCTCAAAATAAACACAAAATATATAATTTCCCTCTTGAGATGATTTCCCAAAAGAACAACAATGGTTTTTAAACAATGGCTAAACGGTGAGTTTTGGAAACTCTGACTAACTTCTTTGAAAGTTTTAAGCCAAGGCAAAAGGGGACAAGTGAGACGAGTGGAATTCATTTTGCCAGCAGCATCATATAGCATTTGCTCTCCTGAACGCTAACTTCAGCTGTGATTTATTAGGGGACCAAGTTCATGTCATTGCGTCTGATCTTCAGAGACCTGGCTTCAAATTCTGATTTTACTCACAATTGAAAATGAAGCTGGTGGTCAGGTCCTAGCCCCATTTGACATGATTGTCAGCCAGTCCTCGGGAGAATAGCCACCGGGAAAAATAGAGAGTGTTAACTTGCAGGTCAGGGACTCATGTGGACATCAGTGGAGTTTTATCTGCAGCGAGGCTGGGAGGGACTATGGCTCCTGACCCTCTCAGTGGGACATTTATTAAGCTGCCTGACAAAGTAGGGTAAAACAATCCTAATATCCTCGTAAGGAAGCTTTTGTCCTTAACAATTTTTTTTTTTTTTGTCACAGCTTAAGAAAATGACTAATTATTGAAATTCTGAGGAAGAAATAGCTCTGGGACTTGGACTCTCTGTGTAAAATCTTATAGACAGTCAATTTTGCTTCCTGGTATTTACTTGCCTATACAGTGTCCACGTGGCTGCTGCTTCTGTCTGGGCCTCTGATAACAGGATGAGGGGATTAGTTTTATTGTAGTCTGTCAGTTTAGGAGTAGTGTGCAGCCCTAAGTGTAATTTTTTTTAGATGGCTCAGAGTAGGAGAGTTGTTTGCTAACTTTTATGGAGAACAATAAGAAAAACAGAGATTTATGAAAATTAATTCTATAATCAGAGATAAAACAGAAATCTAATCAATGTAACTAAATTCAATGAGAAGAGGCAGATAAAAGCACAGCTAGAGTATAATGGTAATTCGTTATCAGATATTATGATCTCTAGTCCCTTCCTATGAGATGGCCTTTTGTTTTGTGCTTGGCTATCTGCTAATCCAAGAGATGAGATGGTGGGCCTCACCATGGAAAAATCTTGGGCAAATATACCCCATTCATCATGACCTATCTGAAGGGAAGGGGCTATGGGACTTTTTTTTTAATATAGTCTGAACAGATCTGTTGTTTGAGAGAGAAACTGCATTAGATTGATGCTCTTTTCCTTCAGTGAAAGGTCATCTCATCCAGAGAAAAAGCAGGTGTTTCCTTGGATAAATTATGCATCAGCAACCTTGTCTTGATGGCCATTGAATGGGAGTCCTATGAACACTGGTGTTTACTCAACATAACCCTTCCAATGCATCCACAAAAGGTCAAAGCCTACTCTAAAGACAATGGAATATTAACTCACTTACTCCATAACAATCCGGGTAGGTATCATTGTCCCCATTTCCTGTGTGAGAATATGGACATGGAGAGGGAGAGCTAATTGTCAACTATCCAGCAAATGTGAGTACCAGGATTCAGATCCACGCAGTCCAGCTTTGGAGCTTGCTCTATGCATCTCTATTATGAGGCCACCTTCCTGATGAGCAGAATTTTCCCACCAAGCCAAGCAAAGGCTACCTCACAAGACAAGCCAACCGTGGCTGCCTGAAACACACAAGAATTTCTAAGGTGCCTCAGAGGTCATTCTGATAACAGGATTCAAACCTCTTCAAATGTGGTGTCATAATTTATCTTGTAGAAATGCTTGCTTGTTTTCCTTTAAATTCTTAGTGAAACTATGAATTCCTAGGAGTTGTTAACCTCGACTGAATGTATTGAGGTCTTTCAAAAATTTCCATCAAATTTTTCTTCCAAGATCCACTGTCTCTTGGAGAGATGCTCTTCAATAAACACCTGCCTGTGTTATACTGATGAACCTGTGTTATAATTATCCTTCCAGTTATTGTCTCCCTCATTAACATTAACATGTCAGCTTATGAGGACCAGATTGTTGGTCTGAGGGTTTGCCTGTTTGTAGCCTCTGCCTAGCAAGGTGCCTGACAGGCAATAGGTTTTAAAGGTACTCACAGAGAACTGGTGACTGTATGGGACCACTGACCTTTGTCCCCTGGTTCCAGTCTATGCCAATGGCCAAAGGCCCAGTCTCTTCTCAGAGAATAGAGTCTTGTGCTTGATTTTATGAAATAGCAAATAGCTTTATTTTACTTGTCCAGCAAAATGTAATGATTATTAGAGATTCTGAAGTAGAAATGAGGAAAGATGGAATTTTTATTGGGAGAAACTCCCCAAATAGCTGTTAACACCAATCTGCCCAAAGAAACTAGAGGGTCTTTGCCTCTGCCTCCATTTGCCAACTCTAACATGGATTAAAATATTAAAATGGTACTGTATAAGAGGTTGTTAAGAAAGCAGAAGGAGCTGCTTTAAGAGCAGCAAAACTTCTTTCATATGTGCCTTGATTGTGATTTGTGACACCTAAATTATAGCACACAGCATAGTAACAGACCCCCATTGACCAAAAGCAGGGGTTCCTAAATACTCTCTGGATGCGTTAGCTTCTGAGTCCTCCCGGGACCCTCCTCTCTGTGATCATCTCTGTTCTCTGGAAATTTCTGTCATGTCGGCTCACTGTCATCATAGGTAGTTTTCTGTTTCTATGTTGCTGTCTCTGTTACACACACACACACACACACACACACAGATTTCAACCTTCCTTTCGCTCTTTCTTCCCCACAGTTTTGTAGTAAAGATGAGACAATAGCGGGGCTGTTTGGTGGATATGGAGGGAGGAGATAATTACAGGTTAAAATTGGCTCTTCTTCACTTTCTTGTTTTCTTGTAGGAGAGGGTTAAGCTTTACTCAGCTAGGAAGGCATTATATTCAGGATTCCAGAGGATTTTCCAAAAGGAGTGGGTCTGACTGCTTGCTGAAGCATGGAAGATTACATGCGACCTGGTGCGGGTGTTTGTAGTACAGACCTCCAAGCAGGGATGCACACGTTAGATTCAGTTTCCTTTGAAGTTTCTCAGACTACACCATTTCTACATCTGGCAAGTATATCACTGTTTAAAAAATAAACTCCAAATTTGAGAATAACCGTATCCTTGACAAGATTTATCCTTTTCTAAGGAGGATTGCTGCAGCTGTCTAACAATGAATTACAACATTCCACAGCTGTCTGGGCAGGAAATGAAGAAAATTATCCTGGCTATCTCAAACTGGATGTTTGGGGAGAAGGGGAGGGTGTAAGGGTTGCTAGAAACTATTCTGGCATGAGGGCGCTGAGCTCGCCTGACTAATCTTATCTTATATTACAGAGTCCTGGGTTTCCAGACTTCAGACAGTTTTAAAATTTCTTGAGCTTTATCTAAAATCAAATGGCATGGTTACATAGATTCTAGATAATGAATTATGGTGAAGAGTATGTTTGTTTTGGCAGCAACTTGGTTTTCCTGCCTCATTCTCCCATCCAGTAAATAAACTGCATGGGCAAATTAATATCCTAATTACTTCAAAGTCAAATGTGATGGAGCTATGACCACAGGGGTATGATTTAATAGTCATCATTCCAAAAATGACAACTGTTTATATTTTTTCAAATAAAAATTGCTCATCAAATGGCCATCGTGTGTGGCCTCCATACTGCATTGTAAATGTGCATTTTCAAGGAGAGTTGAGAACAGATGACAGTGTGCCCCTTTCATCTGCAGGAGGCTTGTTCCAAGACCCTCAGCAGATACTTGAAGTTGTAGATAGTACTGAACACATATATACTATTTTTTCCTTTAGATACCTAATAAAGCTTCACATATTAAGTAGGCACAACAAGAAATTAACAGTGATAACCAACATAAAATAATTATAACATTAGAGCTTTCAGTGAGCTGCTCCAGAGGGGAGAAACTCTGCACCCCATCCTTCCACCATTGCAGAAGCTATGCTGAGCCTGGGGGAACCTTGGAGGTAACTGTCCATCAACCGAGGAATGGCTAAAAATAAGATGTAGTATTTTTATACAATGGAGTATTACTCAGCTATAAAGAAAGATAAACTTGAGACTTTTATAGGCAAATGGATGCAAGCAGAGACCATACTCAAGTGAAATAAATCAGACCCACTTGTATAAACATCATATTGTCTCCCTAGTATAAGAACCTGAAAGAGTCAATAAGATCCAAAGGTACAATAGATATTGTGAAAGGGAAAGAAATTCCTCTAAAGGAAAGAACAACTGGGATGATGGAAAGGAGAAAAGAAAGAAAAAAGAAAGGCAAACACACACACACATTATAGCTAAGATAACTGTACTACTAATTTCTATTGGTTTATTGAAAGGAACAGTTAATGCTTAACTTTTTGACCAATTTTGCCTGCTTATATCTGCTAATCTGAACAACTGGTTTGAATACAACAATATGCAAATGAAAGCCATTGTTGAATTCTTATCATCTTGTTTCTTTGAAATTCTGTATAGTTTCTAATGCTTTTATAAATTTTTTTATTGTCTTTAAAATAAAAAATGTGGGCAAAAAATTATAATGTTATACTGTAATGCAAGTTATGTGAATGGGATCTCAATCTTTAAAATATTTTATTGTCATTCCACCTTTAAAAGAAACACTTTATAGCTTTCCTTTGGCAAAAATGAATTGTTAGGATCAATACCCTTGTGCTTGGTGGGTCATTATTAAGTGAAGTAATGGTTATTTGAATACAACCACTGCAATACTGGGATGGTCTCTGATAACTGAGGTGGGTCCTAACAGACGCGTCACACATACAGTGTGGTGAGTTGCTGGACAAAGGGGTGACTTGGGTTCCAGGCAGACCAGAGTGGATGCACAAGATTTTGTCATGACACTCAGAATGATACACAGTTTAAAACTCATGTATTGCTTATTTCTGGAATTTTCCACTTAATATTTTCAAACTAGAGTTGACCTCAGGTAATGAAAACTGGAGAAAGGGAAATCTCGGATAAAGGTGTACTCCTGCGACAGGCTCTCCTTGCTGGCAGCAGTGCGTCTCAGAACTTAGTGCTCAGATGGATTATCCAGGGATCTTGTAAAAATGCACATTCTGATGCCATAAGTTCAGGGTGGGGAAGCTTGTGCATGTTTTAAGATGTTTTTGAGGCTGTTCTTCATTTAAGCCATTTGAGGGGCAAAGGCCTATGGGACAGGCCTGTCGGTGATGAATCTGTACACAATACTTCAACCCACATTCCCAAGCTTGTTTCCTTTATACTCTTAATTTTTGTGTCAGCCAAACTGGACAATCAACTTGATTGGCTTGAGAACTGACTAGGCAGTGGTGGCAAACCTATGGCATGCCTGCCCAGTGGACACATAGAGCCTTTCTGCTGGCACATGAGCCAAGTCACCCCAGCATTCCCCAGCAGCTGAACATTGGACAACAATCCACGCTGGGTGGTGTTACCACTTTGGGATTAATAAATGGGTTTTGGGTTGCAATTTTGACACTCTGTCTCTGTAAGGTTCTCCATCATTGGCCTAAGGGACAAAGTATACTTCTGGGTGTGTCTGGGTAGGTCATGGAGGCATGACCTTGGGTACTATATCTGGGTCTTGGCCTTTTCCTCTCTAGTGTTGTCCCACTTCTGCCTGTGTCCTTTCCTGTGCTGCTTCCTGGCCACCATCAACTGAGCAGTTTTGCTGCATCACGCCTTTCTGTCTTCATGTCTCTGCTGTGAAACCACTGGGCTATGGATTGAGTCCTCTCAAACCATGAGCCCATATAAATCTCTCCTCCTTCATGTTACCTGCGCCAGGTGTTTCTTCTCAGTACTGGGAAAACGGACCAGTACAACTCTCCATCGCACTTCGCTGTCCGGCCTTCTTAGGTCTTTGTTATTTCTTGGGGTACATACATACATCCTGCTTCTGTGCGTTTAGGGTGCTAGCTCCCCTCTGGAGCTCGCTTGTCTGTACTTACTCAGACAGCCCACACTCTTCACAAGCCCTTCTCTGGCCTGTCCCCGCCCCACCTAATGACCACAGTCGCTGTGTCTTTCTCCTGCTCTCCTCTTGCATTTTGGGTGGAAATTTATTTCCCGATGTGCAACTGTCTGCCATATTATACATATTGAGTGTATGCCTGTCTCTGTCAATGAATTGTGAACCTTTACTGGACAGCCATCTCTTTCTATATAGCCTTGCCTCTTCTGCTGTATTTCATGAAATTCTTGCACAGAGCAGGTGTCAGTAAAAGTTTGCTGGAATTGAAAAAAATTCACAAATTGTGTAAAATCACTTTTCTAGATGACTTCCTCTTGAACAGTTGAAACTTGCTGACATTCAGATAAACCTCTTCAGTGTTCTTTCCTGAAAAGATATGTCTTACTCCTTGGTAGTTAGGAATCACTCCTGGGTGTTTTTTAAAAAGGCTTTGATTTAGAGGATCTGTGAATGTGACTGTGTGGGCTAAACTTCTTAAAGGGGCAACCCAGCTGAGAAGCACAAAAGAAGGCAGAGGCTGCTTCCTTGGCTGACCATACAAGCTGGGTTTTCATTGTTGCTAATGAGAGCGACTTGTGTTGACTGTCTACCAGGAAGTACCTTAATCCTTTCTCATTAGACTTCTAAAATTAGCCTGGCATTGCGGTGCTGGCAGAATCATGAGATGTGCCATGTTTTCAGTTTTAGGTGGGGTGACAGAAGAGTTGATGGTCCATCCCTAAATTCTGGAAAGATATTCCCAGCTGAGCAATATTAATGCACAAGTTTTTTTTAAAATTCAGAGTGATGTGGGCTTTAATTTTAGTACTGACAATATCGGTTTTGTTGTCTTGAACAAATCACCCAGTTTGAGCCTCAGTTTTCTCATCTCATCACAGTGGTATACCATTCCTACCTGAGGAATTAGTGAGGTTACTGAGATTAAATAGAAGACTGTGTGTGAATTAGCTGGTACACAAGTGCATGACCAATAATGTAGATGTTATCACAATCACAGCTCTTGCATATCCACAATGGTTGGTTTGTAAGGGAAATTTCTTTATACCAACTAGGGGAATGCTTTTTGCTTTACTGCAAACCTCCGTACTTTCATCACTTAGGAAATCACAGGTGTTTTCAGAGCTATATGGTGATGATGGGTACGAAGATCAAATACATATTATTCAATGTAAATCAGAAGTCTATTATTGACCTTTACTGATCACATCCCAACTATTAAAGGCTGGTGATGAGAGAACTATGAACATTTACATTCTGCTTCTTTTAGACCTTTGGCTACTGAGTTGTGCCCCTTCATTGATCCCACTAGTGGCAGAACTTCACTGGTGAGGTGATTGTATTCTAACTCCATGAAAAGCAGAGATTTTAAATCTCCACTGGATCATGAATTCCTTTCCAAATTTCATGAAATCTGTTACCCCACCACCATCACTACCAAGCATGTATTTTTACAATTTTGCTTTTATCTTTTATCTTCTGAATGTTGGTGAATCTTAGAATACAAACTACTCTTCCCTAGGTGTGCTTGTAAACTGCTGGCTTCTCACAAGTCAGGGAGCCAAGAATGGCACAGCAGAATTCAGTTGGCATCACTGAAGACCAGAAAAAGCGGGGAGAGACTCACCAATATGTTGCTCAGTTTATTTGCTCCGCTCAGAAAATCCCAAGCTGAACAGCTGCAGGGTAACTTATATTGAGAATTATTGTTATTTGCACGTACCTGAGTATTTTACATGGTTGCTGATATAACATGATAATCTCAGTTAGGCTTGTGATAAAAGCGAATAATACCCTAAATCAGGAAACATATTCTGTTTTAGAATAAATGGGAGGGAAGTTGCCCAAGCAGCAAAGTATGTTGTTCACCGTTTATCTTGGTCCAGGTGCTAGTTCTGTGTGCAGGGCTGAGTTGCATTAATAAACATTAGCACAGTTGATGTGGAAACATGTCCAGGCCTCGCTCATCAGTTCCCATTTTCATACTTCCTGAGTAGGCTGGGAGATGTGGAAGGACAGCATGAATTCAATTTAACAGTCCAGCAAGTGCCAAAGAAATGATCACATCTCTGAAAATAAGTGTTTTAAACAAGATTTTTCAGATGGTACAGAAAAGACAAATCCTTTGTTTAGAAAACAGCGAACACTTTATATTTTAATCATACAGCAGATATTAAGTATAATCAAAGGTTCCATTTTAGTTCAAACACAACTTATGTTCTCCAATTAATTTCTTATAGTAGAAGTTTGCATTTTAAATAAATATCCTGTTTCCCAGATGTCTTTTCCAGACTTGTTGGTGTATGAAGAAACTGATGTGGCCTAAGGACCACCTGCGCTATTGGACCCAGTAAGGAATTTATGGCGTTGGAAAGCAATTCCTACACTTAAGTAGGTTATATTCTTGGCGAAGAGGCTATGAGTTAGGGTGATGTAATTCAAATTTGATTTTTCCAGAGAAACATTATTATAATAGAGTTATCTTCCTGACCAAGGGTCAAGTCTTAGTGGATTCACAGAAATGAGAATATCATACTAGTAAGGAACCTCAAAGCCAATCTGGGTCAGTCTTTTCTCTTGAGTCAGAAAAGTATTATTCTCCCTTCTCCTTATTTGAGAGAGATTCACTTAGAGCCAAGTATTCTGCTGATATTCTCATAGGGGGTGGGGACTTTGGAGCATAAGGAAAGGGCCTAGACTGGTGCAATCGAAAAGAACTTTCTGCAGTGATACAAATGTCCTGTGTCTGCATAGTTCAGTATGGAAGCCCCAGCCACTCATGGCTAGAGAATGCTTGAAATGCATCCAGTGTGACTACGATAATGACATTTAGATTTTATATAATTTAAATTCAGACTTTAATTAATTTAAATTTAAATATAAATATAAGCTGTCACATATGGGAAACACAGGCTCATGGAACCAAATTCCAGACATTTTGAAAAGCAAGGGCTAAGTAACAAAGTGAAAAGGAGAGCTAAGAAAATAAAAGCTGATGAGATAACTATCTTGCTGACTGAACTGGTTATTTCATTATGAAGTTTAAGGATCATCAATCTGCTAGACAATACCAAGGAATTTTAGTAGTTTATAACATAATAAAGTCTCAGAGTCATTTAAAAAATTTTATGGTACAAGAAGAAAAGACACGCAAAAAAATCCCAGGGGCATGGACAAATACCAAATAAAAGATTCAGACTCAGGACAGACAAGAAAGGCCGTATTTCATGATAGACTCAGGACAACTTTAAAGAAAAATTTCCTAAGGATAATGGAGGAAGTTACCATGAAAAATTGTGGAATAAACTTCAAAAAACAAACTAAGAATGGTTTTGAGCTGTGGCTGGTCATTGGCCTAGAGGCAAAAGTTACATTATTTATAATTTCTTCTACAAATTCGATGCTTACTTTCAATTTTAATATATACTATCTACTTTTTTATTGTGGTACAAAATACATAACATGAGATCTGTTCTATTAACACATTTTTCATGTATGGAACACTTACGTTAATTGTCAAAGTAGTGTTGCTTAGTGGAGCTCCTGAGCTTTTCTGCTTGACAATTGAAAGCTTATACTAGTTGAAAAGCTACTCCCTGTTTTCCATTCACTCCAGGCCCTCATCATTCAGTTTTCTGATTCTGTGAGCTAAACATCTCATATAAGTGGACTTGTGCAATACTTTGCTTTTTGTGATTGGCTTATTTCACTCATCATAATGTCATCAACACTCAGTCATCCAGGTTGTAGCATATGGCAAGATTTTCTTCCACATATATATCCAAGTATACATCTCACATTTACTTTTTCTTTTTTCCATTGGCAGGCAATTATATTATTTCCATGTTTTAGTTGTTGGAAATAATGCTACTATGCTGAACGTGTGACTCAAGTCTTTTCTAGATCCTGATCTCAGTACTTTCAGGTAAATATTCAGAAATAGGATTATATATGATAATTCTCTTTTTAATTTTTTGAGGGACATTTATACTGTTTTCTTTAGCAGTTGCTCTATTTTACGTTCCTGCCACAAGTACTGAATGTTCCAGTGTTTTCACATTTTCACCAGTGTTATTTTCTCTTTTTCAGAAATTTAATTTTTATAGGTATGATGTAATATTCCTTGTGGTTTTGTTTCCCATACAATGAATGATGATGAAATCTTTTTGTGTAATTCTTGACCATTTTTATGTCTTTGAAGAAATGTCTATGTAGGGGCTGGGGATATAGCTCAGTGGAATAAGTGCTTGCCTAGCAAGCGCAGGGTCCTGAGTTCGATCCCCAGTACCGCAAAAAAAAAAAAAAAAAAAAGAAGAAATGTCTATGTAAGTTCTGCCCCTTGAGGTTTCTTGTTTGTTTTTGCTATAGTGTTGTAGATGTTCCTAATATATTTTGAATATTAATCACTTGTTAAATATATGACTTGCAAATATTTTCTCATATTCCATAGGTTTTCTTTTTACTTGATTGTTTCCTTTGGTACACTTAAATGTTTTACATTTGATACCAACTCAATTATCTATTTTTGTTTTTGGTGTTTTATAAGAAATCACTGCCCTGACCAGGGTCTTTAAATTCTCCTATTTTCTTGCAGGAGTTTTAGTTTGGGAGCTTACATGTATATCTTTAATCCATGTTGAATTGATTTTGGCCACGGTGTATGATGCCTTAATGTGCAGTTTAATTCTATTTGGTAGTGTTTTGTTGAGGAGATTTATGTTAAGACAAGGTTCGGTTTAATTCTTTTGCATGTGGATATTCAGTTTTCTCAGCATCATTTATTGAAGAGACTTTACTTTTTCTCTTGTATATTCTTAGTGCCTTTGTTGAAGAGTATCAGTTTTCCATATGTGTACAGGCTCATCTCTAGACTCTCATTCTGTTGTACTGGTGTGTACGTGTGTGTGTGTGTGTGTGTGTGTGTGTGTGTGTGTGTGTGTGTGTTTTATGCTAGTAAAAACTTTTATTTATAATAACTTATAACATGCTTTGAAATTAGAAGGCATAAAGCTTTTAGCCTTCTTTCTCGAGATTGGTTTGAGTTTTGGGAATCCTTGTGACTGTACATAAATTTTAGGGTTGTTGTTCCCACTTCTGTGAGAAATGTCATTGGAATTTCCATTATGATGGTCTTGGATCTGTAGATTGCTTTGGGTAGGACTGACACTTAAAACAATATTCATTCTTTTAATCCTAAAACATGGATATCTTTCTATTTATGTTTTTCTGTAATTTTTTTGGTAGTTTTAAACATATAGATATTTCCTTCCTTGGTTATTATATTCTTTTGTATGCTATTAAGCAAGGATTTAAAAAAAATTCTTTTCAGATTATCCATTGTTAATTATGGAAATAATAGTTGATTTGTATAAATTGATTTTGTATCTTGCAACTTTGTTAAATTTCTTATTATTTCATCTTTATTTATTAGTTTTCTAATAAATAATAAAATTTCACTTATTCTAAAACCTTTTTTTGTGGAGTCTTTTAGGGTCTCCTACACAGAAGATCGGATAATCTTTGAACAGATAATTTTTACTTCCTGTTTTCTGACTTGGATACTTTGTATTTCTTTTGCCTAATTGCTCTGTGTAAGACTTCTAAGGCTATGCTAGAAAGAGGGGACAAGAGTGGGAATGCTTATCTTGGTCCTGATCTGAGAGCACGAGGTTTCATTTTCACTATGAGTATGTCAGTTGTGGCCTTATCATATGTGGCCTATATTATGCCTTAGTATTTTCTTTGGATTTTTTTCTGTGGATTTTTTTTTTTTTAATTCATGAAAGGCATTAAAGTTTTCAGCATCTACTGAGGTGCCAATGTGATTTTTAACTTGAACTGTGTATATCAAATTTATCAATTTGCACATGTTAAGCCATCACTGCATCCCAGCAATAAATCTCCATTGGTGCTGGTTTAGCAGCTTCCTCTTGGTCGCTTTTCTTTAATGTGCAGATTAATTCTACTTGGTGGTGTTTTGTTGAGGAGAATTACATTAATAATTCATCAAAACACTAATCTGTAGTTTTTCTTTTTGTGATGTCTTTTTTTGCCATCAGTATCAGGGTAACATTGACCTTATAAAATGAGTCTAGAATCTTCTCCCCAAGTTTTGGAAAGAGTTTGAGAAAAACTGGCATTAATTCTTTTTAATTTGGTTAAATTCACCAGTGAAGATATCTGGCTCTGGGCTTTTATTTGTTAGCAGGTTTTTAACTACCAAACTACCTCTGAATTTATGTATTCATTTATTTTTGGTACCGGGAATTGAACTCAGGAACTTGCGTTTGCCAGGCAGGCCCTTGTGGGGCCAAGCTATATCCCCAGCCCTGAATTTATTACAGATCTGTTCAGATTTTCTATTCTTCCTAATTCAGTCTTGGTAGGTTGTATGTATTTAGGAATTAATCCATTTTCCAGGTTATCTGATATCTATATCTATACTTATAGATTGTACTCATCATAGTTTATTATAATCTTTATTTCCATGACTTCAGTTGTAAGGTTTCTTATTTCATTTTTGACTTCTTGCTGTCCTTTGAGATTTTGCTCTCCTTTTTTATCTATCTAAATTTTTTGTCAATTTTGAGATTTTTCAATTCTCAATTTCACTTATTTTTGCTATGATCATTGTCGTTTCCTTCCTTTTGGTAGCTTTGTGCTTAGTTTATTATTCTTTTTTACTTTCTTGAGCTATAAAATTAGATTGTTCATTTGAGATATTGCTCCATTAGAGTAAGCATTTATCATTATAAAATTCCCTTTTTGGACTGCTTTTACTGCATCTTATAAATGTTGATAAGTTTTACCTCATTTTCATTTGTTTTGAGATATTTTCTAATTTGCCATTTAATTTTTCTCAACCCATGGCTTTTGCATATGCTTGTAAATTTTCTAGTTATATTGATTTCTATTTTTATTTCGTTGTGAGTGAAAATATATACCTACTACGATTTCAGTATTCATAAATGTGTGAAGACTTATTCTGTAACCCAGACCTACTACCCATCTAGGAGAACGTTCTATCCATGCTTGAAAAGAATATGTATTTTCTTCCTACTGGGGAGAACGTTCTGTGTATGTCTGTTAGCGCCATTTGTTCTCTAGTTTTGTTCAAGTCTGTTGTTTCCTCATTGATTTTACATATGGATGATTGAAAGTGGAATATTTAAATCCATACTGAATATTTAAATCCATGATTGAAAGTGGAATATTTAAATCTATTATTGGATCACTATTACTTCTAGCTTTAATGTGATTAATACTTGCTCTATAAATTCAAGTGCTTCAATATTGTGTGCATATATATTTATAATTTTTATATTTTCCTGGTAAAATGACTTTTTGCACTATGTAATGTCTGTCATAGTCTCTTTGTGACAGTTTTTGGCTTAAAGTTTCTCTTGTTTGATATAAGTATAGTCACCCTTGCTCTCTTTGGTCTTTATTTTGTATGAAATCTTTGTCCATCATTTAACTGTCTATTTTTTATGTCCTTATGTCCACAAGTCTTTCCTAGACAGCATATAATTAGCTCTTCAGGTTTTTGCAATCCATTCAACAACCCTTGCTTTTTTGATTGAAGAGTATAATCCATTTACATTTGAAGTAATTATTGACAGACAAGGACTTGCTACTGCAATTTATTAGTCACTGTATGTCTTTCTGGTAATTTTTTTCTGTCTTTTCCTCTCTTGCTATTTTCTTCTGTGTTTTGCTGATTGTTTTAATAGTAAGATGCTTTGATTCCTTCCTTATTTTTTTGTGCATCTTTAATGGGTATTTTTTGTGTGATTACTATGGGGCTTACATAAAACATTTTACAGTTATAAAAGTCTATTTTTAACTGATGACAAATTAAGTTCATTTACATGCAAAATCTCTAAATTTTACTACTCCTTCCACCCAACTTTATGTTATTGCTGTCACAAATTACTTCTTTTATGTTGTGCCTCCATTAACATACTTTTATAGTTATAGTTATTTTTATACATTTTCTTTTAACTTCCATACCAGAATTAAAAGTGATTTATGCACTACTGTTACAGTTTTATGGCATTCTGAGCTTGGTGAACATCTTTATGACAGTTATTTTGAATTCCCATCAGGTAATTATATTCCAAATTTTAGAGTTGGTGTCTAGAGATTTATTTTGTTCCATTTAGTGGGCCAATTCACTCTGTTTCTTCATTGTTCTTGGGGCTTTGTGTTGCTTTCCCACATTTGAAAGATAGCAACTTTTCTCAGTCTCTGTGAACACAAAGACCTTCATCTATAAGCTTAACCAAAGATCTGGGGTCTTCATAAATTTCCTGTATAACTATCTTCTTTGAATTTGTGTCTGTGGTTCACCAGTTAGAGGGATTAGCTCTTTCTTTCTTTCTTTCTTTCTTTCTTTCTTTCTTTCTTTCTTTCTTTCTTTCTTTCTTTCTTTCTTCCTCCAATCAGAAGCTCATAAAATCTTGCTCTCTCTAGTGTCTGTCTGCTGCACCATGAGTCTTGTAAAGCAAGAGACAGCAATTTGGATCTTTTTTGTGGGTGTTGTTCTCAGTAATCCACAGGCATTTAGAGGATGGGGGATGCCATCAGTGTCCCAAGTCAGGCTAGACAGAAATCAGTTCTGTAGGCAGCCCCCTAAGGAGATATATACTGTGTTGTTCCCTTCTTCCCTGAAGAAGAGGATGTTGAGCTGTACTGGTAGCCATGTAGTATATTATGAGTCCTCTGGTCTAACATTCATCATCCATCTCTTTGTTCTCAGAAGCTCCAGGAAACTAGAATAGTACAGGTTTTATTAACAATCCTAGAAAGGTGAGACAGAAGCCAGTCTCTATTGAAGCTCCCACCAAAAGTTTATATACCTTTTGGTTCAATCTCCTCTTTTCCTTCCCAGGGAGAATCTAGGATGTGATGATTTCCTGCTGATCAAATGGTGCTATGCAAAGGGAAGAACACAAACTGTCCTACTTGCTTCACTGTGGCTTGTTTCCCAACTGGGATATGAAAGCCTCTGAACTCTTTTCTGGATTTTTCATACAGAGAATTAATTGTGTACTATTGAATTGGTGTTTCTGTGGGAAAAAGGGGGACCTGGAGCTTCCAATTTTGCCACTTGGCTCGTGTGAATATTCAACTCATCTACTTTTGATTGTGTTTAAGTGTTCTTTTGTAGGCAAAATCATATATATATATATATATATATATGCACATAAAATCACTGCCAAGTCCGATATCTATAGAGCAGGCCAGTATACCAAAACCGCAGGAAGAACATCAGGAAAATTATCCTTTCTCCATAAATTCTCAGTTTTACTCTTAAGGCCTTTTCCTGACTGAATGAGGCCTGCCTACACTATCGCGGCAATCTCCTTGCTTAAAATCAACTGATTATGAATGTAAACCACACCATCTAGCCAGCCTAGCATTTGCCTAAACAACCTGGCAGTGTAGCTTCACCAGTGTGACACATAAAATAAATCATCACATTATTCAATGTGCTATAAATTGGAGAAATCAAAGATGGTAGAAATCAAAGGTTGTTCTGGCAGGAGAGGACACGGGAGACTATCTAGCAAAAGTTTCATTTAATAGATGAGAAAGCCAAACCACAGTTAGCCAGGAAAGTTTAGCAGAAGCAGTGTGAAGTAGCAGATAGGGCACTGGATTCACAAACATGTAAGATGATGAATATGCTCGTCTTTTATCAGTTGTGTAATCTTAGACAAGACACTTACCCTCTCTGCTTCAGGGGCACCAACAATAAGATAGAAATTTCATATATTGTTCTTTGGGTAGCATTTTGTCAAGGATAGTCTCTTGTAGAAGGAAATTATGCACTAAATTGCAAATTATTGTCCCTATTGACAACATTTTGAGCCATCAAAAATGTAGCTTTTGACTTAGCAATTCTGCGGGCAGGGTTTAAGAGTGACATCATTTTAATTCTTTATTCTCTATCATACCAGTGCTGGTCTAAGGAATCTAAATTTATGTTAAATGTGCTATACTATTCAACCAAGTATATATACTTTCATCCACCTGCTCATCACTTAGTTATACAGAAATGAAATCAGGAAATGTTAGTTGCTAGTTCTTATCAGGGTTAGGGGATTCAGTAAGGTATTCCCAGGCAGATTGTGAGAAATATTTTGAGGAGTGTTGCGAGTGGACCTGAGTCCCTGCTGGATAAATTTTTGAGGTGTTGATCCACAGCTGTTTGTTTTGTAGTTCTCATTTTCTCGCCATGAATGCCGCTTCACAGACATGGGCCACAGAGATCACCCTGCTATCTCCTCTGTGTCTGGAATCACAATGCCTGCTTTTGCTGCCCTGCATTGCCTGCCCCCCAGCTTAGCAGCTTGTCCGTTCTTGCTGACGCTATGCAGACAATACCTGTGTTGGCAGAACCCAAACTAACCCCTACTTGCAGAGAATTCTTCATCCTTTGATCCCTTACTTTACAGTTGCTTCATGGTGTCAAGCACCTAAAAGCTTTGATTTAAATGTTGGCCAAATGCGAAGGCATTTAGGACTGAGTTTGATCCTTAATCTACAAAATCAAAGGTTCTTTCAGCCACAGGTCCTGAGCGCTGCCTTATAAAATTGAATTACTACTGTCACTAGAACATTGCCTTTTCCTTTTATACTTCATATTTTAAAAGCTTGACTATATGTATGCCTATAAAATAATGAGGTACCTCAACCCCCTACACACAGCAGAGAAATCGCCAGTTCAATTTGTCTTTGAAAACCATTTTTCTTCAAACATTTTTGAAGCTCACTTTTTAGAACTATCTTTAAAATGCTTTCCAGTGACTTTTTTTTTTAACAAAAAAAAGAAATTTATTTTTGCTGGGTTAAGGTCCCAGGACATTGTTCTAGTCTCTGCTGCAGCCTTCCCCTCTACGTTTCTTCTTCTCTTCTTGGAGGAGGATAAGCGTAGAGTTAAGGTTTAGGAGGCAGGGAGAGGCTGGAGGGGTGCAGATGGCAGCATTCTAGGAGGGTCACATAGGGCGCACTTCTCAAATAGGAGCGCAGGACTGTTCACAGATCAGGTGAAAATGCAGATTCTGATTGAGCTGGTCTGGGGCAGAGCTGGGGAACTCACACGTCTGTCCGACGTGTTTCCACTTGATGCATGGATCGCACTCTGCACAACAAAGACTTAGGGAGTGGAGGAAGCCAAGGTTTAAAGAGCACCCTGCATGAGGCATTTTAAAAATTTGCTCAGTCACTTCTTACAATGGCCCTGAAATATTATTCTTCCTTTATTACAAATAAAATTGCAGAAACGAAGAAGTTAGGAAACCGAACTGAGCTGAGGAATGAACAAGGTCTTGTTGACATCAGGACCTCAGCTGCCTTCTTCTCTGCAGTTCCTCAGCTGGGTGACATGTGCACAGCCCCCTTTCCTACCCATGCCTCATCTCCTGGCAGATGCATACTGTGCCAGGGATGCTCCTCACATCAACGTCTCCTTTCTGCTCTCACCTGTTCAGGGGCTTTGCATTCTTCCCTGTCCCCAGCCTCTCCTTTATCTTACAAGCATCTTCCGCAGCAAGGTAGTTTTGAAGCACAGCTCTAATCAAACAGTCCTAAAACCTTCTGAGCATGGTCCTTGGATTGACATTCAAGATTTTTTATTATTTCATCCCCTGTTCCCAGGAATTGCATATCCCCTGGGCTGTAGCCAACCAAATGGAGTTTCTCTTATTTGTCTGAATGGCCCCTGGATTGTCCCATCTCCTCTCTTTTGCTTATTTGCTCTTTTTCTGCAGTGCTTGACCTTCCATCTCACTATGGTGAGATCCTTCCCACACAGTGTCTATCTCTTTCGGCCAGGGACTGGTGCTTCTTTCTCTGGAAATTTACAGAGTAATTTCCAGGCATTAGATTTCTTATTCTGTTTCCATTGGTATCAACACTGGGTTTTTTTGCACCAACTTCACTCTATAAAAACTTGTGAAGCAGTCTTCCTAGCACTGTTATCCTTTAGTACATATGGATTCTCCTTCAATCTGCATAACGGGGGCCCAGAGAACAGAGCAAGCACTAAACAGTGTTTCATGAACTAGTTATAAGACACCATAAAAGTGGATGAATTGGAAATAGATGACAGACAGTTTCTAAGGTAAGAGCATTAGTTCTTAGTGCATGCGTGTGTGTGCATGTGTGTGTGTGTGTGTGTGCGTGCACGTGTACGCATGCGCACGCATGTATGTATGTGTTGTTTGACACTCCAGGAGCTTACTGAACCCCGGAATAAAACTTATGCAAAAAGCAGTAAGTAATGTGTGCAACATTCATTCTTATCATTATCTATAATATGCAACAGTACGTCTTTGCCTCCTAAACTTGCAGCGGATATTTTCTGAATCTGTATCTGCAGAAGACCTAGAAGAGTGCTACCATAGAGGAGAGACTCACTAAATGTTGATTTCCATCATTTCTCTCCCTGATTTAATTTTATAAGATTGCTGAAGGAATGTCTTTGATCTAGAAAGTGTTTCTGGATCAAAACAGTGATAAGAAGAAAGTGTTTGGTTTTCAGAATTTTCTTTAACTGCCAGGTGTAGCAACATCTTGTGACTTAGAAAGTGCGAAGCCACATCACCTTGGAAACATCTTTGGAATTCTTAGACAGATTAGAAGAGCAATGAGCAGCCAGTGATAGCAGCACTAACCAGCACTGTACCCCTTTGGCTTGGCATCATGCTGGTGAACTCATGGCACACATGCTGCAGTGGGCACTCAGAGCCCTCTCTGTTCACAAGTGAGCCAAGTTGCCCCAGTAGCTGAGCACTGGATAACGATTTTTTCTAATCTAAAACCTCAGTATTCAGATTTAATTGCAGTGTTGGTACTTTGAGATAAATAAGCGAATTTTGGGTTGCAGTTTGGGCATTTGGTCTCTAAAGGATTCACCATCACTGGTATAGAGTGATTGCCAGTCTTAGTAGTTTTTCCATAAAACATTTTTCTGCTGTTATTTGGTTTAAGAAAAAGCTTCACCTTACTGATGATTGGAAATAAAGAAGGAAGACAAAACAAATACAAATGTCAATTACTAAAAGATTATTCAAATCATCAGTCCTCTTTGTATTAATAGAATATCATGAGCATTGATGTCAAGACAGAAAACATTTTTTATATTTATTAACTGTAGTGACTTTTACAGAAAAATGTTCCTAAGAATCACCTGGAAAGTTTGTTAAAATTATAGGTTCTGAGATAGTCACATTAAGTCATTGTAGGGTGGGACTTAGGGATCTGATGCAAGTGACTTGAGGACCTCTTTACAGTTTTCATATATGGTTGAAGAAATTGATGGTCAGAGATGGGAAATGAGTTTCCCAAGGTCACAAGAATAGAAATGCAGCAGATCCAGGGACTCTAGCCTTGGTCTTTTGATGCCCAGCCTTGGTTAATCCCTCTAACTGACAATTATTTCTAATTGTCCAGACCTGCGCATCTTAAAAATCAATATACATATGATGTGTTATCAAAAACAGTGAATGTTTAAAAAATTGTTGTAGTAAAAGAGACATTGCCATGAACCTCCCTTAGGATATTCTCCCTCTGTTTGATCCCAAGTTCCATTGTTCTTGGCAATTTTTAAAAGTAGCGTAGGAGTCGTTTTTGGCGTCCTCATGAGGTATGTTAAAAATTCTGACATAGTTTTTGTTCTCTCTCTTTCCTGGTATCAACACATTTATTTGCACAGTGAATGCTGCTGCTGAGTGCCACACAATGGAAAGATAAGTTTATAAAGACATTACGGAGCATCCTCGTTCACCTTACTTAGCAGATATATGACTTCTGGCTCTTTCCCAAGTCAAAGTGGTTATGAAAGGTAAGTGTTTAGAATCAGTTCAGGACATCAAGGCAGCCAAAACTGGGAAACTAAAGTCACTTATGTAAAAAGACCTCCAGAACTGCTCCGGAAAGTGGTGAGCATGACGGGATATGTGCATTCAGATTGAGGGGGCGGAATTTGAGGGGTTAATGGCTATGTGTCTTATACTGTCATAAATTTTTAAAATTTAAACATACTCTATATTTTTTAATCATACAGCATATGAGTTAACTGGAAAACTTGTCTAATGTGGGATACTGAGTCTGCAGAAGGGCCAGGGGTTCTACATTATAGGAGGTTCCTGAAGGATGGTGGTCTGAGTATTGTGATTTGGGGAACCAAAGTCTAGGACATAAGTCATCATGGATTAAAACTTGTAAGGAGACAAAAGCTGACCAATGAAAAAATAAATTGGTCTTTTTGTCACATTGTAGACCATATGCAAGATAGAGGGATACTAGATAAAAAAGAATAAAATTTAGTTACTGAAAGATTTATGAAAATCAGTTTACATAAAACCAGGTGGTGACCAAAGGACTCTTTCCTTGCCTTTTTTCTCTTTATTATAGTTTTTATCATGGTCTATTTTCTTGGGGAGTTGGTTACTGAAAGTTTCCATCCCTGCTATGTTCTGGGCCCTGGGCTGGGTGTGAGCCATACTGTACTGATATGGTTATGAGCATAGAAGAGAGGAGACAGACACACACATAGCATAGTAGAGAGAAGAAGCACAGCAGTAGAATTGTTATCTCAACATGGAAGTTCAGAGGAAGAACTAATTTTGAGGATGGCTAGGAGAGATTTCAGAGCAGACATAGCACTTAACATGAGCATTCAAGGATGAGTAAGAAATGTCCTGAAGAAGTTTGTGAACATTTACTTTAGAAAATATATTTGTTGTTATATAATATGTGTAATATGATAGGCCTGATCTCAAATCCCAGTCCCACTGCTTTCTGCTTGTATAGCTTGAACCCATCGTCTAATCTCTCTGAGCCAAGGTTCTCTCTTTGAATCACAATCTGGAGTATCCCATGAAGAAATAAGGTAGAGGAAAAAACAGCAAGTTCATGCCTTTTAGTCTTCTAGATATTATTACATTCCAATGCCAACGTATTCTGGCTCTAATTGGTGCCATAATGACACTCCTAAATATCTAGTTCTTTGGAATGAAGGTGCTACTTTTGTAAGACCAGCAATTTCTGTGTACAGACCAAACAGCCATAATTAAAAAAAAATATCCTTGCACTTGGGGTTCTTAAACATACCAGGTGAAATGCCAAGCAGTGTTTTGTGTGAACTTACTCTTTATGGTTTTCAGCCTCTGGTGAATCTAGTGGCTCAGCATAAAGATCTCTCATTTCCTCTCTCTCATGTTTGTGACACTTCTTTCCCTTGCTCTGCTACCGCAGACAAAGAAAATTACAGCTGATTCCTACTGTTCCTTTCTTTGGCTCCTGCCAGGAGCAATAGGCTCCAGGGTTCATATTCTGCTCTATAAAGGCTTTTCAACTGTCGTTCGGGCAGACCTTGGCTCGAATGACAGCATGGAGTGTGGCTGTCTGCAGCTGGAGCCTCAAAGGAGAGCCCCTGACTTCACAGTGGCAACCTCTTCGCTTCAACCTTGTCCTAGTTCTCTCTCCCCAGAGCAGACAATGTAATCTGAGACTTCCTGGTGCTGATGGGAAGATGAATCACAATGGGAATGGGCACTGGATTTTTTTTAAAGCTCTCATTTCCTTTGTGTGTAGAAGCTGGACATGACATTTGCAGCTGGCTGTATGAGGCAGTTCTCTGCCAGCCCCGAGGAGATATTATACCCTTATAATATGGCCCACAGTGAAAGCTTCATGCAATTGTAATGAAGATCCTGTGGCCAGAATGAATGACTCCATTCATTGCCAACACAGAACTTGCTATGGATGTTCAATTACAGTGGATGCCTTCTGGATAGGGGAGAAGGCTACTGGTTGGTGTTGTCAGCTCAAGCAAAGGTAGGTTGGGATAAGCAAACAGAAGAGCCTACTGTTCTCATTCTAGTCAGCACACCAGCACAGTGGTGTTGGCAACCTAGTACTCTGCTCTTAATAGCTTACCAGTAACAAAGTCTTTACTCAGCTTTTGTAGCTCCCATTGGCCTAGGGGTAAAATCCCAATCCTTCACTTAGAACACAGATCGCTTTGCAACCCAACCCCAGATGAATGCCTCTACAGTACTGGCTGTTCCCTTAGCAGGTCACTTGTCTACATGGTTATATGCCTTTGTTTATCCCATTCTTTTTGCAAGAATATTCCGTGACTCTTTTCTGCTTTTAAAACTCCCATCTCATGTTTGAAGAAGTAGCTCAAAATTATTACATTGATATCATTGGACCAAATTGAGTTCTTTCTACTGTGTTCCTATAGTACCATGTATGAGATTCTATTATAATCCACAGTACAAATAATGGAATTATTTACCCGCCTGCCATTTATTTACTGACATTTAAATTTCTTTCAGACTTGAGTGATTCATCCTGACCTGGAACTAATGTAGAATTGATTTCTTTTATGAAAATTGAATAGTCTCTGGAAGAGAGTGAATGGGTTGGCCAAACAGCATTAAAACAGAGATTTGAGCACCTCTAATGGGTTCTTATCCCATTTTGTTAATTTCCTGATGAGCAGAGCTGAGAGACACTGACCAGTGCGGGCACCTCAATTTCTTTTTGCTTTGATTTCTTCATTTACTAGTTGGTGAATATGTAAGTAACTCTTGCTAACTCACGGTCTTATAGGTGTATCTTAGGAATCACAGAAAAGAAACAGCATAAAAAAAACCTTTCCTATTCCACTAATGCATAGAACAGTGCTAGATATCTTCATGGACTCTACCATAATAACTTCAGAGGGGTCTGGGCAGACATGCGCTTTGTGGACTAGATGATACTGACCTGGCTGAGTGCTTGCTTCTTTGACCCTAGTTCCTCAATTCATTGAAAGGATGTGATTTCTGTAATTTAGGACAAAACCTTTTGTGGTGTGGTTCTTTTGTTGTGGGGTCTCTCGCCACCTCCCCGGTCTTCTCATACAGGCCAGCTGTCTGATGGGAAGAGTGGCGACCAAGAAGACAGGAGTTTGAAACCCCAGGTCAGTTAATGGATGGAACTCCCAGGGACATCTGATCAGTGAACGTTTCTCTAGGGGTCCTGGAAAGAGCTATCGAAGTGGAGTGTGGACTCTTTAGGAGTCATTACAGCAAAAGAGATTCTTATTGGTCCGGGGTGGGTGGACTCTCTACCTTCTCTTCAAGTACAAACTGGCAT
This sequence comes from Dinomys branickii, assembly GCA_004027595.1. Taxonomy (NCBI): domain Eukaryota; kingdom Metazoa; phylum Chordata; class Mammalia; order Rodentia; family Dinomyidae; genus Dinomys; species Dinomys branickii. The sequence continues at coordinate 137,329 of PVLD010000187.1, forward strand.
AACCATTTTATTTGGCAGATGAATTAACTGTCACCCAGGCAAAATGAAAACCCTGGTAGAAATGGTCTTTGGGGTCTTCACATCTCTTATGAATTTCTCTGACTTCTGTATAGACTCTTTCACTTGCTTCGAAGGGTACAGAGGCCTCATTTTGCACCTAAATTGCCCCCAAATCACTGCTTCCTTTTTGCTTTTCCCCAAACAGTAGAAAAAGAATTAGTAGTCTATTGGTCTGATTATGAAAAATGATCAGTACTTTATAGACTGACATATCTTTCTTTCCTCTGTCTCCAAGGTAATATGGTACAATTTAAAAACCTGCTGTAGTGATACAAACTACAGAGGGACATTTTTCTCTGATAATCACAAGTACCTCTGCTAATTAATGCTTGTGGACATCTGCACATTTGATTATGATGTTTATTGTTGCAGTTTTAGTGATTAGCCCTGTATCTGTAGAGAAAATGTGAATTTCCAATGCATTTAAAATGAGGATTCTCAAAATCAGGAACTAGTTCATGCCTCTTAGACAAGTCAGAATAAAATGATCACTGGATCTTGGTGGGGAAGTGGTGAGAGTAAGATAAAAAGGGCAGGTTTTGTTTTGGTTTTGGATTTATAATGCAGATGGCCACACTGCTGAAGACAATCACACCTTAATAGATTGTAGTTACACTTGTGCAACAAAGTAACTAGTAATGAACACAAATACAGAGGCACTGGACTTCTTCCTGTGATTTAGTAATAAGAGTTGCCATTAATGTGATATGTTTTCAACCAGTCAGGTAAAAGTGAAATTTGCTAATGAGATATGATATCCTTAAATGAGGAACAGGAAAAGAATCTACATATTAGGTAGAGAAAGAAATACATTTTGCAGTTGTGAGTGCATCATATTTGTATATCACTAGTAAAAATAAAACAGTAACAGGTGATAGCCTTGTTGTATGAGTCACATCAAGAGCGCCTTAATAGTTGTGATTCTGTGGAAATGCCTCCTATGCATGTTAGCAACCTATACTAAAAATATCACCCTGTGAAAATGAATGATTTATTGCTACTCCTGAGACAGGAATGGTTTCATTTAAAGCAGTAATAAACACCTGGCATTTGCTCATCTCTACTTTCTCTTTTTCCCAGCTTTTCTCTCCATTTCATAGACTTGGGGTGGGATGGAGTGGTTGAGGTCACTTTGTTCATTTGCTCATCTGGGTCTTGGATCTTTTCCAAAGAGAACAAACAGGAGGGCCTGAACTGCTCTGGCTGGTGACCTACCAAGGTCATGCCTTCTACTCTTGGATGCCCCTCGCTGCTCAGAAGTTCCTTCTGCATGCACCTCCCTCACAGTAGCTCTGGATCCACTCTCTGGGGCTGCACAGGCTAATGCCAACTGCCACTGAAAAGGACAGTCCTTTAGGTAGTTATCAGGTCACTTGGGCCTTTTTATTGTCCTCAGACTAAACATTTCACATCCTATCATTCCTTCTGTGACAACATTCAGAATGTCTTCACTGTCTGTCAACTTCCTGCTGATTGCATTTCCATAGTCCACTTGCCTCTCAACTGTGGCATCAAAACTGAATGTAATGCTTGCCAGGTACGCTATAACCAAGTAGAACAAGACTAGAACTTTCCTTAATCTCTTTTAAAATGAATATGTATCAATACCACTCCAATTCAAAGTAGGCCTTTCAAAGTCAGAGGAGATTTGATTGGATTTTAAATCACATAGCTGCTAAGCCATGTCTTTACCACATTCTGTTCCTGTACAATTTATATGGATTCACCTATCAGATCTTTTATTTGTTTCCATAAATTTTGTTTCAAGTTTGATTAATTATTCCTAATTATCATAATTTTTCAAACAACTTTCAGAGTAAAAGGAAAACTAGAGATCATCTAGTCTGGTCTAGGAGGAAATGTAAAGTCATTGATCCTTGTGAGTGACAGGGTCAGATTTACCAAGATTTTACAGAATGCCTTTCATTTCATCTCCTGGTCTTTCTTCCCTTGTACTAATCTCTGTACTTTCAGCAATATTGTCTTTCTGCTTTGGGTTGCTGAATGTTTCATTTTGTTTAAGAGCCTGGTAACTTTAGCTTGGACAACTACTGTAAGACATTCTTGTGAAGCATACTTTCTCTTTTCCTTTACAGAAGAAACCTTGAAGCAATATCTGTCCCTCTTCTGAGGTCTGACCTGCCTTTCACCTTTGGGGAGACAAGGATCATCACCATGCTGATAGGGTAGCACTTTTCTCCAAGTACAGTACTCTTTATAATGGTAACAATACAAAAGAGAAACTTCTTTACAGTATTGAGATCAAGGAAATATTAGTTCTAGTTTTACCAGCATCTCTTGGGGCAAGAGAATGAATCTTTCTGGACCTTAGCCACTGAAATGAAAAGAGAGGGAGTGCACAGTGTGTTCTCAGGGGTGGGGTTTCAGTTATTTATAGAAATGCTAGGTTCTTTAGTAGGAAAACAAGTTTAAAATTTCATCATTTACTACTCTCTGCTAGGGAAAGAGTTTCCCATTCAAATCCAAAAACCCCATGGGAAGAATAATGTATTTAAATTAGTTGCTAATACTTTAGGGCACATCTCTTTGGAAGGTTGTCAATGGCGCTCCTAGCAAAAGGAAGCTCTGAATCTGATGAGATTCACTGCAGGAGAGTGCAGCCAGGAGATAGCTAAGAAATTCCACTTTGGGAGTTGCCTGGATCCTGAAAACCCCATATGCTATGTAGAGATAACTGGCAGCTGGATGTAGACTTAGAAGCCATCAGCCCAATGGTAGAAGCTCAGTGACAAATTACTGTAGGAACTGGAAGGGAATTAGAAAATCATCCAATTAAATCCTCTCATTTTAGAGATAAGGAGCCTGAGACTCCTCGCCCAAGCTCCCAGAACTGGCCAATGGTGGCGTCAGGTCGCTGGTTCCTGTGTGGTGCTTTTCCTCCACATTATGAAGACAAACTACACAATTCTGCCTAAGATGGCACTGTGCTTAGGTTCTAGCACCATGAGAAGTGAGCAAGATTGATGAGGTGTTTCAAAGTGTCTATTTGGGAGCAGAAAATGCCTGTCCCTGAGGCTAAGCAGCGATCTTCTCAGCTACATTCAGGCCAATGGATGAGTGTGGTCTGTCTCTGTAGAGTCCACAGAAGAGTCCTTCCATATTGTTATTTGGTGGAGGAAGACGGGATGGATTAACTGGACTCAAAGTCAGTTTTGAGGATATGGACAGAATGGTTTTGTGGCTGAAAGTCTAGTCACAGATGAAGACAAACATCACATGGTTCCTAAATGGGAGGAGAATGTAAGAGACGTATCTGTGGAATCTGTAAGGCGGTTGCCCAATATATCATCTCTGCTTCCTCCTCAGGTATGTGCTGGGTACTTATGCTGTTAGTATTTTAGGATTTGTTCCTAAAAAGCTATTTGGGATTTCTCTTGAAGCATCCAGCTTGCTCATCATAGCTGAAGAGCTATTGATCATCTCCCTTCTACTAGCCTTGCTTTCATCTTAAAGAAAAGCCTTCCAGGGCAATCCTCACACAGAGCTAGCTCTATATAACTTGGTGGCAGGAAAATCTTATTTCTTGAGTAGCCATCTAGGGAACTGGTTCTTAAACACCAAGGAACATATAAATTACTTAAGCATCTTATCATAATACAAGTTCTAATTCAGGGGTCTGGGAAAAGGTCCAATATTCTTCCTTTCCAATATGCTCCTAGAGAAAGCCAATGCCACTGGTCCATGGACCACACTTAGCGTAGCAAAGTAAAGGTCTCGGTTATCCTTCAGCCTGCCATGGGAAGAGGCTGGTGATGTTCACCTGAGGCAGGCTTCCCTCTAATCCAATCTTAAGACAGTGTTTAACTAGATCCTTTCTGGGCCCAGGGGAAAAATTATTGAGCCTATTAAGGCAGTAGCAATGAACATGGATCTTTGCACCTAAGCCTTCTTAATCAAATCTGCAATATTTGTGGGTGGGACTGTTTGCGTGCACAAACACCCTATACTTGCCCACAGTAATTAGGTAATTGAATTGCAAACAGTAATTAGCTGCCTAACTGCCTGCTTGTTCATGCAGGTATCCAATTTGCTTTTGAAATGTGGGCTTATACTGGTGAAAATGGAAGCTGCCATTAAAGACTGCAGACACAATTAAGAAGACCCATTGAAAACCTCGCCCTGAGCAAGCAGCTAGAGTAGCAGTCTCTCTTCTATATATGAGGATTTTTCCGTATTTCAGCTACTCTGATTACATTTTCTTTGTGACTTAGAGAACCTCAATTCTATCGTGCTACTTAAGAAAATCGAGAGTTGGTATTGGACTCCTGTTTTCATGTCTTTGGAATAAAATTAAAAACTAAATGTTGTGCAACAGAGTGACAGCTGGTCGGTTGTTTCCTTAGTGAACTGACAAGCATGTTTGCTTCCTGAGAGATTGTCTCTCCTTGCAGCCCATCATGAAAATAGTAGAGGGCTAATGATGCTGTCTCTTCTACACTGGTGGAATGCACCCTCCAAACTGTGCCCCACCAAGTAAACTTCTTTATTCTGTGAACACTTGCATAACAAAGAGAAAAACAACTAGAAATTGAAAGCATCTGGTTCTCCGGTGAAGTGAATTTGTACCCAAGCTTCCTAAGATAATAAATAGTTCCCCCCTATCCTTAAGGAACTATTAATTCCCTTAAAATATGTCTTACCATCTCCTCTTCCCACTTACCTCAAAAGTATAAGATTCAGATTCTTTCTTTGTCCTGTGTCCTGGCTGTGTGTCCCTGTGCTCTGCTGAGGCCAGTATATCACACCCTCAGGCTTTTCTGAAGCTGTTTCTAAATGGTGACCTTCAACCTGCTAACCTACAAAGCAGTGTTCAGTTGTGTTGTTCCAGTCATTCTTACAGATGATAATCTTTGCAACCCAAACATGTCCTGAGTATGGGTCAGTGGAGAGTTTTTATTAGTATTAGCACTTTGTAAACTATATGGTGGTGTTGAATTGTTAATCTTGTTTGCTAAGTCATGAGTTTTTAAATACTTCCATGTAACAACAGTTTTGACTAGACTTTGACACAAGGGTAAAATTTTTGGGGAACAATATGATGCTAAGTCTATCTTGCTCGCTCCTCTTTTTGTAATTCTCACAAAGATTAATGTGTGGTTTCCACTTTGAAAGGGTGTCTACATGAGCAGACTTAGAAGCATTTAAATTTGATAATTGAAATGCATGTAGTTTTAGTTTTATCATGAAATGTATTGTAGGCTGGTGGTCAAGGCTGTCGTTGGAGCTTTCAAAGGTGCGAATCTGAGTTGTCATTAGTAAAGAATAAGGAGGAACCAGAAAGGACATTTTGATATTCAGCAAAAGAGTATAAATTAAGATGTAGGGGCTGGGGATATAGCTCAGTGGAATAAGTGCTTGCCTAGCAAGCGCAGGGTCCTGACTTCGATCCCCAGTACCACAAAAAAAAAAAAAAAAAAAAAAATTAAGTTGTAGAAAAGCCTGGCGTTTAAAGACAACAAAGAAGCAACATATGCATTAAGATGAGAAAGTATAATATAAACACTGTTGTCCTATAAGATTAAAGATTCAAGTGTATTATTCTAAGGCCTTTCCCTATTTATTTTATAGTGATCTTCAAGAAGCACTAAAATCAGGATGTTATTATTATCATTCCTGTTATATAAGGAACTGCAAAATTTAGAGAATGACTCCAGGGAGTTGGTTTTTATTGTATTTTTTGGAAAGAATAATTTTCTCCAGTCTATCAATCTGATCACAAAAAATTGAACCCAGTCCCCCTTCCCCATCCTTCTTGGAGTTGCCTTAGTTTGCCCTTTGCTATCTCTGCTACATCACAACAAGCTCAAAGATTTGGTTTCCCTCTTGTCTTTTTTTCTTTTCTCATGCATAGTGTTCATACTGCCATGCAATTATTTCTTTAAAAAAATCCTTACATTTCTCCAACGACTTCCTGATCCTCTGAGGATAAATTCCATACTGTAGGGTTCAAGGCCATTTGCAATCTGCCTTTTGTGTGTTTAGGCAGACTTCTCAGCAGCCCCTTACCTGCCAGAACCTTGTCACACTAAACTTCTTTATATCCCCTAGATGCCATGTTTACTCACCAGACACTGTCATTTGAACCAGTGCATGGGGAATCAGATGTGTTCAAAACAGGAACCAGATGCAGAGGATGGTCAAAACCAGATAGGATGGGGAAAACTTGAGAACAGATAACTGGAAGGGATTGTGCTTTAACCCTTTCAAAGGTTTCTTGAGTAGAAAGAACACTTGTCTAAATAAGCTCCTGGCACAGCAGTTATCCATATCACATTGCTTTATAACCAACATTCAAGGAATTATATTAGCCTCTGGGCTACAGAGCATATGGAAGTCCAGATGGGTGTAGGTTTTTTTCCCTTTTCATTTTGTTCCATTTGTGCTGACGGTATCAGATTTGCCATCTCCAGAGTCATCGCTGTACTTGTAAACATACTGAGTGCAGTGGAAGAGTGAGGGGGAAAGGCAGAATATGCTTTATGAAGGAAGACAGAGTTCATCTTCCTTCTTACCTCTAGCAAGACAGGTGCCTCTGAAGATTAACTCCTTCAGCAGGAGTAGAAATCAAAGTTTGGTGCACTTCAGGAAAGCCTTAGCATGTAACATCTTTCACTTCATGGAGCTAAACAATTTTTGATTGAGGGTTTTTCTTTAAAGATAGACTTATCTGAGCTAATTTTTTGTTTGAGTTTTTAAAATAAACTAATGTATAACCAGAATGAGAGCATAATTTCAGAAATAACACCCAATTTTTCCTTTTGCTGTTATTCTCCTTTCTTTACCCTGGTGCCCCACACAGTGGGTCAGAGACCAGTGATCTTTGAGTGAAGAGGAATGGCCTTCATATCCAGGAAGTTGGAGAGAGGAAGAAGAGAGGAAATGTTACTGACACCAAGATTCCTCTTGAAGTTGTGTGATGTCTCCTATGACTACTACATGATTCTTTCCTTGGATTCTTGGCAAATAAGGGGAAAAGGAATGCTTATCATGCCAGGAAATAAAACTGTGGGAGTATAGACTTTACGTTAGCGAAGACCACAGTAGAGATCCACATTGTCTCCTTTCGGCCACACAGGGTAAGTGAGCAATGTAAGTGTCCCCAGTTAGGAGGACACTGTTTAGTTCACCTAACCGAGAATTTTAGTGAAATGGATCATGTCAGATACTTAATTAGAAGAAACAAAAATTTACGCTCTGTATCATGTAAAATATAAAATGCACAATTACTTCAGTACATGTGCCCTTACCACCAGCTGCTATCAGGGGAAGTCTCTTCTCTGACTGAGATTTGGAAAAATCAAACCAAAGGCAAATTCAGTCAATGGAAAGTCAGTCATTTTCAGAATTATCTCTTTTAGCTAGATAAGAAAATATTATAAGTAGACTGTATAGAGTGATAGAAAAAAAATGAAATACCCAAGGTTTATGATAAGATCAAACTGCATCTTCCCCCCTAACTACAATGGGCAGAAAATCTGAATCAGATTACTCAGTAAAGCCACAGGCAGTGATTTTGGAGTCATAGGACTTGTCTCACAATGACTAGGCTGGTTCTAGAATTCCTCTGAGAGAGAAGGAATTCACTGGCTCAACAAGTCCCTCTGTCTTGGGAGCTGGGGAAACCCTGGGTGTGTGGTAAGTCACTGCTTTGGGGGCGCTTTTGAGTAAAAGATGCCAATGAGAATGGGTGTGGTGGCGGCCAACATGCTATCCAGACAGGTCTTCAATGTCCTAGTCATGACATCGGGAAGGCTATGAAATCTGCATATAGATCTCATATTCAAGTTTAAGACCCCTACAGCTTTGACTCTGACAATACACTTTGCACTGATTTATACAGATATTTCCTGTTTATTGCAGGAGCAGAAGGGAAAGGCTGACAACCTGCATGTTAATGCTGCCCTTGCAGTACCTGTGATCCATGTTGTGCTAATCCTGCCTGCACTCGGGCAGGTGACACAGTTGCAGCTTTTATTATCGAATGAGGTGAAGCCGCCATTTATCTTTCGAACAGGAAAAAGTGGAGAAGTCTGAACCCGCCTAACGACCAGGGAGTGTAACAGATCCGCCCTGCCTTGCTTCCTACTGTGAGCTGAATTGTGACCTTTCCCCAAATTCCTGTGTTGCAACTCTAATCTCGATGTCTCCTAACGTGATTGTTTTGGGGCTGGGAATTTTAAAGAGACGATTAAGTTAAGGTGGTGGTGGGCCCTCAGCCAGTCTAGGAGAGAAGACCAACATAGCAGCACAAGGCATGTGCACACAGAAGACAGCCACACACAGTCAGAAGGGCTCTCTGTCAAGAGGAACAGATTGTTCCCTATGGCCCTCGGAAGAAACAAAATTAGGGCGCCTTGATCTTGAGCTTCTAGTCTCCAGACAGAAATATATTTTCGTCATGTAAGCCATTCTGATATTTTGCTATAGCAGTCTAAGCAAACTAATGCACATGCCTTTGCATATTTTGAATATTCTGTGATCCAGTAGTCTAATGGATTGACCTCTGGAGAGTGAAACCTTACCCCTGCTTAGCTCACATTTAAACAAGAAAGGATTATTTTTCTACTGTTTTCTATGACTACCAAACTGGACACTTTATGAACATTATATTGACAATTTGGTAATCTCTCCAGACCAGGAAGGCACTGTTCACTGTGTCTCATATGGACTGAGTTCTTTAAAAGTAGGACCTGAAAAATCTCCTAACATTTTAATATTGACATACTTGAAGAGAAGGCTCAGAAATAAATGACCACTTCAGATCTGTTCTGGCTCAGTGATCCATGTGCATACCTTGAAAGGACTTTGATCTTCTTTAAGGCTTATATAAACTCAAAGTAGTTAGCATTTCTAAAATAGCGTCTGTGATTTAAATGTTTTTTCTATCGGGTAAAGTTGAAAACCACATAGATAATATTTAATAATCAGGAGATTGACATGTAAATCACCATTGTTTGAAAAGGCTCACTGATGCAAAGATGTAATTTTCTCTCTCCTCCCAAACCAGTAAGAAAGCAAATAACAACCTTCTTGTAGTCCTGTGGTTAATAGATTGAAGATTTGTGCTGGGAGATATTAGAAATCCTTTTTTTCTGGAGCTTTTTGGTTGATAAAGTGCTAGATAAAGCAGGCTTTTTGCTGAAATTCATTTCCTCTGCTTAATGACTAATTGCAGCGGAATAGACATGGCTTCAAAATCATGTCTTTTCTATTTGCATTTTTCCTTCTGATTCTTCGATTTAAAATTCTGGTTGTGCTAGAAATCATGATATGTCTAACACTTTTTGAAAATTATATAGATCAAAAGAGAAAGCATGTTCATAAAAAGCTTTGATAGTCTCCTTCTAATAAACCCCCTTTTAGACATTTTTAATTCATACAGAAAAGTAATGTTCAGTTGGGAAATGCTCAGATATTGAGCTTTAAAGCCGCAATTTATGTGATCAGCTTGATCCACATGGTGCACATCGTCCCTAACTTGTTGGCAGAAGGAAAAATTTAGCTTCATAATGTTTTCTATCCTTCATGAAAAGAAAATTTGCTTATCAAGAAACCTATGCAGAATTATTCAGGGTGGGCTAAAGAGATCTTTGTCTAATTTTCTATTGCCTTGTTTCCTAAGAGATTACTAATTCCTTTCTTATTTTATAGCCAAATCCAATAGCAACAGAAGACAAGATCTGTGTTCCATAGATATATTTTTGCCAGCTCACATTAAATAATTCATTATGGATGTTTGTAGGGCAGAAATTAGCCTTTATTAAATATAGAGGCGGCATCATCACCATTTTCTGTTGAGAGCAATCAACCCACTTAATGATTCCTCTCTCCAAGTGGTATTGTCAGGACTTTTAATTTTTTTAAGCATTTCTGACTCACCAACTGTTATGAGTTGAATTGTGAAGAAGTCCTAATCCCCAACCCCAGTGACTATGCTCTTATTTGAAAACAAGGTTGTTGTGGTGATCAACGTAAGATTAGGTTACTGGAAGAGACCTTGATCTGATATAAGCTGTGTTCTTACAAAAAGAGGAAATTTCAAAACATTTGCACAGAGGGAAGACAGGGAAAATGCGATGTACAAGTCAAGGAAACCCCGAGATCACTAGAAGCTGGGAGACAAGGGAGAGATGGAAGGAGGAACAGAAAGAGAAAGAGAAAGAGACAGAGGGAGACAGAGAGGAGGCGCAGCTCCATAAAGATATTTCCTAGAATTTGAAGATGCTGTTTCTATAAGCCACACGGATGCCTATGTTAAATAATCACCTCATTTAAAAGTGTATCCTGGATACCGCCTATCCCATTCTGTTTTATTTTTCTCCTTACTTACTATTGCTTTTACTTTTTTTTTTTTTTATCATGTTTCTCCCTTCACTAGAACATGAGCTCCACCAGGGCAGAAATTGTTGACTGCTTAACAATATCTTCTGGTAGTTTACAAGCTAGATACTCAGATATTTTCAAAGTGAATTGATGAATTGCTTTTTTCTTTGGTTATCAAACTCCATTCCACATAAACCATAACACACATTTTACTCCCCAAACAACCCCTCTGCAGTGCAAAGAGGAAAAGAACGAAAGGATATTGCATATAAGATGCTGGAAAATTTACCTAATCTAGGATGCATTTCATTCAAAGTTGCAAGGAGTAGAGAGTAAGGTTCACAGTCCTTGTAAAAGATCGTTTCATCTTTCATTTCTGTTCATGCCTATGCCTTGATATCAGCCCATTTCAAGCCTGTGAGAGTTCAGTCTGTTTTTTAACAAGTAACGTTTATTTCCTAAAGGATAGTGCAGCAGTTTTAAATGTCCATACTTTATTTGAAATGTCTGATTTTTGACTAACTGCTCACAGAGACAAGTCCTAGATTTCTAATGTGCTGGGTGCAGATTTCCACCCAATGCACTTCAGCAGACGCTGTGCATGAGTGCATGGCTCATCAAGACCCGTGTCTGGATTCCGAGAGTTTTCAGGCCTGTGAAACGACTGTCTCAGACGACAGGGAGTTGCACTCTGCAGCACTGGCCACTCTGGGCAGAGGACTCTGTTATTTGCTTGGGGCTCTGTTGTCCCAGTCTGGGTGCCTTCTAACCTAGAGTAGAAAGTTCTGAGCTCCCGAGGGCTTTTTTGTTTTGTTTTGCTTCTTATCAGTTTCTCTCAGTATCTGCTCAATGTAGTTATTACCTAGCTGATTGCCATGTTTTTATGTTGCTTAAATTGAAATTTAAAATCCCTCTGTGTGGTATATTTCCAATCCCAGAGAGGAGAAGAACAATGGTTTGGAATCAGAGAGTTTTACCACTTGGTGGATGTATGGCCTTGGGCAGATTATTTAGCTTTTTGAAGCCCATGAAAAAAGAATAGCAATAACTAATCCTGGAGGATTATTGTTTAGAGAAAAAAATGAAAGGAAACTCTTGAACATGATAGGTGTTCTGCGAATGGCACAGATTGCTATTTCCTCTGAAGGCTGGCAATTTTGATACAGCATTTACTTAACCTACAGATGTAGGCAGCTCAGTCTTCAGCAGAGGTGTTAACAGTGGGCTCTTTCCCCACAGGTGTGGGCAGCGAGGGCTGCCTATGATCCAATTTGATTCTCCCACATTATAGATGTGCTGTGATTCTGTGCAGGAAATTCAGGCTGCAGGTGCTAACAGGCACGAGGATGTATGTGAATATTCAGAAAGAGCCTCAAGGACTCTGTGACAGAGTCCTCTGTAAAATTCCACTTGGAAAACTCCCCAGTGACCCAAAGCTTCTTGCTTTGATAGTTGCCACAGTCATCCCCAACCCACCAGGAGATTTGTGAGTTCACTGTTGTTTCACTTGAGCTGAAACACTTAGTATGTCCTTGAGCAACAACCTCACCTGTTTTTCACAAATAAGATGAACTCCCAATTCCATGGAGGTGGTGTGGATGCTCATTAAAGCCTTTCACTAGCGCACAGAGTAAAAGGAAACCAACTTGAAAGATAATTTATGAGCAACCATTTTCAGCTTGAAAATATGCCAGCAAACTTAGCAGAAGCCACTCAGGTTCTTATGGATTTTTTTGTATTGTTGTTTGTCGCTTTGGTAGGATAACCACCTGTAGTCATTAACACTCCCGATTTCTAGCACAGGGTCTCAAACATCTGCTACTGCAGCCAAAATGTCCCTCGATAGAATTAAACTTCACGTCCCTGAAACAGGAATTTCATATCCCATTGTTGGAATTGTGCGTATGCCTTCTTTTGCCTGCACTCTGTTGAGACTCAATTTCAGCTCTGCATTCTTAAAGCAATTGGTGCCACCCTGCTCAACCTTATAATGGTGCTTTATTCTCTAGATATTCTCACAAGTGTCATTTCTCCTGCTGGATTTCAGGCTCACTGAGGGCAAATGCGAATTTACCTCCTACAGTCTGATGTCTCATTCTGTACCTAGCGGAGTGGAGCTCAGGAAATGCTTAGTGAATGCACTTTGCATGCAGTTTTGTAGATAATACTGCGCAGCCATTAGATTGGAACGGGGGTGGGTGGGACAGAGGAAACTACAGGAAATGCTTGTGGTCATTTCTTTCCACTGAAATGACTTTATGCAATGCTAAAGGCCAAACGCTTGGATTATTTTGACAATTTGAAGTATCTATGTTTATAGTTAGGGGGAAAAACTTCCTCTTTTAAATGTTTGTATATGGTGGTGATTTTTTCCTGCCACCCTAAATACAGGTTCTGAAATAAGGGTTGCTAGATTGAATTTCCCCTGCAAATGGTTTATCCTGGAAATTCTGTTCTCCTGCGCACAACTCTGGGTATTAAACAGCCACTGCAGGTCAATCAGTCTCATCCTCAGTAAATTATCCTGGGAGATCACCATAGCGAGGCTCAGAGGTTTTAAAGATATTAACATTCTAGTATGATGCTATTTTTTTTTTACTGGAAAGAAGCTGATGTAATTTGACCTTGAAATATGAAAATGTGATCTTCCATTTAGACCAAACAGAGGCTCCATATCTCACGGACCACATTTCCTGTAAATATCCTGTGTGTGTTCTACAGGATGTAGCTTTCATGGCCCCAAAGTGAAACTTAAACTGTGTGTGCTCAGAAATATTGTTTTTCAAGAATTTTGTGATGCCTTAAAAATAATTTACAAATAGGAACCACTATTTGAATATAATTTACCAACTAGGTGGCAGTTATTTTGACTAAAGAATAAATGTTTTCATTTTGTTTAGAGACAGGCATAGTTTTATTAAAAACAGTCAATACTATACTTGTGCATTTGTTGTATGAAACAATGTATAAAATTAGATATGAAGTTTATGCAGGGGCCATTGAGAGCTCTGTGGGATGTTCTGAGAGGCCGGAGTTGCCATCTTGGTCTGGACACCGACCTGCCAGGCTTATCACAGTTGCTCCTAAGGAGGGAGCCAGTGAAAGGGAGAAGCCCAAGTTGAATTGCTTTTCTTAATTTAAGATGTAAGCGGCCAGGATATCATCTGCAAAGTTGAAGACAATGCTGCCCAAAGCCCCTCCTTGGGCCTGTGAAAGTAGCTCCCCTGCCATCCTAATTGAGCTCAGAAAAGTTCTACAACTAAGTAGGAGAAATGGAAGCCTTTCTGGTATCAGGCTGTTAGAAGTGGAAGGTGGACATCAGCAACATTCCTTTCCTGCAGCCTCAACGCTCTGGACAAGGTCTGCCTCTGTTCAGGGGGCAAAGAACAAATGACGTGAGTGTTGTTCAGTGAACGTTGCCTTTTAGGGTTTTGTATCCCAGGATCAAGGCCAGAGAAAGGGTGCATGTGTGCATGCATGGCTGTGTGTGTGTGATGTGTGTATGGTGTTATACATGTGTAATTCCTACATGGTGTGCAAATACATGTGTACTTGGATGGGCCTAGGAGTGTGGCACCTAGTTGTGGGGCGTTGTGTGACACATTTGAGGATATATGTACGTATACGTGCACAGGTGATAGGTGTGCAGTGCCAGTGTGTGTGGTGCATGTATGAGTGTGTACTGTGTGCGTGATATGTTTGTAAACAACAGTATGAGGCAGACAGGGGTGATCAAAATATATGGTGAATGTTTAAATCTAAACAAGTACTTATTACAGCAGAAGGCATAGTGCCATTAATCCCCCTCAAAATACTTCCACCTCACTTCAGACATGTTTATCCCAGTCTGCTTGCCCTTTCTGAAGCAGTTCTGGAAATTTTATTTCATGAGTGTTTTACAAGGTGTGATAAAATAGGGTGGATGCTTCTCCTTTGTGCCGTCCAACAGAAAGGCAGGTTTGTAAAAATACTCAGGTGTGTTCCTGTCCACTTGACTCACAGGACCTGACACATACAGTATCTGGCTCTTCTCCACAGTCAGAATGAGCATGATAAGTAACTGTTTTGAATTGATTCAAGCATCAAGGTAGCCATGCTCGTGCCGGGAAACACATTCATGAAGAAGGGACTTCCAAAACTGATTTGGAAAGTGGCAGGAATGACTGGGCAGTGTGTTCAGTGGAAGCGGGGAGTGTTTTGAAGAGTCTCTTACTGTAATAATTTAAAAAAATTTAACCATTCACTATATTTGTTGTTCACATCTTGTAGGTATGGTGTGCATGTATCTACGTTTGCATGTTTATGATGTATTTTTGTATATGTATATTTGAAGCGTGTGTACTGTACGCATGTTTGTGTGCAGTGTCTCTATGTGATTTGTGTGTATGGTACATAAGAATGTGGGAATTTACTGGTAAATACATTTTTAATGAGAAAAGAGTGCCTATAACATGTATTCAAAGTAATTCACACTCCTCTTTGCTTCAGGATTATCTTTTTAGAAGAGCTTTTTGAGTTTTCTTAGTTTTGAAGAACTTTTTGAGTTTTCAAAGTTGTGCATTGTGGCACATGCCTGTGCTCTTAGCACTCAGGAGGCTGAGGCAAAAGGATTTCCTTGAGTTGGAGGAAGGCTGGGCTACATAGTGAGACCATGTATCAAAAAAAGTAAAAGTTAAAAAAGGCTCTTAAGCCTACAGAAGATAGCTGCTGACCCTTCGTATGCTGGAGCTACCTCTGTCCCATGGACATTCATGTTCTGTCCCTGACCCAAGCTTCTGCTTCTGATTGGAAGTCTCCAGGCTGTTAGGTGGGAACAGGAGTGAGGACGGTGGAAAGGCACAGCCCCGGACGCCAGATCACTGGGGCCACCTCTGCCATTTCCTAGCTTTCTGACTCTGGACAAGGTACTTGATCTCTCTGAGCCCATCTTCCTCCTGCAGCGGGAACAGTAACTGCAGCCCTTGTCCTTAGAGAGTCAGGACGCCACGGGGAGGGTGCAGTTAGAACAGTGCCAGGAATAAGCGAGCTGTGTTAAGATTCAGCTGTTATTTATGTCATCTCAGGATGCCATGCACTGGCCTATATGCATATTTTTGTTTCTCTGGAATGCTTTTCTTCCTTTTGTACACATTTATACCCTCCCTGGCCTCACTTAAATGTCATAATTGTAAAGCCAACTATCATATCAGACTTAGGGAACCTTGATAGGTTAGTGGTTTAGTGCGCAGGTCAGGTGAGGGACAGGTTTGTTCAATTGCAAACTCTTCCCTAAATCAACTCTTTTTAAAAGTGCAGCTTTGGCTGGGGAAATAGATCAGCTCAGGAGCATGGTACCTGCCTGGCAAGCGCAAGGTCCTGAGTTTGATTCTCCATTCAAAAAAAAGGAGTGTAGTTTGGTCACCAGTGAACTGGAGGTAGTACTAGCCCTCCCTTTTCAAGGTCCCATGAGTGTTAAATGAGCTAAAATAGGGGGAGGAGTCAAGAGATGAGTCTCCTCCACTTCAGATTCTTTGTATTTTGTTGTATTCTGAACACACACACTCAATTTTCTGCTTTGTGTTGTTTTCACCTTGGAGTCTGCCTAGGGGGCATCAATTACCTCACTATTGCCTAGCACAGTGCTACGCTCAGCTCAGAATGTGGCTTAAGAATACATTTGTAGAATAAACAAATGATAATGAAAGAGAAATCAGAAAGTGAATCACGAGGGCCAGACTAAAAGCCATTACTGTAAAAATACACAGTGATATTGATAAACATTCAAAGAGCTGCCATTAAAAGTTTCATAGCTCAAAGATACCCTGAAATCTTTGGAAGGCAAAGAAGACTTTTAAGAACCTACTTTAATCTGTTTTCATCCCCTATTTCTTTTGTTGTCATGTGGTGAGGAAGGCTGATTCTCAGGGTCACTGCAAATTGATTTTGTGCTGTGCACTTAAAAGAACTGAAGTAGGTTCTTAGAGTTCAGTTTACTATTATTGGTCCTAAGAATTCTCATTCTGGTCATTGATTTAATTTTTCTTTTGGTAATAGCTTTTTGAACCAAAAAACAATTTTAGCAAAAATATTAGCCTGGTGGATAATTGCTGTAGGATTTTATTCGGGTGTTAGAAAATGTATCTGCAGAAATAGTGTAACTTATATGACGCTCAAGGATAAAGTGCAATGAAAATGATGTGTTGCTGATAGTTATGTTTTAAATGGCGTTAAAATTCATTGTGGAAATTTTCATGATCTGTAGTGATAGTCAAAATGTGGGCGGTGAGAAGGAATGTGTGCAAATATACTTTATCATTTTGTTATTTGTATATCCTAAAGAGGGTGTTTTTAAACTGGTACTTCTGTCTTAATTTTTCTCATTGTACTGCAAAATCTTTCAGGTTTCCCATTCTAACGCTTTATAAGGGAACACAACAATTGCCTTTGTAAGTATCAGAACTGACATGTAAGCTCCAGAGGGACCCAATCTTGAGCAGCCTGAGCTGGTCACTGGGAGACTGATTTTATGGGTTGGTATTCAAAGTGTTTCTTGCCTTGATAACGGGTAGCCTTTTCCTCCACCTAAATAAGGTTGTATAATCCACCATTTTCTTAGATTCTTCAGCTGTTTTTTTCTAATAATATTCTGCCAGGATGCTGTGCCCAGTCGTCCTACAAAAGACTGAGAAATAGACTGTTTGCCCTTTGCTGTGGTTTAGTCAGCACCTTGGAGAGCAGCGGTTAAACCATAAAACAGGAAGTGATGGAAAATAAAAAGGGATATTTCACAAGGTGATAAAAAATCATCCCAATTATAAGTGAGAGAAATACACAAATGCTCCATTGATGAAATGGCTTTCCTTACTGCGTGAAAATTAAAGAATCTGTGGACCAAAACCCCTTTAATACCCCCAAACAAGACTCCTGCCACGGCAGGAAGTCAATTATCTCCATGGCAACCCAAACAAATAGTGAATATTGCCTTAGCAGACCAGATGGATAAAAGGTAGATCTAAAATTAATTTATGTCTTGGGATCAGACACTTGAGATGAGAGAACTGGTCCATAAAGTGCCCAGGAGAAGCTATTAAATGAAAAACAAAATAAGTCCCTTGCTGAATTCCCAGGGGAGCTGTGGTTGAAGCACATAAATCTCGTTTGCTTCTGCCTTTAAGAAGGAAAGTTGTCAATGTGTTCCCATTTACATGGCCACTTTGATGATGGCCCTCCGTAAATCTCAGGCCTGCCAAAGGATGTTTGTTAAGGAGTGCCTTCAAGAGTGATCTCTTAATCCATTCTCTGTACTGTCCAGGACTGGTTTTTACTATTATGCACATCAATTCTGAGATACAGAGAGATACCCCCAAAGATTAAATTTCAGGAGATTTTGAGTCCATAAAAAATATTGCATTATACAAAATAGGAAGAAAAGAAAAAGATAACCCACTCACAAAACTCAGAAGCCTCAGAAGCAACCACGGAGCTGTAAATTTTTCATTAAGCATAGAAATTAAAAACACTAATTAAACCACTGTTTGGAAAATAAATATTAAAGGGAACTTTTCAGTGGAGGAAAGACATGTCTCTGCTTTTCTGGGCTTGGAGTTGTGGCTTTTGAAGTCAGGGAGATTCCAACAGGGAGTCTGCTTGGTGGGGAAGCCCCTTTCCTACCCTACGAGGCAGATGGCAGACATGAGAGAAAGACGCAGACCCTGATTTGGAGGAGAGTTGCTCCCTCTAGATCGGAGTCACAGTTAACTGTGTTAGTGCTTTGCCGGAAGCGGGCTCCTCTCCATAGCAGATTGCTCCTCGTCCTTCCCACCCCCCTTTCCCAACATCACACTTCCCTCTGGCACTTGAAGCTTTCAGTAACTCCCACAGTCTGACGGTTTGTTTCTTACAGTGATCTCTTAAACCAGGTTTCCTTTTTCCTCATTAACCTTACTTTTGTAGAACGAGGTCATTACAATAGCCCCCTAATTACCTGGCTGTCTGCTTAGCCTCTTTACTCCTGTCTTTCTGTATACTCTACAGGTAGAATTTATTTTCCCAGAAGATCATTTAAAGTTTTCCCCCTTTAACTTACAAACTGAATGATTTCTTATTGCTCTTAGCATAAACCCCAAATGCCTCCATGTGGCACTTCTAGTTCTCCACCAGCTGACCTTACATTACTCTAACATATCTCTCCACCAACTGTCCCCATGAATCTGTCTTTCTGATTGTTATCACTTACCACAAATACCTTCCGCTTTCCCATGCATTCTTACTGTGCAATTCTTGTTGCTTATCCAGAAAACGTTCCCCATGAGCATTTACCTCTTCCTCCCTGACACAGAATACCTAGTGATATCTTCTTATATATCCTTAAAACCCAGTTCAATTTAGCTCCACAAGTGCTTGCTAACTTCCCAGCTCTCACAATCTCCTTTTCCTCTGAACATCAATACCTCTTGATATTGAATAGCAAGGAGGGTGACACACAAAGATGTGTGTGCTGCAACCCTGGAACCTGTGATGCGCTGCATTCTGGGGAAAAGGGCATATGCACGTGTAGTTAAAGTGATAAACCCTAAAGTCGGAAGGCTACCTTGTATTCTATGGGTGGCCCCAGGGAATCATGTAAGTTTTTTAAAGCAGAGGGCTTTCTCAGGCTGCTTTCAGAGCAATGTGGTGGAAGAGGAGGTGGTAGAGATGCAACAGAAGGGAAAATTATAATGAGCCAGGGACCCACATGTTGGCCTCTGGAAGGTAGGGGCAGCCTCAGGCAACAGCTAAGAAGAGAAGGGTCCTCACTCCTTTAATTACAAGAAGTTTAGTTTGTTAACAAATTGAATGAACTTGGAAGGGGATTCTTCCCACAGCCTCTGATAACAGCTCAGCCTTGATTCTGGATTTATGAATTTCAAAGCAGAGAAACCAGCCAAGCCAGCTCAGGCTTTTGACTATAGTATTATGAGATAGTAAGTTTTATTGTTTTAAGTCACTAAACTTGTGAGAATAGAAATTTTAATTCACCAAATCTGTGACAACAGAAAGCTTTATAATACCCTACTGTATATTGCATAATGTATATTGTTTAACAAACTTGGATCCAGACTATGAGCATTTGGGCCTAAATTTTAATTCTGTATCCACAAACTGCATACCTTGGGCAAGTTACCTAATTTCTTATGTGTGACAATTTTCTTATCTCTAAAAATACAGCCTATTATTCATTTACGGTAATTCACAGGATGATAATGAATATTAAGTTAGGTGTTACATATAAATACATTAAGATTAGCTGGATTGTACTAGCATTCAAGATTGCTTTGCCTGATGGTTATTTATATTCATAATGTATTTCTCCCACAAATTTGAAGATCCAGAGAAATGAAGTGGTGGATTAAAAATGGCTATCAATTCTTCACAGCACCTTCCACAAAGAAATAAAGTATTGCTTGTATCTGGACTGGCCTTTCAGTTTCATCGATCAGCGAAACCTGGTACCTATGTTGGAGGCTGTGGAAGCTTTACAGGGACTTACAGCTTTGCTCTTGCTTCTTTGGAATGCTTCTGCCATCACATGAGGAAGAGAGGGATGTAAGATAAAGTGGCAAGAAGCCTGGTCATTTCTCTTGTTTCAAATGCTCTCCCTAGCGTCTGCCTCAGAAGTTAGCTAAGAGACTTGTGCATTACAAAGACTCAAATATTTTTAAGACTGTGATTATTCATTCTTTCTTTTATTTTAATACCTCAGTCTGGTTATAAAGAAGCCCAAACACATTTGCAACCTTGTGTTACAACTTAGGTAAGCAAAAGCTTTCTCTAAAATTGTGGAGTTGGGATAAGGCTTGTAAGAAGGTGTCACTGACTGAAATAACTGGGAAAATGTGTGAGTAATGTATCCTTGATTCATGAATGCTGGCTTTGTGAAAGTTATCTAGCATCTGTGGATCTTGGTTAGCTCATCTGTGATTTGGTAGGCTTGTATCAAACAAGCTTTCCAATCTCTCCCAAACCTTTGCATGTTCCACTGTGCAGCTCTAGGCAATGACCTGGCTCACCCAGCTCTGGCCAAAAGGGCAGGAGTTGCCAAGCTCGTTCCAAGTTTAAAGGAGTTGGAAAGAAAGGAAAGAAAGGAAAGAAAGAAAGAAAGAAAGAAAGAAAGAAAGAAAGAAAGAAAGAAAGGAAAAGGCTGTTCTTTGGGGGGTAAGTGCTATGACCCAGGGGTGGTTGGTTTAAGTGATTCTGTTTCATGATATATTTTGTAATTTGTTGGGAAGGAAATTGACTAGTATTTTTCATCTAGTTCCCTGTGTACATATCATAAAATACATCACAACTGGCAGATGGCTGTCAGTGTCAGCAGAGACAAGAGAATAGGGGGGTCATTTTAAGAGTGAGTAAGACTCTTATACCTTGCTTAGTGGCAGTTTCTTTCACATTTGTCTTGCAATATACACATTTCAGCAGTACTAGAAAATGGTGAAGATTATTCCTGTTCGCTCAATAAAAGGAAGTAAAGTGATAGTTTTTGTAATCTAAACTAATCTAAATAATTTCTAATGCCTCTTTGGAAATAGTTTATGAATACAAATGATTTTTAATAATATAATTATTGCTTTCTTAGTAAATGCATGTTGCTACTGCTAACATAATGTAAATGATCTTTCTTTCCAGACAACCTATCCAAATGCCCATAATAGAGGGTCAATGATTTTTAGATTAAACTGGGCCAACAAGTGTGTCCCATCTCCTCCTGGGTCTCAGGATCTACAAAGCTATGGGCTTTTTCTGCTGCTATGTCTTCCAAACCCTGTTATTGTGCTTAGTTTCTTTGGTGTCAAATCCATAGATATTGACCTGGATCTGTATTCTTCCTCTTCCCTTTCCCCACCCTTTCTCCTTATGACTAGGAGTCTAAGAGCAACTAACCACCTCTCTTTGAACCTAGTCCCACTTCTTGGAGCTTACACCTTATTACTGCACTGTGAAGTGAAGGTAAGATATCTTTTAGGGTTTCTGTAGCCATAGGACAAAGTAAACTGTATCTCCTAAGGGTTCTCACACTCCTTCATGCATAGAGAACATACCTCAACAAGTCAATGAAATGAAGAATTTTATTGTCATGTAAGGACTCCAGAACTTCCAGTGTCATTAATCATGAATTGTGTTACAGCTAGTCATGTGTCACACACTTGTACACTATATATAACTTCAGTTCATTTCACATAGCAATCACACAAGTCATTATGAAATATTTTAGACCTTTTTAGATAAATATGTAACAACAAGGCCACCTGCAAAATGTGAATATAGATTACACAGAATTATTATAGAATGTAGATTACAGTATTTCTAAATTGACATACATGGAAAAGCTTACCATATCACTCAGCCTTAAAGATGCAGACACTAGAGCTAATGCACTTTAATATGTTTATAAGTACTTCTGCTTCCAGCTATAGTGCAGTACAGGGGCCAGAATTACCTCTCATCTTCGTTCCTTTTTCCTTGCTGGACATACTACAGTCCTCAGCAATTTTGGCTTGCAGTTTTAGAAATTTCAGTCTGTGGTTGGCAAGCTCACACACAGAATAGCACAGTGGAAATGCTTGGGCAAAGGAAAGCTGTTCACATCATGGCGGTCAGAAAGCAGAAAATAGATGCCAGAGAGGAGATATACCCTTCCAGGTCATGCCCTCAGTGACTTTGAAATCCACCCCCATTATCCATGAAATCACCCTCCAAAAGCCCTGCCTGTAGGTGCACGAGAATTTTGGGCGGGAGCAACCTAGATTCAAACAGTAACATCTCTCTTCCTGAAACAACTGGGAAGCTAGAAGAAATGTATGAGCTAATGCTACCCAGCCATGTGACCATGGCAGAGCACAACAATGGTTCCTAAGAGGAGGGATGCCAGTGAATTCAGTGAGTCCTCTGCCCAGTTTGGTGACAAGAGTGTTCTCAGGCTGCAGAGCAGAAGAGAGAGCCCACACACAGCCTGAGATCCCACTGCTTCACCCAGTTTAAAATGCAGGAAGGATAGGATCAAGGTCAAGAGTAGGCAGTGCTGCTTTCCTCTAGCACACAATGTAAAGGAATGTGGATAATATCAAGACAATATTTTCACGTAATGTTTTTGAAAATTCAGAATTAATGTAATCTGACTGTACAGCTGCACACAGGTAGCTTTATTTGCTTTACCCTAATCCTAGCCCTGTAAGAAATCTTAGATTTTATGAAGTACAACTTGCTATTTTTTTCCTTTATGGTTAGTACATTTTGTATTTTATTTAGTAAATCTTTATATCATGGTTACAAAGATTCTTTCCTATATAGTTTTCTAGGAGTTTTACTATTTTCACTTTCAAATTCAGGTATGGTTGGTTAGTACCAAATTTGGGTTAGTGTCTGACATGAGATAGGAGTCAAGATTTATTTCTTTTCCACACTAGATATCTAGTGGTTTCAGCACCGTTTGATGAAGTGAATGTTTATTAGATTATGCGGGGGCTGCTGTGAAAAAGCTCTCGATTATATATGCGTAATATATCGTGCACCATGTTTTATCCACCATGGCCACCTGGTCTAGCATTATACCATTATCATATTGTCTTGATTATTGTAACTTTTTATTGCATTAAAATCAGATGGCAAAGTTATTCTATCAATTTCAAAATTATTTTGGTTAGTCCTTTAATTTGTATGTCAAATTTAGAATGAACTTATTAATTTCAAGTATGATAATTTTGATAAGCATCACTTGAATCCCTAGGTCAAATTTGGGAAGAATAGACATTTTAGTGTTAAGCCTCTTAGTTTATGAGTATTTTATATTTCCAGTTATTTTTATCTTATTTAGTACCTTTCAGGATGCTTTGCAGTTTTAGTAGCGAGATCTTTAACTTTTGAAAACTAAATTTAATTTATTTTTTGATGATTTTAAAAGTGATATTAATTTCTTTTAAACTTCATTTCTCCAACAATTATCTTTTGCATATTGCACTTGTGTCCCATGAGCTAATTAAATTCGCTTATTAATTCCAAAGGATTTTTTTTTGTAAGTTTCAAAGGATTGTTCCATAGAAAAGTCCTACATCTTGACAGTAGAAGCAGTTTAATTTCTCCATTTTTCTTTTCAAATGTTTATGTTCCCCTTCCTTCCTTCCTTCCCTCCTTCCTTCCTTCCTTCCTTCCTTTCTTCCTTCCTTCCTTCCTTTCTTTCTTTCTTTTTCTCATTGTCTCTCTATTTCTTTCTCTTCCTTCCTTCTCTCTTCCTTCCTTCTCTCTCCCTCATTCTCATCTCTCCATGTCTGTCTATCTATCATCATCACCATTTATCTGATCTCCATCTTTTAATTTCAATATTTAGGACCTTTTAGGATTGTGGTAATTTGTCTTCCATATTTTCTTCTCTGTTTCTCAGGTTGGATAATTTTTCTTTATATAACTGGAAGTTTTCAGCTCTTCTGCTATATCTAACATGGTTTAAGCTCCATTTTACTATTTTATTTAGCCATCTTTTTGCTTACTTTTTGGTCATGTTTTTCTTTAACTCCTTGAACATACTTGCAGTAGCTTCTTTACTAGTTTGCTAAATAGGACACATAGCCCATTTGGGGACAATTTCTTTCAACAGATATTTGAATAAATCTGATGCATATTTTCTTGTTTCTGCACAAATTTGATTACATATGTAATTTTTGATAATACATTGTGAAGACTCTGAGAAATATTGGCTTTTATTTTAAACTATTACTATACAGTTTAACTGTTTCCTGATTATCTTGAGTTCTTTTGTCCTAGCCTGAACTATGGTCCCTGTTAGGACCCATAGTCAGAAAAATCAAGGTGTTTTCTCGACCTATTTAACTTGAAGTGACTGAATCTTGGATTCTGTCTCCCTGCAGATTTTGCTAGGCTTTTGTTTTGCCTTTGTTGGGTGGGTCTGGATTGAGAATGGACCTTACTTCTAAGAAGCAGCACTACGTACATTGTCTTGGGAGATACCCAAGGTGACAGCAACATTGGAACAGGTAAGGTAACCACCAATATCATCGTTTTTGTTGTTAAACCATTTAGCCGCTGAGCTGTCTTTAGCCTTATACGATCTCACTCTGACCGCATATAGCATAGATTTTGGATTAAGATTCATGGAGAACACTATCATGAACTTTGAGTGTCCCCTCTAGGTGTGGCTTCTTTCTCTGGGGTCCTGTGCTATACAGATTTTAGTGTTCCATTTGCCCCAGTTCTGATCTTTTCCCCGCATAGTTGACATAGAACGCCATAACTCCAGCTTGCTGCACTGAGGGCAGCAATGTGTTTCTAACCAGACAGCTGGGCAATCGTGAAACTCACAAGAGTTCCTTTTACCAGCAACCACAGTACTGAACTGCTTCTGGGCCAGTGTCTAAGCACAGGTGCTTCATATATTTGACCCACTATTGTGCTTGCTTATGGCAGAATCACTACGACACCATTATCAAAAATTATGGTAATCCACACATAGTATTAATGAAAGAGCTCTTTCATAATTGTCAGGTATAGTGTTTGTAAAAATAAAACTAGCATTTTTAAGTTTTTCTTTTAGACACGATATTTATTCATCTCAGTGGGGTGTAGTATGATAATTCAATAAATGTGAAATGATCAAATTACTGTAAAAGAGCATTCACCTCCTCAAATATTAATCGATTCTCTGTGTGGGGAACTTCTGTGCACCTCTAGCTGTCTTGAAATATATCATAGATTATTGTGATCAACAGATACCCTACTGTGCCACAGGAAAGCAAAACTATTTCCCATTCCGGGTTTTGGTGCCCTTTATCTGACTTTCCTGCCTTTAGTAACCACTATTTCACTCCCCTTTTCTGTGACCTCTACTTTTTAGTTTCCAAAAATGAGGCCATGTAGTCTTTGTCTGTGTCTGAACTATTTCACTTAATATAATGACCCCCAATTTCATCCATGTTGCTGCAAATGAAACAAATGACAGTTTCACTCTTCTGAATGACAGGATAATATTCCATATGTGTGTGTGTGTGTGTGTGTGTGTGTATTTCCCTTATCCAGTCATTTACTGATGGATACTGGATACTTTGGTTAATTATATATCTTGGCTATCATGAATCATGTCACAATAAACACAGGAGCGCGGGCATATCTTTGCTATATTGACCTAGACTCCTTTGGATATATACATGGTAGTGGGATTGCTGGATATCATAGTAGTTCTCCTTTTAGGCTTTCATACTGTTTTCTAGAATATCTGTACTAACTTACATTCACACTATAGTTTCTAGACATTTTTCTTCTTTATATCCCCACCAGCCTTTGCTCTTTTTGTCTTTTTGATAATAGCCATTCTGAGTATGTGGGATGATATATCACTGCTGTTTTGATTTTAATTTCCCTGATAATTAGTGATATTGAAACTTTATAGTCTTGTTAGCCTTTTGTATGACTTCATTTGAAAAATGTCTGTTAGCCCATTACAATTTGTGTTATTTGATTTTGACATTCAGATTTTAAGTTTCCTATAAATTCTGGTTAAAATTCTCTTGTTGAATGAATAATTTGCTAGTATTTTACCCCATTGTACTGATTGGCTTTTAACTCTGTTGGTTGTTTCCTGTGCTGTGCTAAAACTTCTTAGTTTGGTATAATCCCATTTGTCTATTTATACTTATGTTGCTTGTGCTTTTGTGTTTTGTCTATTAAAAAATCTTTGCTTACACTAATATTTCAGATGTTACCCATCTGTTTTCTTGTAGTAATTATTTTTCAACGTACAGAGGGGACCCCAGTGAGCCAGGCTAATGTACATGGTCCCAGATGTCACCATGGAGATATCAACAGGTCATGACTGCAGAAGAAGTGACTGGGATTGAGCAACATGGTCCAGGGTAGGCTAGCCTGGGATGCAGGAGACATGATCTGGATTGGCTAGCAGGGTGGTCAGGTTATAAGGAAGGGAGAGGACAGCTGCCTTCACTCCTGCTTCTTGTAGTTCTCCAGGTATGTCCATATCCAGCCCAATCGCAGGAGGTAAGCCCAACAACGACATCCATGGTACCGAGCTGCTCCCACAGCAGACTGGAATCATCTGGGCATGTTGCACAGGGAGCCTCAGGGGGGCACCTTTACACCCCTCAGTAGCAACATGTCACGGATGATATGATGGCATGAACTAGACCATCAACCACACCAGCTGGAGCCCAAGGCCCTCTTGTAGAACGTTATACATTTTAGGTCTTTGATCCTCTTGGCATTGATCTTTGTGGAAGGTGAAAGAAAGAAATATAGTTTTAATCTCCTGCATATGTACATCCTGTTTTGTCAACACCATTTATTAAAGAAGCTGTCTCTCCAGTGTATATTCTTGATACCCATGTCAAAAATTAGTTGGATTATATAATATATATCTATACCCATCCCCCATGAATTCTTGATTTTGACCTCCTGGTCTATGTGCTTGTATTTATGCTTGTATCATGGTGTTTGGGTCACTATAGCTTTGTAGTATATTTTGATTTTTAGTTGTTGTTATGCCTTCAGTTTCTTCCTTACTAGAACTGGTTTGGATATTCTGGTCTTTGTTTTTTTTTTTAAATAAATGTTAAGAAGTTTTTCTGTTTCTGTGAAAAAATCATTACTATTTTGATGGAGACTGGATAGATCACTTTGGGTAGTATGGTCATTTTAACAACATTAATTTTTCAGATTCATGAACACAGGATGTCTTTCTACTTTTTGTGTCTCCTAAATTTTTTCATTTTAGAGATTTTTTACTTCTTTTGTTACATTTATTCCTAAACGTATATGTTTTAGATATTGCAAATGGGATTGGTTGCTTGATTTATTTCACAGCAAGTTTTTTATTGGTGTAAAAATATATTTTTTGTGTGTTGATTTTGTATCTTCCAACTTTACTGAATTCATTTTTCAGTTCTAACAGCTTTTTGATGGACTCTTTCATTTTTTCTATATATAAACTCATGTCATCTGCAAAGATGGATAATTTGACTTCTTTCTTTCCAATTTGGATGCCTTTTATTGCTTTAATTGCTCTTGCTAAAACTCTCAGTTTTGTTTTGTTCCAGATCTTAGAGTTATATCTAGTATTTTTTAATCATGCATCATCCTAGCATATAAATAAAAACAAAAATAAAGTGAACTATATTGGAAAGATATTTCTAAAATGTCAAATTCTCCTGAATTAATTCAAAGTTGCCTAGGCTTGTATTTTTCCATAGAGTAGTGCTTTCTCTGCCATTGAAATCATGATGATGTAGTATTTTTCAAAAGAATGATTTACTATTGATTCTATGATTCCCTTTCAAGTTGCTATCACTTCTGAATTTTGATGTGAGTACTTTCAAGGAGCACAAAAGTGCAGACAGTGTCACTATGTTACAAATGCTACCTGACCCACTGTAATTTTCAGATGTCATGGGTAGTAAAAATTCATTCAGATTTCAAATATATTAAAATGTGGGATAATGTACATCTTAGGATCAGTGTAATGTAATACTGATTTTTAAGCTCTGTGTATCTTACCCACTTAAGAGTTCATCTTGAGCATCTCTCAGGCAGGTGTAATTTCAACCAGTGGATTCTTGTCTAAAATAAATTTGATAAAATGGTCTTTTTTATATTTCTGGTTATATTATCTTATCAAAATAAGTGAAAAAGTATGAAATTTTTGCTCATCTTGCATTTAAATAATTGGACTGTTAAGTGGTTTATTGTGAAATAATGGAAATCAACTATTAAAAAACAAAATTTCTCTCATATCATGGAGTCTATTTAGCATGATTGAAGAATTGATTCTCTGTCTTTATTGCTGTAACAATCACAGGGTATATAATTTAAACCACCGATAATATTTGTGAATGCAGTTACTTGGTAGTAAAAATTAATTATCAGTGTCAACTTAAAAATGTGTAGGAGAAAGACTAGTATCTATCTGCAAGTATCTACTTCCTAATAAGAAATCAGGAGGCATGATTTCTAAGCCTGTGTATAAATAGCTATATTTTGGGGGTGCTTTTTATGTGTTGGCATTGTTCTTTGAGCTTTCAGTAGAAACTTCCCTAACCACTTGAATTGCAAAGATTCCTGGCTTTTTCCATTCCATCTGTAAAGCACACTGACATCCTTATGGCACATTTACAACTTCAGGGTAGCTGCCACATTGACAACTCACCAGGAAGCTGATCGCTTTGGCTCCAGCAAGTTAAGGTGCATGTTAGCAACAGTGAGGGAGGTTTGAACGCAATCTGATAACAAAAGTTGCACTTGTTCATGCAATGACATATTTTATTAAATATAATTTTCTGAAATAAGAATTCATAGGATAATGATGTTTTAAAAAATCAAGTTAGTAGACCAGGAGAATTAGTCAGTGTAATTTTTAAGGAAATACTGTTGAAGTAGGTTCAAGTATTCTATGGTTTGAACATCCGTGTACCCTAAAAATTGAGATTCTGAAGTCTAATCACGATCTTGGTGTTAAGAGCTAGAGCTTTAGGGAACTGATTGGGTCATAATGGATGATAATAAGATTTGTACTCTTATGAAAAATCTGTAGACAACTGCCTGTCTCTTCCAGTTTGTACAGACATGGTAGAAGATGCAATCTGTGAACCAGAAAATAGGATCCCACTAGACATAGAATCTGTTGATTACTTGTTCTTAAACCTCTCAGCCTCTAAGTAAGTATCTCTTGATTGTAAGCTCCGTATGCAGTATTTTGTTGTAGAAGTCTAGACATTCTAAGACAAAATGAGACAAAGAATATAGATATGTAAATTATGAAAGTCTAAAATAAGTCTGAACTTAGACTCATAATTGCCTTTAAAAATTTTCCTCTAGATTGAAATGAATAGAATTGTTATAGGTGTGGTTTATAAGAAGAATGTCTGGAGACCCAGAGAGTTCATATACAAAGAAAACATCTTAGCTTTACAAATAGATGAGTATGTGGGTGTGGTTGCATATTTTGAGTTAAAAATAAATGTTTGCATGCTTTAATTTATCTCTGCTTACACTGACATTTTGATATACTTGGCTTTATTACATTGGATATGCACAACCAGGCAGTAAAGTTCCAGAACCTTCCACCCTTAACCTTAATGGCCTCCCACTAATTTACTACCTGTCACTAGAGAAAACTCCTTCACATTTGTCACTATTCCTTTTTTTTTAATCTGTAAAATCTGTAAGGAAGTTGTACTAGACATCTCAAGTGCATTTTTAATTCTTAAAAAATAATTCTACAGTTTAATTATCTACCACATAAGTACTGATTTGATACCTATGTTCTTCATGAATATGTCTATGGATTGGTCTCTACTATGATCACATGGTGAAAAATACTTTAAATTTTTATTTAAAATACTACTACTCATACTGATTAGAACTAATCTGAGACAATCTTACTCATTATGGGTAAGCTGAGACAATCTTACCACATGATACTGATTTTCTCTGGCGCCTTTGCATTTATTGAAAATTCCAACCTCTTACTTTTTAGAGCACAGATTCCAAGATTAACTTGGGATAAACCAGATGGAGTCTTAGCAGAGGTGGAGTTGAGAACATCTCTTAGGCTCTGGGAACAAATGCCTCCTGCCCATAATGGCCATTGTTGACCTGTGGTCTCTCCTGAATTCCTAGCTTATAATATATCTTACCTTAAATTCTCTTATCAATGTTCTACAACTAAAAGCATTCTTTGATACCTAGAGTCAAACACCTTTTTGAATAATAGTCACATCCTATTCCTTTTTGGGCTCGTTTCTCCTTCCTAATTATGTGTGATACATGGGCTTGGTGGGCATTTAAGAACACAATCCAGTAGCACAGTGTTTTGTTCTGGAACCTTCCAACAAGCTCTCTAGGTCAGACAATACATATTAGACATTATCTTTTCCTTTAACCATAACTAAAAACAATTCATCATTTTATTTGGTTAATTTCACAAAGATTTGATGTTAATTAGTATAACATCATTAAAGGCATATATCATAGTACACAATAAACCATATCACAAGGAAAGCTCAGCTTTGGAATGTTTGAAAAAATTCTATTTTCTCATAATTTTTTATCTGATTTAGGTGATAGAATTTGCTAATTAATTTTCAATTAATGTCTGGCAACATGTGGTGCTTCTATATCCAGAAAATAAAGCACATGGGAAAAATAAGCTATTTCTGAATTTCTTCACTTTCTCATATTCTACTATTCTACTCCGAGATTTATCTTTACATAGTCATGTATAATGATTTAAATGAAATTTTTGACATAAGTATTAGTTTTCACAGTACACTGACATCTGTTCACAATTAAGATAATAGGGTTACAGTCAACAGGGTAGAAAGACATCATAGAAACATTCATGTTGAGAAAGAACCTTCTGGGACAGTTGAAAGATGGATCTTCAGTTTTGTTAGTGAGTGTCTTCCATTCAGGGGCTGGTGAAGCCTCACAACTGGAAGACAACACAGATTAGGGTTGATAAAAGGTGAATCTCAGGAACAATCTGAGATCAGCTACCCACCAAGCTTTATTTATTTTTAAAATGTATTGCTTAGATACGGTGTTCCTTACAGCACAAAATAAAATGACTTCTCAGATAAGCCTGAGCAATTCATTAAACATTGTTTGACCTTGGATTTCACCAGGAGACTAAAAGTATAATGTAGACTTTATTTCAGGGTAGAGACTGGGAAAACTAAACAAGCACATCCCTGTATCTCAGAATATTTATCTATTAAATGAATTCTTATTTACCAAAATAGATGTAGTTTTGATCCTTATGAAAATTTCAGGTTTCACAAACAAAGGAACAATTCAGGAGAAGTTACTAAGCAAAGGAATAGGGGCAAGTATATACTTTCTTGCCTTTTCCATACTTATGAGGCTCATTTAATTCAACTTTAGAGCATTTTTGCATCAAATGGCATATAGGTAATTATGTTCGTTGTAGAACCTGGGCAAGGCTGATGTGGTGTGCTCCAGGGTGCCATGGTCTCAGCGATGCTGTTTCTTTCTATCCCGAGGTAAATGCCGTAGGGACCTTTTCTGAGCTCTTTCTCCAGAGCCTGCCTTTCTACCAGAGCACAGACATGCACAAGGGCCTTGTGTTTGTCCAGGTCCTGCTGAGCTACCTTTGTCCAAGCTGCTCCAACGGGATGCCTGGCTCAGCCTCATTACATGGAAGAGAAAATGCCTTGAAGCATATACAGCCTCTGAAAATAGTTTTGGATGAACATGGTTCTCAGTCAGATGACTTTTCTCCCTTTAGCTTTTTGTATCTCCATGGAACAGCATCCCAGCAACCTTACACATTCTTCTGTGCTGAGTGTGACAGCAGTGCCACCCAGGTGAGGTGTCTCCACCTCAGACTACTTCTGCTTGGGAAAGTTCTTTGGCCATTTACCTCTAGCACACACAGGATTGAAAACCTCTCCCCCATATGCGTATACATGTCATTAGAAAATAAGCTCAGATGGCTCAGAAATTGGTGCCTTAGTGAGACCTTGTCACAAAATAAAAAATACCAATGTTTATAACAGCACAGTTTGTAATAGCTATATTTTGGAAATAACCCAAGAATCCATCAACTGAGGAATGGATAAAACAGATGTGGTCTTTTAATATAATGGAATATTACTCACCCATAAAGAAGAATAAACTGGAAACTTTATAGGTAAATGGATGCAACTTGAGACCATACTCATAAGTGAAATAAACCAGATGCAAATGTGTAAACATTGTATTGTCTCCCTAGTATGAGTAGCTGAAAGAGTAAATAAGATCGAAAATGGACAATAGATATTGTAAAATTGGAAGAAACTTAAAAAGGAAAGAGAAACTGGTTTGGGGGAAATGGAAAAAAAGAAGAGAAAAGCAAAAGGAAAAGAAAAAAAAAATATATATATATACAAAAGATAGTTAAAATAGTTATACTACTAATTTCTCTCAGTTCATTAAAAAGATAGATCTATGCAAATATTGCTTGGACAATTAAATGCTGGTGTCCTGTACTCTGAGCAAGCATTTTTAAGATAACAATATAAAATGAATTAACCATTCTTACCCTCCTATATGTTGTCTTGGAATTTTGTTTTTTGATTTTTTTTGTTTATTTCTTGTTCAATGTACCTCTTTCTTTAAAATAAAAAATACAAAAACACCTGGGAATGTAGCTGAGTGTGAAGGCCTCAGATTGAATGCCCAGTACCATGCATACACACACATGTACACACACACACACACACTTCCTCCTGCTTCCTTTGCTTGCAGCCTTTATAACTCACAGATCACATCTCAGTGAAAATAATCTACAGGTCTGAGATGGCACTGAACTGTTCACCTCTGCATGCCTCTCACAGCCTCCAACTGGAAAGCTGTGATTGTCCTTTGCTAGAAACCTCAAAAGTGAACTTTGCAAAGGAAGTGCGTGTGTGTACCTTCAGGGATCGAAGGAGAATAATACCTTTTAAGAATACCTTACAATAAACTGTTAATTAGAAAATTTCAGAGTTCATTTAGGTGTTAGGGGAAATTACATGGACAAAAACAGGCCCCAAATAGTTGGATTCATCTAGAACTTAAATTATTCTAAGGGCTTTGTGAAATGGTTTTATCCTTTAATTAGAAGAATGATTTTTGAACATAAGGTAAGTCCCGTGAGGTGCCATTTAGTTCCTTGGAGTAGTAATTTAAAAAATGGCACCCTGGTGACTTGACAGGTTTCATACCATTTTCAAAACTGCGATGGCTGTAACTCAGACACAGGAAAAACCTGGAATGTTATTGATATATACTTTAAAGAGCTACTTCCTCACAAAGCGACTACAGTTACCAAAGTACCACAAAACCACAGTTCCTATAGGTGTTGTCAGCATCACCTCGCTGAGCTCTCAGGAGCAGTAACCTCTGCTCACCTTGAAACCATTCTTCTTGAGCTCTGTGTTTCGCATGGTTTCCCTTCCACTGTCATATTTCACTTCCAGGCTCTTATCTCAGTTGAGAGGGCCCAGGCCAGTGCCCCTTCCAACATTTCTAGAGGTTAAAGGATTCAGAGACCTTCACACCAGGCTCAAGGCTGGAAATCTGGTATAAACTTGACAGACTGGGGCAATATTGTCAAGCGTTGTGATAGCATCGCTTACCAAGTCACTGCTGTTCAAAAAGCCTTTTAGAGAGCACAGAACAGGAAAACACCAAGATTAAGGAGAAAGCACAGAGGAGGCGACTGCAGCATTTTCAGAATTGTTGGCTTCAATAACGTCAGGGTTGTGAGCCCTAGTCCTGCTTTAGGGTTTGCAGCTTTGCTTCCTCATGTACCTCGGTGTCTTCCTTTTGGGGCTGTGGTGAGAAATAATACAAATAAATTTAAAGGTTTTTTTTTTTCTTTTGAACAAAAGCATTGTTACATAAATGTGAAGTAAGCATTTCTTGTTTTAGAATTTCTTTGTGTCCATTTAAGGCATAGAACAAGTTAAAGACTGAAACTACCAGTCCACCACAGGGCACTAGCAACGCTCGCTGGCCAGCAGCATTTGAAGCGGTATCTCTAGAGTCATTGCTGGAGCAGACACTTGTGCTTCAAAATGTGTGATGCCCAGCTGGTAGTCAAACGTTTTTAAGAGCTGTAACTAAAAGGAATATAATTAACACACACTTTTTACGTTATTACACTACATGTTCCTAACAGACCTTTAGATTAGTAGATTTCCAGAAAAAATGATCTTTACAGCTTCATCCTCACTGTGTGCTAGAGAAGTAAATATGTATGAATTCCAAGGGTTCAGCAATACATTATAAGTGATGTATCATGTTACTATTTATACATTGTATCTTCAACTCTCGCTGTCTTGTTACATACAATAAGTATTTTAGTGACTTAGCTTTCCTTCCCCAAATCCAGTAGAGTGATGAATATATTTTCTAAAGTTATTAGCATGTTCTATGATCTTTCTGCACATTGACTTACAATATTTTTGTTCACAGGACAGCATTGTTTCAGATTCCAAGATCTTAGTGATGAAATCTCAAAGGAAAATTATTTTGGGCTGGAGATCTTTCAGAGAGCCGTAGGATTCTTTGAAGGTCTAGGTTTTTGTGGATCTGAATATTCGTGATCCCTACCAACAAGACCTGTCTTCCTCCCTGGGAAAGCAGGCAGACATGACTTAGAAAGATTTTGAATATTAGGTTTACCACTGGGCAGAATTATCCTTTGTTGTAGGCTGTGCTGTGCCACGTGGAGCAGTTAACATCATCCTTGGTCACCACCAATCAGTAGAGCCCCCTGCCCCACCCTACTGAGACAATCAGAATGTTCTCAGACTTTGCCAATTATCCCCTGGGAGGCAAACTTCTCCTCATTGTCCCACCCTGAAAATCAATGGATTAAAGGAATGTTCCACAGCATTTTGCTGTTAGTACTTGGAATTTCAATCTCAGCTGAGTTAACACATTAGTAACAGAGTGTTGCATTTATAATTTGCAAAGTGCTTTTCACATTGAACACTATATTTAACTCTCACCATAGCCGTAAGCCACATTTGTTGATATCTTTCTTTTAAAGATTTAGAGACTGGCTCAGAGCTAGGAAGTGACAAACTCTTAAAGTGACATTGCAGAACAGTTAAGGTGGGATTTCTGGGACATCCACCTTTTCATTCCCTCACATTTCTGTGGTTGTTTGCTTGATTCTATTCTACATTAGACTGTCTTATTAATTTCTCTTGTGTGAGGGCTGGAAAGAATCTTAGAGCTTTTCTTGTCCATCACAGAAGGGAGAAAACTGGTTTGCAGAAGAATTAATGACTTGTCCAGATAACAAATGTAGTAAAGTTAGAACTTGTTAAAAGTTATTCATGGTACTTGTTAAAGAACAGTGTTATGGCTTGTGTCTAGATGTTTCCCCAAAGCCTTATGCAGCCAGAGGTGGGGCGTTTCTAGAGGTGCCTGGATCTAGAGTGTGTGACATCAGGATTGAGTCATGGTACAGTGCTAGGATCAAAGGTGTCAGGATTTTTTTTTTTTTTTGTACTGAAAACTGAACTCAGGACCTTGTGCCTGCCAGAGCTATATCCCTGGCCCCAAAGGCACTAAGATTAAGAGTGTGAGTGCTACCTGCCCTATGTAGCCTGGATAAGATATAAGGGGTAGAAAGCGCTGTGGAATAGCCTTAGTTGTTTCGCTACCTTTTGCCTGCCATGAACTGTTTCTCCTCTGTGATGCCTGTTTGCCATGTGCCACCCTGCCTTAGAACTAGCTGATTATGGACTGAAACCTCTACAAACTTTGAGAATTTCTTTGTGTCCATTTAAGGCATAGAGCTAAATAAGGCATTGAGCTAAATAAATCTTTCTCGTTTAACATTGGGTGTTGGATATTTTATATCAGCAATAAGAAAAAATAACTAAGACAGTTAAGATGGATTTTATTCAGGAACAGCGTGATAAGTATAGGGACCTTTGGAATGAACATTAGCATAAGGGAGAGAGATTGGGTTCAACTTGGAAAACCATAAGAAAGAGCAGGAGTGCATAGCTCAGGAGCAGGGTGGAGGGCTAGATGGATGGAAAATAGCAAAGGGAAACCTCAGGAATCAGGGTGGCAGGGTGGGAGGGGTTATATTAAACTAACATCGTAGTGCTCTTCCTGGAGGCAGGCCAGGTGACCAGACCGCATGTGGGGGACAGTGGTGGGTGAGCAGTCTGATCAGCAGTGAGGGGGACCAGCTACTGAGTGTGGGATCCTGTCTAAACTAGTTACTGTGTTCTTGCTAAAACTGAACAATGGAGAGACTCACGCTGATGTGCCCAAGTCAGGATCAGTTGAATAGGGAATGCAGAGGAGACTGGTAAGAGTTTGGTCAAGGAGAGAATCTTTGCCTTAACTCAGATCTTCTAACCACTGTTCTCATCAGATGGTACTTGATCAATACAACATTCATGAATGAATGAATGAATGAATGAATGAAGAAAGGTGCACACATACATGCATTTTAGAGTGTCTGTGAGGCAGTGAGTGGGTTTAGGGGAAAAGCAGACTGAGAGCAAAGAGCACCTTTAGAGTAAGGTTCAGACAGTTAGAAAAGAGACAGCTTGAGTTTGAGGGTCAGTCTGTTCTCAAAAAGCCTTCACCCCATAAGTTGTAAGTGAGCTGAAATTCCTGAGTGTGCGGAGGAGGTGGGAGAAAGATGGAAATGAGGAGTCACAGCGATGAAAGGGGAAAGAGTTGGCTGGGTTAATGTGGTTCTGCTTAGTCCAATTTAGCTTTGAGGATATTCAACCTTGCTTTATCTTCTCCTGATCTGTTAGTCCTGGCATAGAAATCTCATTTGCAGAGAAGCCATCCTCCACTTCCCAACTAGTTGCTGGCTTTTTTATCCTTCTGGGAAGCCACCGTGGCACTAAATGTGCTCATTTACTTTTGTTGTCCCTGCTGGACTGCCAGCCTCCTGATGGCAAGGACTGTGTTTCATCGGTTTGCGTGGGTGTTGGCGAAGCAGAGAGAATGAATGAGTGTAGAACAGCAAATAGTCCTGGTGTCCTCGATTGAGGCACCGGCCCTGCAGGACACCCGGGCTACCATCTGCTCTGACGCAGAGCTCTCAGAACACTTACTGCTGGATGGTTTGGGTCCTTGTTTCAGTGATAATGGAAATGAAAACTGAGGGAATCGTCATAAATCAGCATACATTTGCAGGAAAGGAAGAGGAAATGGTAAGCTTCGGGAGCTGCAAACTCGAGGGGCACTAGAGTTTATGGCCACTGCAGGGGGCTTACAATTGGTAATTTTCTACTGGGCCACAAGTAGGATATTTTTGGAGTTTTCCTCATGTTTTAAGGCATTCTTTCCTAGAGTAGGATATGGGTTAACAACTCTTCTCACCCTTGGAGACACCATGGCATCCTGACCCAGTGCTGTCATAGCACACGTTGTCCTTGGGGACGGAGGGGAGAGGGCATTCTGTACCTTGTAAGCAAGGGAGGGTTGGGGAAAGGGCATGTTTTCCCCTATGGCTAACAGGTCATGGATTACGGCCCCAGCTTCCCCTTATCTCTTGCCCTGCTTCATTCTTCTCTCTAGCCTACACTCCTAAAGTGATTTTCTGTAGTCTCAAATAGGACCTGCAGAATCCCCAGGTTTGTATGGCTCAGGTTAGGTTCATCACTCACTTCAAATAGATCAAGAGCCACCAAATAAATGACCATCCAGTGGCCACTCAGAGAGGCAGGGGACCAAAAGAAGAGCTTGGCCAGATTCCTAATTCTGCTAGAGCCCAGCCCAGAAGTCTGAGCTCAAAATGCATTTGTGATAGAAGTTGAGAGACATTACCGGGCTCAGTAAAAATCACACGTGAGTGTGTGTGTGTGTGTGTGTGTGTGTGTGTGTGTACACATGCGCATGCATGCGCGCGTGTGTATGTGCATTGACAAGGTGGAGCCACTGACTGAGTTCTCCGCATTCAGAACTGGTTGTGGCTCTTCCTGCATTATCAGGCAGAATATTTCTGCCTTGGAATAAATATCAGAAGGGAAAAAAGAGCGAAGGGAGGAGGGGAGACCTTAAGGAAAGACTAATCGCTGTACTTAGGAAGACAGCCTTTCCAGTAAAGCTCATTCCACCCCATCTCCCTAACCTCTTTTTCTACTGTAGATGAGAAACTGTCAAATCCTATAAACTCCACGTGTGCAGTGAAGGTGCAGGGTTGTTTGCCAAGACTGGCTGTCTGAAAATCTGAACGCTCTATGCTAATAGTACTCTTGTCATGCAGTGATGCTTTGTTTCTGTGCCCCCAAAGTCTTTGCTATGCAAATCAAACCACAGGGGCATTTTAACATGTAAATCACATAATCTCCCTCAGTGGGATGAATTGACGGATTTTAAACTCCTTTACTGTTGGGAGGTAATGAATGTACTTATTTAACTGGCATTATTGTACCGGGCACATCTCCTACTCTGGGCTTTACTTGGTGGTTTGGCTATACCAGGGGAGAGCTGGCATGATTATTAACGTTGCTGTCAAAAGAATAAGAGGAGGCTGAACCTGGGGAATTCTGACCCCCTTTGAGGAGGAAAATAGGGTCCCCCTCAGAAATCGCTAACTTCTGGGTCCTCTTGAGGCATGGTGGCTTTTCCTTTTTGACTGGTGACTGCACACTGAATCTTTCTGGGAAAGGCTGTTTTTAGCCTGTTTTACAGGTGATGGGAGCCAAGGAGAGTTAAAGGGAATTTTAGTTCTCCAGCTGGGAGTGCATCAGGCTGGGGAGAGGAGCCAGGGCGAACCCTCAGGACAACTGTGGAAGGCTGTGCCTGTACCAACTGCCTGCTGTTGCAGCCTGATCTCTAGCTTGGGGCTAAAGTCACTGAAGCACCTCATGCCAGCTTCTTTTTCAGTAAAACAGGGATAATGCTAGGGATAGAGGGAGCAATGACAAGATCGTGTTTGTAATGACAGCTCAGCCGCCTGGGCAAAGATGCGCTTGTTCCAGAAATGAAATGCGACTCCATTAAAACGTGTGATCTCCTGAAACAGCCTACCTTGCTTTGGAGCATGTGGTACTGGATTTATTTGTTGGGAACAAACTGATGAGAACACTATTTTGGGCTTGCAGAATCAGCTTAAGCAAGGCACAGTGAAAAGGTGACTTCACCTGTTAATGGGCTTTTGCTCCCCTTCTACGCGTTTGAAGGGGTCGACAATTGTAACATGCTCATTTCAGCCATTACTCGTGTGCAGTCTCACCTGGGCACTGCTCCAACAGTTCTTTTCAGCTGGGTGTTTGGAACGCGTGCACCTTCCCGTGGAAACAATGGCTGCAGGCCTTCTTGGATGGTAGAGGAAAACTGAGCCAATCCAAAGGTAGCTGAAATACTGTGCATTTACAATTAAAGCTGGCCAGATAAATTCAAAGCAAGTATTAGAAATTCTTCTTTTAAAATGAATCACTTAATATATTTAAACACATCAAAACACTGCAAAACTTAAAATCACCTGACTCTAAGCTTAAACTACCTGCCTCAGTCTGATGCTTTTGGAGGGGTGGGGGTAGAAGGTCCCCTTGTGGCACATCCCTGAACACAAGCTAGAATTTTACAGGACGAAACGAGGTATGACCTAGATGCAAAGGGAAAAAAAGGTGCATGAATAAATTGAAACCAGGCCATCTC
This sequence comes from Dinomys branickii, assembly GCA_004027595.1. Taxonomy (NCBI): domain Eukaryota; kingdom Metazoa; phylum Chordata; class Mammalia; order Rodentia; family Dinomyidae; genus Dinomys; species Dinomys branickii. Next base: position 176,908 of record PVLD010000187.1, read on the forward strand.
CTCTTTGCGGTCTATTTCTCGCATTATTGGGTAGAGATATTGTGGATGCTCTGGGGCACCATCCACATCCCGCTTCCCACCCACGAAACCTGTTTCTTTCAGAGGCTGAGAGTGCTGCTGCTGAGGCCTCACAGCTGAGGTGCTCCCCAGTAACTGCACTCTGCTTGTGGGAGCTATTTCATCCGCGGTTTGCTCCTTCCCTGGAGGAGCCCTTATGCTACTCATGTAGCTTGTAGGTTTGAGAATACATAGCCCAGCTCCCTGAACGGCATTCCCCGTGGGGCCAGCCTTTGTCGAACTCATCCAGTCTATATCTTCCTCTATACATCTGCGTGTGTGCAAATCTCTGCCCTGGGGTCAGCTACTGGTGAAATTGTCCAAAAAGACAGACAGGTGAAAGCAAGTGATTGCTATAGACTCTGTCTACTGTCGATAGTAAAGGGGCGGAACTGACTGCAAAGAGAAATGGGGAACCCTAGGAGATTTGTTAGTTTCCTAACAGCTACTAGCAGAGAAAACATTGTCCTGCAGATGAGCATAGTTATTCCAGCAGGGCAAGTGTTAAATATTACTTCTGTGTGAAGGAAGTACAGTGACTAGGTCAAAGCAATTAAAGAAGCCCATTCCTTATGGAAAGAGCAGCGAAGAGTTCAAGCGAGCTTGCTTTTTAGCCCTATGCTATTGATCTTCCTCCAAATTTTCAGCTGGCTTGAATGACACCCTTTTGTTGCTGAAGCAATTTGGAAGTGTCACTTTTTCTGGAAGACTCTCTTGTTGAGTTCCAAGCTTGGTATTTCTGACTAGGATGTTGAAAGATTATTGATCACGTAAACATCTCTTCTAAAAATGACTTCTCGCCGCCAGCTGCAATCAGTACCAATGCTGGGGAGGGGGTAGGGCTTGCTCACCTTGTCAGTCTCAAGCCTGGGTTGTTCCGTTTCTTTCCACAGGAGCAGTTTTTGGTTTCATTACACTGAGAGTTTTCCAGTGTACTAACTATGCATTAAAGAAATGCATTACGGAAAAATGCTTTAAAGATCTCTAAAGACTACTTATCTTTTTCAGATGCTGAGACTAAGGTATGGCTGAACTAGTCACCAGTCACCATGGGGACAAGCATCAGCCATACCCCAGGGCCTTCATTTAGGGCCTGTTACCCATTACAAGTATGGCACATGCTCTTCCCTATGCCTCACTCTCCCAAAAGGTCTTATTGAGCTGAAAAAAAAAAGGTACATCATTAAAGCCTGTGAGGCTTTGCAATAATGTCTCCAAATATAAGTGAGATGAAGAAATAAAACTATTGGGGATCACTGCAGAAGGATAGGGAAGAAACTCCAGGACCCTTAACCCGTTACTCTCTAGAAGCATAATGTGTGTCTCCCGCCCTGTGTTACCTTAGCAGCTACAGTGGCTCATCTCTAAAACAAGGCCAAGGCATTCACGCAGGATGCGGGCACCAATGGGAAAAATGTAACAGTTCCTAGGCTAAGCTGGGTGCCCATTCTTCAAAACCAAGATGTTTGCACAGGGAAAGAAAACACAATTAAAACTATGATCAGAAGTAAAATAATGATCAGCCTGGCTCTAGCACACCCCACCAACCCAGTAAAAGTTGACCCCTTTCCTTTGCTAACAGGCCAGTCTGATTTTCTCCACCACTGTTACCATCTCTTCAGTTCTAATCAAGCTGAAGCCCTTTCCCCTCTCTTATGAATTAAAAGTTGTGCCTGTGTTCTCCAACTTTTTGGCCTGATTTTCAATTTCTGTTATCGCCAGGCCGAAGGACCCTCTATCCAGTATCATGCCCGGAAAGCAGTAGAGATT
>PVLD010000187.1:178834-351420 GCA_004027595.1 Dinomys branickii
TGGGAGGCTGGGAGGCTGGGAGGCTGGGAGGCTGGGAGGCTGGGAGGCATAGCCCAGAGCTCGGCTCTCAGGTTCCGTCGGTACTTGTTGTCTGTCTTCTTGAGAACTGAATGTGCTGCAGTGCTATTACAGATCTCACAAAACAATTTGAGGTCCAAAAAAAATAATTTGACCTGACATGTTTAGCTGACCCCTGAACAAAACATTGTTTCACGCTCTGATGTTTAGCTGCTGTTTTCCAGAAGACTGAAAAAGGCAAAACTACAGCGGCAGTACCCGTCCGAGGACATTGCAGGAATTGGCAGAATGTGCACAATTTCTGGGAGGCCAGAGGGGGTGATTTACCTCAGTCTTCACAGTCCAGCTCTGCACTGGCTTGTCCAGGCATAACAGATGCAAGGGATGAATCTCAAGTGGTCACCCAGTGGCAGCACGTGTTCGAGGACATGGTTGCCTGGGTTGCCACAGAGAAAGGCTACCTTGCCATGTCAATGAGAGATCTAAAATATCCTCCGAGTTAGCTCTATGGGTACGTTATGATGGTAAGAAGAGGATCACACTACACTGAGAAAAGTTCTTAACCAAACATTTATTAAACAAATGTCCCTGAGTGCCAACTATGTGATGTTGAGCAAACGTTTGAAAAACTGTGCAAGTGGAAATTTCCCTCTGGACTGTTTGCAAACTATTTTACATAATACAAATAATTCCAGTTATTTTGGTTTGGCATACTGTAGCATTTCTATTCATTTCAGAGTAAGACCCAAACTTCTAAGGAAGGCTTACAAAAGGCTCTTTGAATCTTTCGCAGACTCTGCCTTTAATCTTGTGATTCATTTATTGCAGACTGTGAGTTATTTCCTGGTCTTGACACCTGTCTTACTTTGCCTGGGAAGCCATTTCTGCTCAGCATCTTCCCATGTTACTCCCAACCCTTCTTTTACCTTCTAACTCTTAATAACCCTTTGGCTATATTATTTAAAAATGCATTTTCTCTTAGGATGAGTCCTGTGATGTCTAAGTTTGGACTAGGTCTCCAGAAATATTCTGTGATATTTTTCCATTGTATTAGTCTGTTTCAGCTGCCATAACAAAATACCAGAGATGAGTGACTTGAAGAACAGAAATGTAGGTTCTCACAGTTCTAGAGGCCAGAACTATGTATTGACCCCCATATGTGTGGGTTTCATGCACATGAATTCAACCAGTTAATAGAAAATATTTTTCCAAAATTGCATTCACACCAAACATATGCAGAGTGTTTATTTGTTATTATTCTGTAAAAAGAACCCCAGCATAATGACTATTCACATAGCATTTACACTGTAGTAGGTGTTATAAGTAATTAAGAGATGATTTCAAGTATAGGAGAGGATATGCAGTTAGGTTTTGAGCAAGAAGGACACTATCTTATATGAATGACTTGAGAATCCACAGGTCTGAGCATAGGTGGAGGATGCCGGGACTAGTTCTCCATAAATACTAAGGAACAAATGCGCTAGATAAAGTTTTGCTAGGGTCACTTCTGATGAGGGTTCTCTTCCTGGGTGTAATCAACTACCTTCCTATGTTGTTGTTTTTGCAGCACTTGGGATCAAACCCAGCGGGCTCTCCCACTGAGCTACATCTCTAGTTCTGTTTTTTTTTTTTTTTTTTTTTTTTTTTAATTTTGAGACAGGTTTTCATTAAATTGCTTGAACAGGACCCAAACTTGCAATCTTCCTGCCTCAGCCTCCTTTAGTACTAGAATACAGATGTGCACTGCAGTATCCAGCTGGGATAACTTCTTGATGTGCCCTTATAAGGCGGAAACAGTGAGTTTGAGTTCTCTGGTCTCTGTCTCTAGCTCTATCCCTTTCTGTGTCTCTGTGTCAGTCTCTGTCTTTGCCTCTCTGTGCTGTCTGTCTGTCTGTCTCTCTTTAAATTGAGGCTGGAGCCCAGGGCTTTTACAGTGAACTATACCCTCAGCCCTTTTTAAATTTTGAGAAAATGTCTTTCTAAGTCGTAAGTTTCTCAGGTTGGTTTCAAACCTGCAATCTTCCTGCGATTTGGTAATATAAAAGCAGATCTCAACCTGGGAAAGGAGAGAGCTTTAAGTTCTATAATGATGCAGAGGTAATCTCAGCCTCCCAGCGTGCTGGGATTGTAGGTGTGCTCCACTACACCTGGTTTAGTGTCTCTTCTTATAAGAACAATAATCTTATTGGGTCAAGATCCCTCACTTTTGACCCCATTTAACCTTAATTACTTCCATAAAGGCCCCACCTTCAACGACAGTCACATTAGGGGTTGAGGCTGCAGTAGATGTATTTTGGAGGAACGCAGACATTGACTCCGTAAGAACCATGTTTCTTACCCAAGGCATCATTCACACTGTAACTTGTGAAAATGTTTTCAGGGGTGCCACTTACACAGACTGCAATGTGGAGGGTACCTTCTCGAATAATGCACCAATCACATTGTCTTGTAATTGATTGTTTACTCACCTTTATTCCTTACTAGAACTTAAGCTTCATGAAGGTGGGACCCATGCTTATCGTGTTTATTACGGTCTTCTCAGTACTAGCCCACAATATTTTGGAAATGCAGACCCTCAATGGACATTTATTGATCTTGGCAACCAGAACCCAGAGTATTTAACCAGTTTGTGAAATTTGTTCTGTTTGTTCAAGAAGACTATTTGATTGGATCACAGGTTTCTGGTGGTGAAGCCACATTAACTATGTCTTCCTGTCCTATTGCTGTTCTCAAATAAATGTCTTTACCAACTGCACTTCCTCTAGAATGTTACTTTAACCATCTCCTTTCTGACGCACCATTTCCTCACCAATGTGATCTTCCTGTACTGACCCCCTATGTCCTTTTGTACCTCACCATTTCTAACTATCTTGACTTTTAATCTTGACCTCCAAATTTTCTGTGCAAGTTTTTATTGATAGAAACAGACACAGAGAAACTGAGATATCCTAAAGACCATTTGGGAATACGGAGTCAGAGCTTAACCTGGGAAGGAGAGAGCTTTGAGCAGGTCCTGATGGATGTACCTGTAAGTCTTTCAGAGACCTGGCTCTCCTTGTTCCTGTTGAGTCAGGAAGTGACTGGGTGGGAGAAGAGGGAAGAGTCACCAGGATGTAGCTGAGAACTTGACTTTAGAGAGGTTCTAAATGTCTTTTAGGTTCATTCTTTCCACTTAAGGGGACACAGGTTATCACTATATCTTAAACTATTTTTCTTAAACATTACACATCTGATATAATTCTCATCTTAAAAAAATCAGGATATACATATGTATAACACACATACAGTAGTACGAAGTAAAATGGTGTTAGTCACATAAAAGATTATTTTAAAAATAGAAATGATTTATATATTGCCATTTCTCTGAGAGTTGTTTTAACCCATTAAAACATGCCTGGAGGTCTCTTTCATGCGCAGAGATGTGTGAACACACGTCACACTTTTGCCTCCTCTTGTGGCTTGGATGTTGGTGAAAGGCTGATCTGCTGATTTCCGGCCTCTTTCACTGTGTCCTTTTCCCAGTTGCTGCCAATAATTTTTCCAAACTGTGCATTTGCTTATGGCACTGCATAGCTTGGGGTCTTTCACTGGCAATTGTAGCCATTAAAATGTTATAGTTGAAATTTACAAGAAATGAAACATAAACTGGTTTAAATAATAAATAGAACTGTACTGGCTCACACTCATTTGCCAGGGTTTCCATAAGAAAATACCAAAGACTGGGTGGCTCAAAAGACAGAAGTTAATTTTCTCACATAGCCAGAGGCCAGCACGCTGAGATCCAGGCATCTGCAGGGTTGGCTCTTCCCACAGCCTTTTTCCTTGGCCTGAAGACGCTGGCTTTCACTGCATGCTCATCTGGTCCTGAGTCAGTCCGCAGCCAGACCCACCCTTGCTCACGTTTTAACCTGTGGCTTTAACAGTGCTATCTCCAGATGCAGCTGCACTCTCAGGTGCTGAGGGTTTTAGGGCTTCCACATATGAGTCCAGAGGGAAAAGAAGTCAGCTCGCTGCTCTCATTTCCTGAGATCCCACGGTAGTGGGCTGCAGGGGAGTCTGGCTCACCCCTGCGTCCCCAGTCTACGCTGAGGCCGCAGCTTTGTTTTAAGGCTGGCTTCCCTTTTGGTCACAGTGCTTTCTCTGTGCGGGAGCTGTCCCTTCATTCTCAGTACTGTGTGAGGTTGCACGCCAGTCAGACGATCCGCCGCACCATGGAAATCTCCACGTGGAAACTGGAGGCTCACGGGGAGTGGAGAAGATATGCTAAACCACAACTACGTTTTTACTAAATATTGCTTGAGAGTGAAGTGCAGATTATTTGGTGTGACTTACAAAGCTTTTTTAAAATCAAGTTTTCTTTCTATCATTTCAATTTTAGTTTTCTATCACACACACATTCTATCTACTATGGCAATAGTGGTCTTGTAATTCCACATTCATTTGATATATTCTCATGTAATCCTTTCCTTTTTGTGAAATGACCTAAATCAGATGTCCTATCTGTGAAGACCTCTCTTTTACCACCAGGGTTGCTGTGCACGGTTTCTCAGATTGTACACTCCACAACCCCAGGGTGCCACCCCTCATATATACCATGTCATGGATGCAGTCACTTGGATTGGGCAGTGCAAAAACTTCACAGTGGTGCTGGTGGCTTTGGCCTGCTTTCCTTAATATCATGTTAGGTTGTTTTGGTTTATTTAGAAATCTGTCATGTGAGGTTCATGGAAATTAGCACTGCATCTTAACAGTGTACTTAGATTTCTTCTACCTCTACATGTGCAACTTTCTTATCTAGCAACTGCTAAAAAGCATTAATGTAGTAAAATAGGTAAATCAATAAAGAGCTATCATTTTTGAGTGCTAATTCACTGCATTTTTTCAGTTGAAGAATTAGGCTCAGAGATTGCTTGGGGTCCCACAGCTAGCTGGTGAGTAACAAAAGTTGCACTAGCTTCCCTCTTGCTCTCTCTTCTCCTTCCCACCCTCCCCCCATTTGTCGGGGTTTCTTGACTCTGACCAATGGTAGACATAAAGCTGCAGTGTTGAGAACAACTGTGTCTTGCTCTGTTGCTTTAAGGAAGCCCATCATGGAAAAGCTGAACACAGAGTCTGTCCCAGAGATCCCAGCCTCAGAGGAGACTGTACATGTGACTATGCTCTGCAGCACAGAGGCTCCTTTACTGCAAAAATGAGGCAATATTCGGTGACTAGAGCCTGGTATTGACAGTGTCTAATTCCCATCATTAGCCTAGGACACATGGTTGAAAGACATGAATGTCTTGATATTTTTATTGATGCAAAAGAAATGGGATCTTGAAGTGCACTTGCACAGAGGAGTACTGTGGCCCAAAGGTGAGCAAAGCAGCCTGGTTTTGTGGCCATTGGAAAGGCCAAGACAACAGCCTTGCAAGGAGTTTTCCTTTTGCTGTTAGTTCTCATTAGCTGAATTCAAATTCCAGTGATGATAATACACAGTTTTTCAACTGCATATAGATTCTACCTCTATAAAAGGACAAAAAAAAAAAATCTATAAATGTAATCATCTCTCCCTTGTCAGCTAATGTAACACTGTGGTATCCATAAAACAGTTTTCTTTAGTTGCTTTTGTGCAATTTATTCCTCCTGGCATGGATCTGACTATGAGCAGCATTATGTTTGAATAGAGCCTTTCTGTAGCTTTTAACCAGTCACAAAGGGTGTCTGTCTGTACCTGGACACAATCTTGTGATAGAATGAAACATGCTTTTAAGGCCTGAAAGAAAGGAAAATAGAAGACCCAGGGCAAATTGCCATTTCATCATTTTGTGAGGCAAATATTATATATCTGGGAAAAAGATTTTTTAAAAGTGTGTAATTTTGGAGTGTCTAAAAGTGTTTTGTTAGGTCTATTGTGTATTAGAAATCTTAAAAAAGGCTTATAGATTTTTAAAAGCCCCTCAGATAAAGTGAGCTTAATCTATTGTAAATTAGACTTCCCACTCCCTGATGTGGGAGAAGAACTTTCTGACTTGCTTTCAGGAGTGAAAATCTGAAATGATACAGACCCACAACCGAGGGATCTGCCTCTTGGGCTGGTGCTGTGTCACCACAATTCAGATGGGCAGCCTGGAAGCAACTGCCCATCCCCAGCCCAGCTCAGAGGCAGGAGGCAGTCTCTTCTCCTTTTCCTCCAGAGAGGCTGCCGGGATGGCCCTCCCCTTGAGCTTCTGCCAAGGCGCATCACTAAACAGGGAGGAGGTAATACGAGGATAAGAGTTAACTGCTTCTTTCCAGGGAAACTTGGAGTCAGTATTGCTTCCTTTTTTAAAGTTGGAGGCAGTTTTATTTGTTTGGGTAAATCCTATGGGAAATGAATAAGTGAAGCACCAACTGACATGCTTCAGTAGGCTGAAAATAGATCCCAGTACAAGATTTCTTTTTTATTTATCAACCATATGTATTTATTCCAGGTTTCCTTCTCACAAGCTTCCAGACTGGGAGAATCAGAGATAGTAGTAGCTAACAGGCACCGATCTTTTTTTGGACTGTTTGTTTCGAGTTACCTCCTCAATCCTTCATTTAAAAAAATTTTCAAATCAGAATGGTTTAGAGTAATACAGTGAACATTTTGAGCATTTGCTTTTTTTCTCTTTTTTTGCTGTAAATCTGAAAGTAAGCTTCATGTACAGTCATTGTACTTCCTCCCAAAATACTTCAGCACGTCTCTTAAGAACAAAGAGATAACCTCATCCTACCCGTGTTCCAGGATTTTAACATTGACACAAAAATGTATCATGAAACACAATCTGTTTTCAGCTTTCTCCCAATTGTTCCATCAGTGTCCCCTGCAGTCATTCTTCTGTTAAATGCAAGATTCAAGGAGGGTTATACACTGCGTTCGTTCACTTGTTTCTTTAGTCCTCCGTTCATCTACAACAGTTCCTGTGGCCTGTTTTTCTATTTGTGACATTAATGAATTGTGATTCCGGGGCAGATGTTCCATAGCAGGTCCCACAATTTGAATTTGTCTGATATGAAATCACCAAGAATATTCAGTCAGAAACTGTGTTCAAAATCTGCTTCAGTATTTCTTTGTGTGTGAGTGTAGTCGTATCACCAAGTTGATTTGTAGTTAGGTTTATTTGTGTTTGATGACAATTTTTAGAGTTTGCTTTTGGTAAATCCTTTTTAATATGAATTTAAGTTCTGAATCTGTATAGTATCGACGTGTTCAAAAGACAATTCCACATTTAAAAACTGTACTTAGAAGTTTATTCTTACTTCTGTGTTTCACTTCCCATCAATCCCTTTATGAACAATAAGTTTCTTCATGTTCAAGTTTATCCTTCCTAGGGGCTGGGGGTATAGCTCAGTGGCATAAGCGCTTGCCTGGCAAGTGCAAGGTCCTGAGTTCGATCCCCGGTACTGGAAAAAAAAAAAAAAAAAAAAACTAAAAACAAGTTTATCCTTCCTATACTCCACTGTTCCAAAACAAGGAAATATAATGTACAGTAATTATACTCTGTACTAAAAGTCGTGTTATATGTGTGTATATACATAGGGCTATATGTATATATATGTGTCTGTGGATGTGGAAAAGATACCCATATATTTATTTTCTGTCATATGTAAGTAACATTTACATAAATTCTTTTGCATGTACTTTTGCCTTAATATATCTTAGGAATTTCTTCACACCAGTTCTTTTTTTTTTTTTTTGGCAGTACTGGGGATTGAACTCAGGACCCTGCTCCTCCTAGGCAGGTGCTTATTCTACTGAGCTATATCCCCAGCCCGTCACACCAGTTCATAGAAGTATTTCTTATTCTTTTCACAATTGCATAGTATTCTTGTATCAACCAGATCTCTGGGGCTGGGTACTTAGGTTTTTCCTAACATTTTGCTATTATAAATAAATATACCTTTTCCATAACATTGTGCACATGTAGTGGAATAGCTAGGCACTAGACGGGGCCCAGAGGGAGGCATCTGTGTAAATCTGAGACATATTGCAAATTCCCCTCCAAAGTGATGTATGTTTCTGCACTTCCACAATCAATGTGTGAGTGTGTCTGGCTAGACATTATCTCATTGAATCCTCAAAACAACCTTGCAACCCTTTTATCATGCTTACTGTCTACTCAGGAGGTCAAGTCTCAGAGATCTTAAATAATGTCTCCAGGGTTTTGTGGCTGGTAAGTAGCATAGCCAAGACTTGATCCCAGATTTTGATCACATACACATGAATCACATTTCTGTGTGTATGTTGTCTTCAGTAAATGACCCAAATCATATTTTGGCCTGATGGGTAAACAGGAAATCGATTGCCCAGATGATGTTCTTGAAAATATGGGGGATCCACAGAATTTCCTGTTAAAAGAACGCCATAGGAACAAAAGAAAGCTTTCATATACATCCTGTTTCTTCAAGAGGTCAGTGTTTGATCAAAGCTTTTGACCTCCTGCACATAGCTATGGCAATAAGAATTCTTCTGGAATCAAACTCAAGACCTTGTGCTTACCAGGCAGGTGCTTGTGCCACTGAGCTATATCCCCAGCCCAAGAGCTTTTTAAAGATGAAAAGTTTTAGGAAGACTCCACTGTTGGAACAAGGAATGAAGCCACAACAGGCTGAATCTAGTTCTGAAGCACAGAGGGGATGGGAGGGAGAAAGCAAAGGACAGGGCCACGGCAAACAGTGCAGGATTTGGAGCAGGTCCCCATCAGTGGAGAGCTGGAGTACAAGCCGGGCATCTGGAAAAGCTCTCAGTGCCTGACTTAAGGGGTCAGGGCTGGGGAGAATCCCCGGGAAAAATGGGGCTACCATAGGCCTCAACGGCATGACAGACAATAACAATCAATACAGATAAAGCTTCAGCCCAGGGCAATGGAGTGGAGTGGGATGGTGCTGCTTAGGGAAGAGCTCTCCCAAGAGGCGGCACTTGAGGTTAGCGCGTGAATGATCAGAAGGAGCTGGCTTTTGAAGGCTTGGGGAGAATGGCCTTTCAGGCAGAGGAACAGCATATCCCAGAGTCCTGAGAGGAAAGTAAGGTTGGCAAAGCCCAAGACTGGGGTAACTGAAATATATTAAATAAGGGAAGAGTAGGAGAGGGACCAAGGGTGCCATGAAATTCGAAGGGGTGTGGTGGGTCACAGTAAGAGAGTGGATTTGATTTCTAAGTGCATCTGAGCATGCTGGAGAAGCCAAGCTCTGTGGGACTTTTGAATAAGTTATAATTTAGTCACTGGGGATTTGCTTACATTCTGTTCTTTGAGGTAGGATGAGCTCCAGGGAGAGATAAATAAAATTAGCCTCTAGCGTTTGTATATGCTTATTTCATGTAAGAATTATGCTGTGGACTGAATGTGTGTTCCCCTCCCTTGGATTTGTATGTTGGAGCCCCACTTTCCCACTAAATGGCATTTGGAGAAAAGGCCTATGGCAGGTACTTGGTCATGAGGATAGAGACCAGAGGGTAAGATGAGGATTCATACAAGAAGAAAACTGAGTTTTCTGAGCTTCTCTGTCTCTGTCTGCCTCTCATCCTGTACTATTTCTGCCTCTCTGTCTCTGTCTTTCTCTCTTTCTCTGTCCCTTTGCTGGCACATGAAGATGCAATGAGAAAACAGCCATCTGCAAGTCAGAAGGGGAGCCCTTTCTGGACCCTTGATCTTGGGTTTTACACTTCACCAATCCGTAAGAAATTTCTGTGGTTTAAGCCACTGAATGCATGGTAGTTTTTGTAGAGTGGGTTAAACTAATACAAATTATGTTAATTAAGGTTGGATATAAAATAAAAGTGAATGTGAAATTTGGCCAGCAGTACACAGTAAAGGACTTTTATACAAAAATAAATCCACTGGTGCTTGCGTTTACCTCCCCCAGATGATTCATCAAGAGAAGTATATTCTTCACATTTAAGTAGCAATATGTTATTTATTTCAATGATATATGCATAGTAAATGCAGTTCATTTCATGGAAAAAGTAAGAATTTAAAAGTGTTTCATCATGTGCAACAAATAAAGCTCAGACTATATGACACTGATCACTGAGATAGGCAGTACCACTTCTCACCCTGTTCACTCAGCTTTCATCTTTGGAGGTGAAATCAGGTACTATGGTTTATAGCTGGATGTTCCCCAAAGCATCATACACCCACAGGTGGGACACTTGGGAGGTGAGTGGATCATGGGTGTGTGACACTCATCACTGATTAGCCCACTGAGGGGTTAACAGCTGGTCTGGTGTTGGTAGGTGAAGCCTGGTGGGAAGAGGTGGGTGACTGTGGCTGTGGCTTGGAATTGTACATCCTTCTTGCCCCCTGAGCCCCCACTCCCTCCCCATTTCCTGCCTACCTTTCCAGGAGCTCTTTCTCTTCATGCTGCCCCTTCTGCCATGCTGCTCTGCCTTGGAGCCAGCTGACTATGGCCTGAAGCTTTGCAAACTGTGAGCCAAAATAAACTTCCAATTTGTGGTTATCAGGTATGTGTCTCAGCAATGATAGACATAACCAAGACACATATAAAGCTCGGACTATATAACATGATAACATGAGAGAGGCAGTACCACTCCCTACCATGTTCATCAAATTTTCTTTCTTTCTCTTTGGCAAAATTTGGTAACAGAAACTTTCTTTTGATTAGATCTCTCATTTTGCACTCAGTATTTCTGTATGTTCCTGAAATCAGAGAAGTTTAACATTAAGTAAGACATCAAGCTAAGTTAAGGACATATATCCTTGAAAAGGAAGAGTAAAAAAATTGCAAAATGCCATATTCTAATCATGAAACAGCTAAAATAGAATAAATGGCAACTGTGTGACTTAAAAGTAAGAAACATTGAAATGAAGTGAATGACAGTAAATATGTTTAACAAGTCACGACAGACACATCAAAAATAAGGATAATTTAGTACTAAGTCATCCTATAAGAGAAAAGCTCCAAACAGAATATTTAACATTAAGGCAAAATTATGATTAACTGAGCAAAATTTCAGTAGGAACACTGAACATGTGTAAACATGCTTTATGCCTGCAAAGTCTCTTTTTAGGCAATCTCTAAGGTATGTCAATAACCCAGGTAACATTAAACATCTGGGTACATGATATCATGTAGACCAAGAATACAGCTATTTGCCTGCACATTCCATTTTTTAGCTGGCTATTTAGGATTACATAAAAATAAGCTGAATTATCTTTTCAAATTCTGTAAGTTAGACGTGGGACACAGAACACAGATAATTTTCTTTGTAAGTAGCATCGAGTAAAACCCTAAGAGTGATGATACACTCAACAAAGGATAGAAGTTGTTTGATGACAGAAGATAATCATTTACTGGAAGGGAGCTATTTAATAAGCATTCTAAAATAAATTCTTCTGTGGAATTTATCTGTTGTGTATGCATGAGTTTCAGAAGGGTGATGATATTTGGCTGAGAAGAATGCTCACAGAGAGAGAAAAGACACAAGATCCTTTAATATAGGTACAGGATAAAAATCATTGCACATAAATATTCTGCTATTGTAGGAGCCCAGCAACCACTGGGGTTGAAGAATGAACATTTTCCTGGCTCTCAAATCTCCTGAGATTATGGGTGGCCCCTGGGGTGAGAAGAACTTCAAGCCTATCCAAGCAGCTATCTTTATTTCTGAAAGGATTTCCTCTAGTCTCTTGCAAGTTTTATGAAGACTCTGGCTCCTTGTTTACCTTTCCCCAGTGTACTGTAGTTTTGATACTGTGAGACTGGCTGAATCACAGGCCTGTTTTTTAAGCATCCCACTCCCCTGGCCTAGTAAGTCTAGTCTTACAGGCTGTTAGAAGTTCTTTTCTTTACAAAAATACAAGACAGACCTGGAAGTATGGATTTGTAACTGAAACCACAGTTACAAAATAGAAATATCACTCAGAGACTATAAAATAGACTCAACTTAATTGGCCCATGCCCTCATGCTGATACCCACGAGTTTAGACTTGATCCAATAGATGACAGGAAATGACTGTATGTTTTCTTGCAAGGGAGTATTAAGATGAAAATGATGTTTACTGATGAACTCTTTGGGGCAGGCTGGAGAGTGATGAAATGGAAGAAAAGCAGAATGAATGGTATTGGTATGATGAAAGTCTACCTCTCCACCTCCTTTGGATTTGACAACTGGCTAAGATACTAGCTTAAGTCAGGAGGCTTTTATGGATGATTTTGCTGGTGACACCACGTACTGTACAGCAAATGTACTTTCTCTCAAGAGGCCAGCAGACATAAAAGGAAAAAATCAGGTGTGGTGACAAGTGTTTCTTTGACAGAGAGCTGGGATTAGCTGAACAATCACAGAGATCAAAGTTGTTTGAAAAATGCCTGTATCCAATGGGGTGGTAAAGGACTGAGCAAGCTTAGCCATCAGATTATCCCAGAGAGGGACTGGAATGGAGTTCAGAGGAAACCTAAGAAGGACAAATAACGCATCAGTGCCAGTCTGAGTCCAGTGAGGTGGTAAATACATACCTGTTATTTGAATGAATAAAAAAAAATTCCAAGAAAGAATTATTAGCTGTGCATTAAAGAAATGCACAGCAAGAAAGGGAATACTAATTACAATGCCAGGCAGAGAGGGGAGGCTAGAATGATTAACACTTGGTGGTTTGGAGCAGAGCTCTGCAGGGCTAGTCAGCTTGGGAGACAAGATGGTGTTGGAAAAACAGGAAACTGTAATCATCTCTCACACTGGAACAAATGGCTGTTTCTAGGGTACAGAGAGTTTCTAGAGTTACAGAGCAACAGGAAATCAAAACAACAACCAAAGGCTAAAACAGAATGAAAAGAGGATGCCCAGAGGAAGGAAGCCAGTAAGGAGTGTGCTCCTCCTCAGCCATTAGCCTTCCAGTCGCACTCTAACGCCCCTAGTGGCTGAGTCTAACATGGAACCAGGGGCACTGGGAGTGTAGGAAGTGGGCCTGACGCTGAGCTATGGTAGTTCAATAACTAGGAAGAAATGCATAGGCACTGGTGGGTGGATTTTGTATCATGAATAGAATGAGCTGGTGAGAAGAAAATAAATCAAAGCCATCTTCAACAGAACATGGCTGAGACAAGTGATCAATCTAGGGCTTTTTCCAGAAGCAAGAATTATATTTTGAGATAATATAGAGGCCAGTAGTAAATGATAATAATACTCTTCCATGAGTGGCAGGCTAAGTTTTGTCTTAGTCAGTTTTCACAATAATACCATAAAGTGGGTAGTATTATACTTACTTTGCAGAGGAGGAGACAAAAATTAGGGAACAAAATGTCCAGTATGGTTGATAGGATATAATTCAGAGTGAAATCCATTTGACTGTAAAGTCTAAGTAATAACATATTACTTGAGGTTGATTTGTAATTTTAAAATCTATTGTACTTAAAAATAAGTGTCAAAGATTGTTTTCATACATTCCACCTATCAGT
Organism: Dinomys branickii; assembly: GCA_004027595.1. NCBI lineage: Eukaryota > Metazoa > Chordata > Mammalia > Rodentia > Dinomyidae > Dinomys > Dinomys branickii. Next base: position 192,272 of record PVLD010000187.1, read on the forward strand.
TCAATTATCAGCATCAGCATGGGAGAATATATATATTCTGTGGCAACCCTATATATGTTGCACAAATACAATAAAGAAAGTGGACCAGTGCACACTTTTTTCTATGTGCTATTTGGCTTCTGGGTCACTTTGTCCTTTGCTTTTTTATCTCTGCATCTTGAAAGTCAAGCTTAGGAATTTGATGACCATTGGCTAATCATTCATTCTTCACTGTGAGGCACTGGGAACTTGATGGAATGTGTGTTTGCTGGTAAGAGCTTGTTGGCTTGGATCTTCTGGGAACTATCCAAATTTGGGGGGGGGCGATACCTAAACATGAGAGCTCTAGGTGTTTTCCTTGATACCAAATCGTACACATATTTTTAACCTTTTAATCTGAAAAGATTACACTTTACAGACAAAATTTCAGATGGTACATTTGAAAGTGGGTTGCATGATAACTTCTGGGTGAATTTCCTATGCACTAGAACTTCCTCATGTATACCACATTGCATCCATCAACATTGGCTGCCACTTAATACTATCTCATTTTAATCTTCCCCCCAAAATCCTTTACAGGAAGAACCGTAGACAAAATGAAGTGTGTGTTGTGGTGGCATGTGTCTTGCTCTCATTCAGCCTAGAAGAGTTCCTCAGTTTTGCCTCTATTTCTATGACATTAAGATTTTTGAAGGTTACTTGTTTTGTGAAATGTCCTTCAATTTTGTTTTATATTGAGGACTTCTCATGATTATGTTCAGCGTACACATCTCTGAGGGGAGGCTGTAGCAGAGAACTTTTATTGTACCCTGTATGGTGGTGGTGGTGGTGGTGCACACTTTTTATGAGTCCCACTATTTGTGATATTGTGTTTTATCACTTGAATAAGGTGGTGCCTTCCAGTTTTTGCTACAGTGAAGCTATTGTGTTGTGTGGAAGAAGTACTTCAAGATTGCTTAGATATCCCATTTGCTTCAAATTAAATCGATTCATATTAGTGTGAACTACCTTTATTTCAACCAAAGGCTATCCTGTGGTACTATTTCTATTTAGGATGCGGTTTAAGTTGTCCTAAGTCTGACCAGGAGGAACCCTTCAAGGTCACTTTTTGCACATCTCCATCATTCTGAGAGCACGTTCATCTCAGTGCAAGGCGCTCCCAGCTCATGTTGAAGTTTCCCAGTATGAACTATCAGCCTTTATCGCTTTTGGTGACAAAGTATATTTACGTATTTTTTATTAGTGTGTGTCATCAGGTGACGCGCAGTGGTTTCATGCCTTGCAGGGAATGAACGTAACGCATGTTATATGTGTCTTGACCATTGTCAATCTCTTTATCACTCTTCTTACTGTCCTCCCACAAATCGTATTTGGAGACCACAGTCCGCACAATTCCCATGATCTACTTCAGTTCCGACAAGCTCTTTTCGGTGTGCTTTCCCCCAGCTTGCCTCACACTGCTAGTGTCCTAGTAACTCCCGTGCTGCTGCTGTTATCCACCTTCCTCCCGGTGCCAAACTGCCTGCGTGGTTTGACCCCAGCTACTGGATGTTTAGGAAAAAGAAGAGGAAGACCTTGCACCTGTGCTCTAAAACAGTCCCTCAGAGGAATGAGAAACTTAACTTCCGGAAAATGAAGTGGGAGGGCAGAACCACACAGTTGATCCTCGTCATGATTTCAGTCACAGGGTAGCAACGTACACACCTGTGTATATATCCACACCTGTTATTGTACTTCTGCAGTGTCTCAACCGAAGAAGACCAGCTTGTTTCCACATTCGCGGAATGAAATGTGGCTGTGATGGATTTAGTGACAATAGTGTCTTGTTTGAGCTCCCTGGAAGCAGGCTCTGAGTCAAGGGTTCAAGTCCAAGTGATGCATTTGAGAGGCTGTCCACAGAAACAGGGGGAGAGGTGAAGGGGATTGGAAAAGGGAAGGACAACAGTAAAGGCTGTTCTGAGATTGTTACCCCTGAGGGTGCAGGACCTCTTTCTCGGAGGACTGAAGATGGAGACCAGGTAAGTCAAAGAGAGCACATGGATCCTCGTGGATGCCGAGAGCAGGGACGATATTTATCTATGAGCTCCATGCTTGTCTTTGGCTGAAGTTGTTGCAGGCTCTTCACTCTCCAAACTTCTGCCTGGGGCTGTGGGTTTAAAGTGCTCCCACAACAGATGAAAGCCCGTAGGTGAGAGCTATAGGTGGTGGCTTAAAGCACACAGAAAGGTCATAAAAGGGACTGATGGTGTGTGCTGCACTGGGTCTTTTCAAGATGAGGTACCCCACAGAGGACACAATATTTTAGGGGAATTTTCAAGGATATGTTAGGTTACTTTAGAACATTTTATCTTAAATGCTGATGAGACTTCAATCACCTGAAAAAGCCCAATTATATATAAATACATATACGTATATATATGTTACATATATAAATAATGTAATTTTTTATATACCTAATAATAATAAAGGCTAATAATGTCCCATATTTTGGCTGCTCACAACACTGTTATAATGTTTTATACATATTGGTTAACTTATTTCTCCAAGTGTCTCTTTTAAGGTTCTTAGTATTTGGCTTTAACGTACTAAGAAACTGAGGTTGTGAGAGGATTAGCAGCTTGCTGAAGGCCATGCGGTTGATAGCTGGTGCTGTGGGTTATGAGTTAAGGCTGGGGGTGCTCCAGAGTCTGGGCTCAGAGTCATTTGCTATTTGCTAAAGCAAAGCCACCAGAGCGTCCCCAAGAGAAACAGAAAGATCTCAGAGAAAGACCCACTGAAATATTTCCACAATCAATCCTCTAGTGAAGAAGCATTGATCCAGTGATGAGGAAAGTGAGGATTTAGATAGGAGGTCTATAAATGTAAGTAATCAGCCTTAGGTTTAATTGAAACCCTGGTGTAAATTTTTACTTAAGAAATCTATTGAGTTCAAAGCATCAGTCTCTTTCATAGACTCACTCCCAGCTCCCGAGCACTGCTCCTGAGAGAGCGAGTCCTGGCATATTTTGCAGGCAGCTAAAGGCTGGGTAGGGGGCTGTTGCAAGACTCTGAGCAGCAAGACACGATATGCGTCAGTCACACTCTTGGGGTCTCTCACTACTCTGTTAGAGCCACGCTACCAGGTTTGCCCCCTGTGGTACTGTTTTGGCAGAATAGAAACCCTTAGTGTAACTAAGAGTTTTACTTGGAACAGAAAAATATTTTTATCACCAAGAATCCAGGAATAAAGGAAGACGAGTGACTGATTGTATAGTCCATCCAAATTTAATCCTTAATAAAAATTATTTGAAATCCATGTTTTGATGCCATATAATAACATATTGTTTTTAAGAAACTTACATAAAACTGCTTTGGGAAAATAGGCGTAATATGCTGAGTGTTTTGGTCGAAAGTAGATCATTTTCTATTCTCACTAGGAAATTTTGTTTCATTGTATTTTTAAATACTGTATTGAATAAGTACATTATTCATATCTGAGTTGAAGATCCTTGTATACATGTTCCTAGAAAAATGGGTAGAGCTATGAATCCAGTTAGTGTGGATTTGAATGGAAGTTTTTGCACCACAATTTAGAGGAATCATTCCACAGAAATTATCTTAGAACAGTAAAGTAATAGGATTTGCAAGATTTTCTGGTTATAAAGTTACAAGAAAGTAATCTAATTTTTCAAATTTAAAAGGGTGTAGACTGGACAAGGAAATAAATCATATAGCTTAGATTATAACTAGCACTTAATAGAATCAGGAATGAATCCTTTGGTTTTGCGCTTAGTCATGCATTTTATAGGAAAAAGGAACAAACTCGTCCAACCTGTCTACCTTGTGTGTGTGTGTGTGTGTGTGTGTGTGTGTGTGCACCAGAGATAGATACAATTTGGAAGAGCAGATCTTGGTTTTCTTGCAAAATACACCCCAGTCATCTAAACGATGGAAAGCTGAAAGTTTCTCACTCTTCTCCATAGATTTTGAGCAATTGCCTTAGCATCTTTCCTAGCTCTGTACAAGGAAACTTTCAAATGGTAACCATTCAGATGCAAATAAAGAAAGGAGAAAATTTTAAAAAATGAAAATGTTTCCATCTGGAATATCTTCATATTTCAATGTGAATAAATTGGTAAATAGCTGGTGAAGTCCTGGGGCCAAAACTGAGCTTATTTTGTTTCTGTTTTGATTTCTCCTTTTTCTTCCTTGGCAGTTGAATAACATCTCTGCTGACTTTTTGGGACCCAAGCCTTGCTGGTGGCCATGTGTCACTCCCTGAGCTTACCCCGCTGCTGGCTATGGATACTGAGAAAACACAAGGTGAAGAAGAGAAATCAGGAAGCAATATGTACCTGAATACTTTTGCAGAATTTCAAGTAAATTTGGAAACCTCAGCCAAGTGTCAAATAAAGAGTTTCTTTCCATGGTCTTCTAATTGCCCCACAAAGGCAGCCCCTGGGAACACTGTGAATTTTAAGCATTCAAGGTGTGTGACTCTTGGCTGGGAGTCATAAGGCAGATGGCAGGGAATCTGCTGGAAGGCTGAATTTTCTCTGGCACCAAATAGGGCTGACTGCACAGTAGTTAAGTGGGGTAGCTGTCAAGGAAAGGGATGCTTTTTCTCCCCTACAGGGACAGTTGGACCACACACTTGCCTCCTTCTCTGGTTCTCATTTGCCCTGGGCATTTTTCTCGGTTACAGCATTTCACTCTGAAAATGAGTGGCACTTAGCAGGGAAGGTGTCTTTGGTAAGTATTTTACAACAGTGCAGGAGTTAAGTTTCTTTTTTTTCATTAAAAGTGAGTTTTTGGTGGCTTTGTGACTGGCAGCCTGGAAACTTCTTACTTCCCTTTGATCCAGTGATCTCATAAAGAGTCTCCTTTTCCCAGACATCTGCCAAAGGGAAGGTTATTTCCTTTCCTCCTTTCCTTCTGCCTTTGTTCCCTGCCTCCCTTCTTTCCCAAGACTCGAGAGAGTTTGTGTTTTTACAAGATCCCTGTGAATATGTACAGTGACGGGTGCCAATTAATAGTACAGACAATAAATGATGTGCTAACTAGTGTGTGTGTGTGTGTGTGTGAGAGAGAGAGAGAGAGAGAGAGAGAGAGAGAGGGAGAGAGAGAGAGAGACTGGGGGTAAAGTTGAGTTTCAAAAACGAAGCTTAGGTGACATGAAAGGTAGCAATAGCTCATTTAAAAAGCTAGCATAAAGGAGAAGAAGTGAAACACTGTATTTAGTCACTTTATAACATCAGTGGACATACCAATTACAATTTTTAAAAATGTAGATAGGCTGCTGTTAATATTCCTCTTACAGCCAATTAAATATTGACAAGGGAACTCTCCCTCAAGAGGGATAATGTAGTGTCCCAGAGTCGGAACGCGTCCTCCTTAAGGACAGGCATTCTATCACACTTATTACTATTGCCTGGAGCTCACGCCGGGGCTTGGCACACAAAAAGGCACTAGATAAAGATTTGTTAACTTGAAGTGAAAAGAAGTTAGTAGAGCACTGCATCACGGACTCTGTAAAAGTATTTATGAGAGTGAGGACAGTGATTACATGTAAGTGGAGCAGATTTATATGTTGTCCTGTTGACCTGCCTTCATTAGCACAATCGCTCTTCTGCGGGATGGTGCACCTGAGACATTCCAAGGGCTTCAGACACCACCTGGAACCTCTGAGAAAAATTAGATTACATTCTGTGCAGCTTTAGTACTTTCTGTCCTCAGGGCATTTTACTGGACTTTGATTCTTTGAAAATTAGCAATTTGTTAATGACATGTAGGATATATTGGTATCATGAAAATCTGTTATTAGCCAGAACAACAAAGAGGTAACAATAAAAAATGATTTTAGGGATGGGGCTGGGTTGCAGTACTGATTTGGCTCTTACTAGCTAGCTTCATGATCTTGGGCAAGTCTAAGACACTAGATTCTTTGTCTCTGTACAGTGACAGTGAGTCAACATCTTCTGCCTCTAGGATGGGCAGGAGAATTAAAGGAGGGAATACAGGGAAACAGGTGAGCTTGCGGCGGTACTTGAGGCCCCTTCTGTAGGCAGTGGTATAACTTGGTATCTGTAGCAGACTCCCCACTTGGTATGTCTGCAGTTATTTGGAAGGTATTTCAGGAGAGAGAAAACCTAGGTGTGTACCTTCAGGCAGCCTATGTTTCTGCTCCAGGGCTTAGAACTTAATAATAAGAAAGCAAGTCATAGGAGCTAGAAAAGCTTTTCCAGTGTTTGGCAGCATATTATTAGCATCATGGGTAGAATTAGATTAGATGTATATTTTTCCAAGTATAGTTTGTTACTTTCTAAGGTGGATCTATATACATACCTATGTTTTTCCTCCAGTCCCACAGGCGATTTGAGATTAGTTCCCTGAAAATGCCATCTGTTCTTTGTAGTGGGAAATGAGAAGAGCCTGAGCTTTCAGCATCACTGCGGAATTTGCATTTGAATAATTGGTGTCAGATACATTGGTACCCATTTCTTTTAAGTGTGAAGCTAAATGCTTGTGACTTCACTAAGTGTTTGGAAGCACGATGCCAATATCATAATTATCTTCTTTCCTTAATGAGATGATATGGAGCAGCAGGTTTAGAAAAAAATGTACTGAATAAGATGTTGAGAATAAAAGCAAGATGAACTATCTGACTTTCTCTTTCTCGGCAGGGGTCCTGGGTGGAGCGAAGGGGAAGCACAAATGGGGCTTACTGCTCAAAAGCTCCGCCTACCCTTCCTGGAGGCTGTGATCACTTTCTATGAATTGGGAAAGGACCGGAAGCCTGAGGAGACTGTTTTTAGATAAGTTAGCTGCTTCTGGAATGCAGCCTTCAGGAAATCACAGCAGAATTTCCATCTCCCATCCCTCCACATAGTTCCACCTGCAAGCTGGAGGGGTTCCCAAGACCACTCTCATTTCTGAAATCTACTGGGAGTTCAGAGACACTCAGCACAGAGATCCTAATTGTTCAACTCTATAATTCACTTGAAGAGCTTGGAGAAATGTGGTTATGGCTACTTCTCATTAGAGCTAAAGGATGCCGATTCAAATCAGCAAAGGAAAGAGGAACGTAAAGCAGGGTGCAGTAGAGAAGGTGTGCAGTGCAGTGTGCGGCTGTCTCCTCCCAGTCTCGATTTCTTACAGCCACGATGTGTGGCACTACACATGGGGTCTTAGCCTCCAAAACAAGCATACCTCATCTTTGGTGTTTTACGTGTGGATATGGTTGACTACTGCTTTGGCTGTCCTTAGTTTTCAGTCCCTCTTTGTGTCTAGCAGTTGAGCTGATACACATGTTCCAAGGGTCTTCAGCACAAGTCTCATTGGTTGTTTTCACTATTTCTCATGGCCCCGTCCTCAGGTAAATGAAGATACTTTTATCAGTTATTCTAAGGGCTTAATAATTGCTCCCTTGAGCTGAGAGTTTAGAGCAATCCTCAATCTGAACAATATTAATACTATTAATATCTTATTAATGTTTCACAGCATATTACCCTGCGGTCCTCAAACACACATCCACAATTTGAGATCCTGATAGAGAATATCTAAGTGAAGTTACTACACAATATGAAAATAATAGCATGTCTAGTCTAGGAATGACTTATTCCAAGATCCTTGATTTCTTAGTTTTAAGTGATGACATTTTCTATATATATAGGTTTCTGTCAGAACTGTAGAAATGTATATATACTCTCATAATCTTACTGCCTTTTTGTGCTCACCTATTGCTTCTTACACCATAAAAGAAGTTTAATAGTCTGTATAATTTTGATGTAGGGATTATGTGTAATTATTATTTTCCTGATTCTTGAACCAACTTGCTCAATGGTAAAGCAACATCTTTCCTTCGCAAAAAGTACATATTCCTGTTAATATCTATTAGAGAAGAAAATTCTTCTAAATGTACAGGCCCCCTCCTATGAACATTACAGAAAGCTCTCAGCATTTACTAAGAATGGGTTCTTTCCTTTAGTTTACCTTATTTGACCACCCATATGGAGCAGGAGAGTGAACCAAAAAGTTTGTATTTTCTTACTATACTTTCTAAATTTCCAACAAACTAGGATGCTTTCAGTTAACATAGAAAGTTCATATCTGTATCCGTTAGGGTTCACTAAAGGAAACATATGTATCTATGATATATGGTGTGTAAAGGATTTACAAAATAGTCTCACAATGGCTGCCTACAAAGTCGGGGGTAGAAGGATGCGAAAGGGCCATCCATGCGCTGGAGAAACTGAAGATCCAGTTAAAAGTTGAAAGACTGGAGCTGAGTGCAGAGTCCAGAGTGAGTGTGTGTGGGACAGTGAAGTATCCGTGTTGGAAGGCTGAGTGACAACCAAAGGTGATGGTGCAGACTGGAGGTCTTCTGAAAAAGCAAAAGGGCAGACTTCCTTCTTTTTTCCCTGTTGACACCACAATTAAGTATCACAATATCCTTCCATATTTCACCTCCCACTTGAATGAGATACACCCGCCTTTGGAATCAGAAACATAAACTGCCATGTGTTAGGGCTCTTATCTGAAATATCCCCAAATGCTCATTTCATTGGAGGTTTGGTTGTTCTTAGGCTTTGGATCATGAGGGCTTTAACTTTATCAGTGTATCAATCCACTGATGAGATCATAACTGGATGGATTATTGGGAGGTGTGAAGAGAGGAGGTGGGACTTAGTTGAAGGGAGTGGATCATGGAGGCCTGACCTTAGGAACTGTAGCTGCTAAGTGCCCCTTTCTCTCTGGATCTTTTCCTTTGCCTCTGCGTTTTGGCAGTCATGCAGTGAGCAGCTTTCCTCTGCCTTGCCTTCCCACCATCATGCTCTGCCTAAATATAAACCCACATATGACAGAAGCAACAACCGTGTACCGAACCCTCTGAAACCGAGAGCCAAATCAAGTCTTCCCTCCTTAAAGCTGATGTGTGACTGGTGTGTTTGCAGTAGTGGAAGCTGGCTATATAGTGCCACAGAACTGGGTGGCTAACACAAAAGTGCAAAGATGAACAAGTGTGGGGTAACACACATTGAGAGTGGGGTAGGTATGGTTTGACAGTCTATCTAATAGCACTGATATTCAGATTTTATAAAAATATGCAGGTGAATATAACATATCTTTTAGTGTAGCCTATTACCACCAGTTTATGATTTCCATAATACAGATGAGCAAATGACCAATTAGATAAATGATGTAGCTCAACCTTTGCCTCAAAATTTCATCTATTTTCACATTATACATCTTGCTTAAGGTTGACTTTAAAGATTCAGTTTTCCAGTTTCTCCAGGAAATGTAAAGATAAAAAAAGGGAAATATTCTAAGTATTGGCTGGAGAAATTAAGCAAAAGGAATTATCTTCATTATCTTGTTTATATCTTTTTTATGGTATGGGACTCATAAGGCAAGTAGTTGTGTTAGATCTGGACATGGAAAGTCAGCGACAACTTTTGATTTAAACGTAAGTAAGCTGTTTTGTTATAGGAATAATAGAAATATATATTTTAAGTCTATGGGGAGTAAATGACAATATCCGATATCTCAATTACATTCTTGAAATGAAACAAGAATGGTACAGAGATATATGCTGCAATATCTATACAGTATATTTATGGACAGAACATCCATAATTATTCCATGGAGACAGAAGTCAAGCTGAGCTTGCTACATTTCTGGCACATAGTAGGCATCAATAACTTCACCATGTAATGACTAAATGAATGTTTGCTTGAGTTCCTGTTCAGTGCTAAGCACACTGGGCTTTCTGTTCAGTGCTAAGCACACTGGGCTTTCTAATCATATATAGCTCAGCCAAGACAAAGAAGATAGACTATTCATAGCAAACCATGGCCATTTCCTTTTCATTTTACCGAAAATAAGCAGAAAGGCCAGTGTTTGAAGGGAAGTTATTCTCTTGATAAAGGTCCAAGCATTTGAACTTTTATCAGGCTGACCTTCCCAATGAGATTTTTTAGACCCACAGAGTTTCAGTAAAGAATTTGGTGTAAGCACTCACAGGTTTGGGTGCTTATCCAAACCGAAATTAATCTCTGAACCTTTTGAGGTTTCCTGACTTCTAAAGAAAGCTGAGAAAGCCAGAGAGGGCAGAGAAATCTCAGAGAAAAACCAAGGAGAGTGATCATAGGAAAAGCTGAGAGGCCAGAGAGATCACAAGGGTTAGGAGAGCAGAGAAGGGCAAAGAAAGGGCTGTGGAAATAGAAGAGAAGCATAAGAGAGGAGCAGAGAGGGCTTGGAGAAAGTCAAGGAGGCCAGAGCAATCACAGAAGAGATGCTAAGGGCAAGCAGAGCTCGAGGAAAACAGAGCTGAGCGGAGAGATTAGGGAGGGGCAGAGGCTGAAACTGTGGACAGAGCAATCAGCACAGAGGAGGAAGGGGCAAGAGGCACGTGCTCGGGAGGAGCCTGCAGGCTTGCAGGGAAGGTGTTTGTGAGAAGTTTCATTTGTCTGTGATAGTTTGAAGCCCAGGAGAGATTTCCCTTTCCTTTCTCCTCTTTTTTTGCTCCTCTCCCTTTGTTCCATCTCCTCTAACAGAAGAGATGTAGGCAGGAGATGAGAGAGAAGAACCGAGTTGAATTTTTTCCTCACTCTTTGGAGTTTCATTACTGATGTCATGCTAAATGAGTGTGAAACTTACAAGAGGAAACTGACTTGAAGGAGGATGCGAGTTATCTTTCTTCTGTGTGAAAATTCCTTATCTCATCCTCCTCAGATTCAGTGTTAAGAAACTACTATTTTTTGTGGGATGGAAAACTTACGCTTTTTTAAAAAATGAGCACATTGCCAGCAAGATAACAATGCAACCAGTGTTTATTAAACTCACTTTATTGCACCATAAGAGCAGCTTGTGTAAGTCATGTCAATGTAATGCCGTGTGCTGTGAACCATGTATGCATGTCACAAGGCTGAGATTCATAGTGTTAGCTGATGACTTTAGAGCTCACCTCTTCTCAATGCAACTTTATTTTCTTTAGAAGAAATAGACATCAAAAAAATTTGGCATACCCTCTCTAGGCCGTGCACCTATAACATTAAAGCTTATCTGTACTAAACACAATCTTTATCTGTAACTCTACATTTTCTTGGATTCAGAATCATAATTTATCTATAAGGTATGTTGAAATTAAAAACAGAAAAGCAGTTATTTCAATCTGACCCCTGAAATAACTTATTGGCCTAGTTTCTGAGTACTTTGTGGTATGTCTGCCTAGTTCAATTGCAATGTGGTAGGAAGAGCCAACTATCTTTATTTGCCTAGATAGCTTTCACACTAACAGGTAAGGATAGGTTATCTTTATATTCAAATTATAATACAGAATTTTTACCATTATAAGACTTTTTTTGGTCCAGTCTTGCCTTACTACTGAAGAAGTAACCAAAAGAATATAGTTCCTGCTGTTACTAACTTCTTAGACTTTCTATGTCAGAGCATGTTGCTTTCAAAATTAAAATTTTCATTTAAAATCTTGGGCCTGAGGTAATGCAAAGGGAACGTTTTAGATGAAAGCTAGATTACAACAGCTCCTTAAATTAAAGTGTTTTCTATTCATCAAAAGAAAGACTTTAGATTCATTCTAAGAATCTTACTTAATGACTTCATTGTGTGTTTACTTTTCTTTCCAAAGTAATTTTAATAATTTGTTAGGTGTCCGTGTACTGACATCTACTGAGGTGGGCTATGTACAGTATTAGAAGATGGTCACTTTTTCTAAGTATCTTTCTGGCATTTAAAATAAGTGTATATGAAAGCTTACTTTTGTTTATATTGACTTATGTACGTGTGTCTTTTCTTCAAGTTCTAAGTTCTAATTGAAGGTTAAAGAGTTTGATTTCTACTTCTCTAATTCTTCATAGCTCTTGCAGTGGTGTTTATAACCTAGTAATCATATTTTCTTGGCTATTAGACCTCGGTTCAGGCTCCCCAGCACTTGAGTGGCATTCCTAACTGGCTTACTAGATGGTTTATGTTAGCCAGCTTGACTTTCTTTATTCATTGAGTTCATCATTTTGGTTTTCCTCCTGTATTTTACAGAGCTAAACCTATTCACCTTTTTCTCTTCTTACTTCCCCATGCTTGATTTCTTGCTCTATCACTGAGAAAATAATACCTGTGTGGCTTCATGGACTGGCTGAGGATCAAGTGAAATACTGTTCACACTTGGAAAACAGGTGTGAAACATTTTACAAACAGATATGGTTTCTACAAAGCTAATTGTTTAGTGCAAAAGTAGAGAGTATAGACAATTATGAAACACTGTGCAAATATATTTTTTATAGCTTTTGTATATAGAAGTGTTAGTAATTATATAACATGTAACAATTAGAAACATATTTTTTCACAGGCCAGAAATCACTACTACCATTGACCCTTCATCCCTGCAATGTCAGCATTTGAAGATTCAGTCCTCTGTAGATGGAAAATGTTAGAAAAAATTGCATCTGGACAGAACATGTAGAGACATATTGCTATTATTTTCTAAACGATATGTTTGCTTTTCATGTTTGTATCATATTAGGTATTACAAGTGATCCAGAGATGAACTAGGTGTGTAAGAGAGTGTGTACGAGTTTTATGCAAATCCTTTAACATTTTAGAGAAGGGACCTGAGTATCCTTGGGTTTTGGAATTTTTAAACATCACAGAACCAGTGTTCTATGAATAATAAGGAACAATGCAATCATGAAAAACAGGTAATAGAAAAACAATTTTGTTTTATTGTTCAGTTGATCACAGATGTGCAATTAGATGCAAGCACTTAGATGTGCGTAATATGCAATCAGATGCCCACTCAGCCTCACAGGCTCAGCAAATATTGTTAGGCAGACGTGTAGAATCTAGAACAAGACTGTCTACCTCTAATCTGGCTCTTTCATTTGAAAGTTGAGGGAAACCTTGCCCTGCTTGTCCCTTAGCTATACAATGGTGATAATGGAAGTGGAAGTATATAATGTTTTTTGGATATTGTGACAATGGAATGAGTTACTATCTATCAAGAGCTTAGAAAAGAGCCAGCCCCACAGAGCATTATATAGTGTTTGATGGAATTATTCTATTACAACAAACATGAGAATAAAAGATAAGTAGCATTGCCAAGCATTCTGTTTTTTTATTCTTTAAGCCTTTTCACTTTTAGGAGTCTTTCCTAATTGTAATTGGTAGGTACTGGCTCTTCCTTCCCACTCTGACTGACCCTTTTTTGGTGAAAATATTGGATCTGGCTTAGTGAAGAAAGTGATGAACACTAAGCAGTACACTGAGTTAATTATTGAGTATTACATAAGATGAAAATGAACTAGATAGCCTGCCACAGCCAGGTGATCAAAGGTACAGGTGTTGGATGAGCTCTGGGTCCTTCCTTGAATTACACCCTTGGTCAGCTGTATGTGCTGCACCGCCCCGTGCACTGCTGTGGCTCCCAGTGCACAGAATGGCTGTGATGTGGGATGGTTCAGGAATGGCACTGAGCACTCTGGATGGCAGTTGGACACCTGCAGGGCTGAGTGGATGTTGGTTTCTGTTCATTCTGGTTAACTCTACGTGGTTTCTGTTTTGTCTCAACTGTCTAACTTTGCTTTAATGGCTTGGAAGTAAGGGCAAATTTCCATTCCTTTTTACAAATACTTTAGCATAATAACCTTGTCATTCACACAGATGTTACACTGATAACAAAACAAGCCTGAGCCCTACTGGACTGGACTCTATTCCTGGGGAAATAGACGGTCTGCTTCCATGCTACCACATCTGCCATATTTGAGGAGTTAATTGGAGATGGAAATATTTCCAAGTTTTCCTCTGCCCTTGGCATTGATCTTTTGGGTGAGCAGAAAGCCTCAACCCCTTAAGGTTTATGGCTATGCTTTTTCTACCTTATCAATTCAAATGGGTTTAGCATGTATTATCAGTATTCAGATCTTGATTTTCTTTCTACTTCTTTCCCCTTGAAAGCAATCTGTCTAGCTGAAAACCTCTTGTTAGAAGAGATTACATGATTGTTTTTTAGCTTTTATAATCTATTTGAAGAAGAAGTAGCTGCACACTTGAGGATTTAAAATGATGTCTCAACAGGAAACGGCTTCTCTGTTGAAAACCTGATTTCTCACAAAGCAGCTTTTTCTTTATATAAAAATTTCAGATTTGATCACATTGATTCCAGGGCATTTCGGTGTATTTAAACGCAACAACACAAACATCACTCATCTGGTTTCCCCAAATGCATTTGTGCAGTCCCTGTCAACAATGGTTTTATCAGCCACCAAAATCTAATTGAAGTGGCATGCTGCATGTAGTCATCCTATAATTATAAAACAAACTGACTGAAAATTCAGATGCATTTGAACAAAAGCTGTCAAAGTAACATAAACAGGAGAAAAAGTAATTAAAGAGCTTTCTTTCTCCTGCTCTTAACATTACTGTCTTATTTAAATGCAGCTCTAACAGGAGACCAGAGGTGGATTGATTGGCCAAATTTGTTGACTAATACTATTCTGAAATGTGTCCCATTACAAATGTGGTAAAGAATCATAAAAACCATGACCATCATAGCACCTCAAAAGTATATTTTACTTTCTCCTCTGAGAATTTCTGCAATAATGGGCACACACGACAAGCAGCATTGGATGGCAAAAAGCACTGCCCTTTATCTTGGAGCCATCATATCTTTGGTGACTTGGACAAATAGGACAGTCTGGTTCCTGGCTATAAAATTGTGACGTCAACATGTTGCTCAGCATAGCCTTCAGATCTCCACTTGTGTTTTCCACCTGCTGAAGAAAAAGACTGCCTATCAGAAGCATTAATGCATGAATGTAAGCAGTTTAGCAGTGAGAGATTCAAACTTTCAAGAAAGAGGCAACAAAGCCCTAAGAATAAACCCTGGTCATGAATGTATATATAGTCACGGGGTTGGTTGGCATAGCAACTATTTCTGAGAACTCTGGTGCTGCTTAAGTAAACAGCTGAAGCACAGAGCGTGCCTCAGCTAAGCTAGGTCCATCTGTGGTATCAGCGTGTGAGCATCACAACAGGAACATTTTCTCCAGCAAATCAATAATATTTCGGTATCTTCTCCTAATAACTCTATTGTGCTCTGCACTTCGTGGCAGACCTGGTTCTGTTTTTTCTATTTGGCTGTTTTGCTGTACAGTCTCAACATGGGTAAATCTGACTAAGTTGACTTTGAAATAACAAAAAGGGTCTAAGCTTAATTGTACTTTTGAAATGTTATTTCCGAAGCACTTTCAAGGAAAAGGAATGACTAATTTAATGGCACCTTGAGAAGGATGACAGCTGCTGAAGTTTTTATTTCAAATTTCCGCACACTAAGTAATTGCAAGGTTTTGAAATGAGACAAACTAAACCATGTTTTCTATATGCACTGTGGAATGTGCTATGACATTGGGCATTTTTACTGATCTATTGAACATGTTAGTGATCCTTTCTGTAACAAGATAGTGAAAATCACCTTTTGAATGTTTGAGAACTGAAAGAGAAAATGAATTTTGATGCTAAATACACTGCTCAAAAAATGGCAGTGCTAACAGACTCTGTTGGGTTCTGTCTTAGTTATTTTCCTCTCTCATTGCTGAAATAAAATATCTGACACCTAAAGTTAACAGAAGAAAGGTTTAATTAGCTCACAGCTTTTAGAGGTTTTGGTCCACAATCAGCTGACTCTAAGGCAAGGTGGCGCGGCAGACAGGCAATGCAGAGAATAGTTCATGGCAGGTAGAAGGTAACAAATGCCAGCAAGGAACAAGACAAGCCACTTTCTGTCCCTTACACTGTATCCAGACTACCAGGATTAGGGTGTTGCCAAACGACTCTTAACCATAACGCCCTTAAGTCTAGCACTGCACACTCTAGATTCAGCCACCTCTGAAAAAGTCCCACCTACAGCTACACGAGGGTTTATGCAAAAGGCATTTAGTTCATCTCTAAGAGTTGTGCCAAACTCCTAACGGTTTCAGCACTGTTGAAATGTTCCAATCCAAAGTCTCTGAGATTTAAGGCAGACTCTTAGTGGGGAGTCCCTACACAAATGAAAAGAAATGCTTCCAACATTCAATGGCACAAGATAGACATTTCCAATTCCAAAAGTTACAAACAAGGGGATAACAAACAATGGGAACAGAGCAAGACCAAAATCCTGCAGGGCAAAAATTAAATCTCCCAGTTCCATTTCCAGCAACCCTTGCAATCTGTGGCAAATTGTGAACTCTAATGGGCTTGGGTGGTTTGACTCCTGTGCCACTGCTAGTGGCTATAGCTCACAAGGCATCTTTCTTAGGCTGGCTTTGCTCACTCCCTGCAGTTTTTCTTTGACTATCCATATTCCCAGCTTCTCCAACCTTCTGAGGCTTCCACTGCACCTTTGGCTTCACACACATAGCTTCACACACTGCCTTCTCAGGGACACTGCCTGGCCTCTCAGTCCTTCATTTGAAATCTGGGTGAAAGCCTTTCTGATCCCACAACTCTTGCATTCTGTATGCACCTAAAATTAGCACCATGTGGTTGACACCAAGGTATGCTGCCAGCTAGAGAAGTAGGCAGGCTTCTTTTTCTTTTAGCTGTAGGGATCCAGTGCCTATGAACCAAATCTTGGGGAAGAGTTTCTCTAAGCCACCACCATTCTGGAACATGGTGCTCCGGGGTTCTTTTCTCAAAGCAAAGTCTATTAGTATTGCAGTTCTGAGGTTGCAGAGGCTTGAGTCCTGTTGGTTCTTGTGTCCTATCACCCTTAATCCTAGCATTGCACACCCTACTTCCAGCCACCTCTGAAAAACCCCACCTATGATTACACAAAGCTTTAGGGGATATTTAGACACAAGCCACAACAGGTTCCTACTCAATGACTATATTAGAACTAGATGTGGTTCAGAATCTATCCTTTCCAATAAGATTTGGTGTTAAATCCTAACTCAGCAAAAACACATGTAGTTGTCTGATTCCTCTTACCAATGGGTGATTTATAGTGGATGTTTGACCTAGCTCTGACCACTAAGATATAAGGGAAGTTCCTAGTAGGCAATTAGTGGGAAAGATTAGATACAGCTACATTAGACTAGTGAGAGGAATTTCAAGGTAGAAGAGTGCGCAAAAAGCACACAATGTGGGTTTTTAAACACTTGTAAGTGAATAAAATATTTGGGAATTGTGAATAATGATCAGAAATTTCTGTTTCAAATGGGTTTTATTTTCTGTGATGCTCTTCTATTAGTGCATCATGTAGGCTATTGCATTAAAATATTAAGCATTTAAAAAGTATACATATAATGATTTAAAAATATGTGAAGGTGAATAATTTATCCATGTTTTGTTTATGCAGAGAGCAAATACAGGACAAGAGTCTTGTCTATTAGAAACTTTTGAGTTCTTTTTGGAAAGCTCTTTTAGACACAGGTGAGAACCCAAGGAAGAGGGGTAACTGGTAGGTCTCTTTCTTCCTTGGGAAATCTGCTTTGGACCTCCCATTTCTGACAAGAGAAGAAACTTTAATGAGAGTCAGTGCTGAGACCAATTTAAGTCTCTTTCATTCACATCAAAAGAACTGTGCTCCTGAGAAACATGAACTGAGAAATGAGAACTTCAGAGTGTCTGGAGGAGAATTCTGAATGTTTTATATTTAGGCTCCCATTCCTTCATCCTTCTTATAAATCCAAAAATAATCTTAAGTCCAGAATGGTTTATTGTTATCCTATTTTTACTGCTGATAATATTAAAGTTTAGTGTTTCCATGAGTTCAGAGTATTTTCATAAATCACATCTTTTCTTGATTATTATAAGTTCAAATATTTTTTCCTCTGCAAAACTTAGGACTTTGTAAAGAAAGATGAGATAAGAAAAACTGAAACGGTGTGTCTGTCTGTGAGCTGTGAGTTCCTCTCTTTGGGAGTTTCACCGAATAATCTGCCACTAATATGATGCATGATATTGTCTTGGCAGTTTATTATTTTGAGGCAATAGAACATACCACATTGGAAGGAGCTATCTTGATCTATTATATCAAGAATCCACAATTAATCGCTCTGTCTATTTGGTAGAAAAAAGACACTCCCTGTGAACTACAAGGCATGCATTTTTCTGTAGTTCTGGAATGATAAGGGTATGGTCTTTTAAAAATATGCTGATATCATTTTCTTTGAGTGTTATCCATGATTAGGGGTAAAATCTTTGTTTAGAACTTTCTGTTTTATGCAAAAGTGAAATATGTGTTTATTTGATACGCATTTCTAGAGTTAATCTCCACAATAATCCTGGGAGGTAAGTAATGGCTATTTCTGAGTCTCAGGCAAAAGGCCTACAATAAAGACGAAGTTAAATAACCTGCCTGAAATCACAAAGCAAATGAGTGACAGAACAACCCAATCCCAGACTTTTTCATTAACTGCATTGATTTATTGAGTCTTTTTGTTTGCATAGCTGCTTCTCTGAGTCTCTGTGGTTTGGCGTAAGGCTAACACTATTCGTACACCTGTAGCATACGTGTTTGGGCGTGTGAGTGTGTCTGCATCTAGTTTTAACACAGTGGCTAGTCTAGTTAGCACTCCATCTTGAACAAGAACAAGTTCATACTGTTGTCCTTTTCCTTTGCAGAGCTCACATATTCCACCTCCCTGAATCACTCCAAAACCAGATACTAGGCAACCTAGGCAGCACTTCTGTCCTCCTGCCTCAGCAGAAGCCCTAGGAATTAAGAAATTAGCCATTCCATGGGAAGCCTGGAAGCCCAGCAGATCCCACCTCAATTGCCATTCTAAGCCACCTCCTCCATCTCTGTCTTGCTGTTCCTTTCCTTGGTCCAGTCCTTTATGTGGCACTGCCTGACAGTCTTCTTGCTTTTGCAGCTATAAGTAATAAAGAGCTCTGCTTTTCATTTATCCGAGTTTCATTGTGTTGTGTCTCACCTTCAAAAGAACCCTTAAATCTTACACAGCACCACTTTAGAGTTTAAGTTTGTCTCCCACCGTTTTGTTGAACTGAGATATAACTGGAAAAACTTTACAGATAGCGAGAGAGGTGACTGGCCTTTTACAATAGGGTCTGTGTGCCCTCAAGCAGGTTTATTTCACCTTGGAGAATCTCAACTTCCTTACCTGTGAAATGAGCAATAACTCTAAATGCAGTGGTTCCTGTTCTGGGTTGCAATTTGATAATTTTGTGGTATAAACTGGTGGTTTCAAATTGTAATACCTGAAGGTGGCTTAAAAGCCAGTATTCTACACATGTGAACCCTTTAGTATGCCTTATTCATGTATTAAGTCATAATACCATGATAAAATATACCATGAAGGAATTCTTTTGTAAAAGTGGTTTTAGAAACACACAACTACACTTAAGTTATTGAAACAATGAAAGCCAGGACCTAGCGGACTGCTTCATAGCCGCCTGTTATTGATTGTAGCACCAGAAACTCGCTTGTTAGAGGATTCTGAAAGTCTTCCCAGAACACAACCTATAAAATTAAAGACTGGCTGTCAGTGTTCCCTTGAGACAGTGGTTTCCTCTGTCTCTTTCTGTCTCTGTCTCTCTGTCTCTCTGTCTTTCTGCCTCTGTGTGTCTCTGTCTGTGTCTTTCTCCCATCTCTATCTCTCTTCCTCCCGTCCTCCCGAGGTCTCTCTCTGTCGGGAACTTTCAGAAGCTGCTGAAGCTGCAGATTTGGTGTCTTTGACCTGCCTTCCTCTTTGTTTGGCGGTTGATGAATCCTTGGGGAGAGGTGTCTGCAACCCTGATGGAGAGCCAGCAAATAGAGCTCCCATGAACGGCAGCCCTGGGATGCCTGATTTTCTGAAAGATAGGCTCTTGATCAAGCCGGCAAGGGCTTCATGATTTATGCTTTGTGCCTAAGACCAGATACAGTTAGACTACATCCTAAAGCGTGCATAGGAGGAAAAGCTGTTACTGCAGTTTGCCTCTCAGTGATAAATTCTACTGGAAAGGAAAAGGGAAGAGACACATGCGTTGATAGCTTGTATTTGCAATGGCTTCCAAATTCTAACAATAACTAATGATATTAATGGAAGAGGGAGTCTTAAAACGCTTGGGTGGACCTCACTCTTTTCCTACTAGCCTTTCTCTCCTTTCAAAATTGAGGTAAATGTTTTGTGCAGTATTTATATTTAGAACCAGAGTAGATGAAAAGTAACATTGGTGAAATTTGAGCAAAGTATGAAACTTTAAAAAAACTCTCATCACCCTTTTCCTAGAGACAGATAATTGTGTTTTACTATCCAAATAAGAGATGGGTTTAAAATCTCTTTTTGGACTTACAAATAAAGTTAAGAGTCTAGAGTATAATTTCCAATCATTCTGGAGTTCCTGGAGGGTTCTGCTAGATCTGTAATTATGTACTATTCTCACTATAGACTTTGGAAAATACTTTCTCCTCCATTTCTCGGCCAGTTTACCAATTCTACCTAGCACATAAGGTGAAACCCATTACCTTCAGTGGAAATTTATGCAGTAAAGGAGACCTTGGTACCTCACTCAGACATCCTTGGATCCTTTTCCTTTCCTTTGTGCTCCACTAATTCCAGGATTTTCTTCTTTCTGGCCACAGGTACTTGGAAATTTCTTTCAAGGATTTTGTGAAGCCACTGCAGGCACTTTGCCCGCTCATCCTCAGACCCTTGCAGAGAACTGGGCCCCCCCGGCTCTTACCTTTCTTTGCCTGAGAGGCCCTTAGCAATAGGTGACTGGTGAGGCAATTTGGAAGCTCAGGACAGTCTCTGAGGCATTTACTTACTTCTCAGACTTTCCTGTGAGAGTTAGGCCATAGTGATATTGTGTGGGACTCTGAACTACTCCCTAGGCATGGCTTCCTCCACTTTCTTCTCCTGCTTTGCCCATGTCAACGACAAATTATTTTGAGACCACTAGTGGAAGTTCGACCTAAAAATCTGTTTCCGGGAACCTTGCTCTAAAACACAGGCTTTCAAGGGCTCCTTTTCTTTCCATTCTAATGGAAATTTCTTGTTCCTTGAAAGTAGTAATGGGCTTTCTCCTATTACCTGCTTGCTGTTGACTCTCACGCAGTGGAAATCTCGCTGAGGGCTCCTGGAACCCTCATCTAATATTTAACGTCTTTATTTTGTTGCTTTATTCCTCTTTTAAACAACATTTAGAAGTTTTTACAATAAGTGAGTTGGGAGAATAAAACCAAAAATCTGTGGACAGAGGATGAAGTATAGGAACCTAAATAAATAAAATAAGTAAAGGAAGGAGAATGGAAAAAAAATGTCAGCAACTCTAGACTGAGAAAAGCAACCAAAATCAAGAGTGATATTTAGGTTGTACATCTTAGTAGCTAGGAAAAAGATGAAAATGTAATTTCTCAGGTAATTTTTGAAGTGTAGCACTATGTAGTTGTTTTAGATTTCTATTGTTTTATAACAAATTACCCTCAATTGTAGCAGCTTGAAACAACAAACATTTATTATCCCACAGTGTCTCAGGGGTAGGAAGTCAGAACCCTTTAGCTGGGCATTTCGGCATACAGTCTCCGGTGAGGCAGAAGGTAATCTGCAGGCAACGTCTGCAGTGACCTTGAGGCTTGTCTGGGGCCTGAGATCTATTTCCACACACCCTCATGGTGGTTGGCAGGCCTCAGGTCTTTACTGGCTGTCATCCTGCGGTCCCCTTTTCATACCGTGTGTGTCTCTCTGCAGGCTGTCTGAATGTCCTCATGACACAGCAGCTGGTTTCTACACAGCGAGTCAGTGAGTGCACTGAAAGACAGAAAGCCAACACGGAAGCTGTGCTCTTGTACAATCCATTCTGAGAAATGACATGTGCTCAGTGTTGCTTGATGTTCTAGGTCTTACAAACCAGCTACAGTATGATGTCAGAAAGGACCATAACCTGCAAAAAGCCAGGAAGTGGAGATCATGGGGACCATCTCAGAGGATGGTGATCACAGAAATGTACTTCATATATTAATTTCAATCTTAATTGTGTAAAGGTGAATAAGATAGTTTAAAGTAGACTCATGTACTTTTTTTGGGTATGCTCCGTGCCCTTCGTGTAAAGGGTTCTCAGTGAATATCTATGAACATTCAAAATCTTGTCTGCTAGTGTATTTTCCCCATTAAGAACAGTAGGCTAGTTATATACATGTGGACAAAGTTCCTGTACTGGATACAAGTTAAGGTCTCTGTTTAAACTTAACTTCTTTCAGGAAAGCATCATAAGATTGCTGTCTCTGATGTTTCTAATGCTAACATTCTAAAGTGAGTGCTTAGATTTCTGCAGCAGCTTCTCACTGTATCTTCCTTCTGTCTAGGTCCTTCTCATCCTATATCTCACTTTCACCATATCTTTATTGCCTAATGACTCATTACTAATAGAATAGTGTCCAATCTCCTTGACTTTCCTGAAGCAGAATTCATCTACTCAAGGCTCTATTCCATTGCTCCTATCATGAATCCTTTAATTCAGCCTGGAAATATTCTCAGGGCTTTTCAAATATCTTAGCTAATTTTTAACTCTTAACTTGTTCTTGTTGCTTTGTCCCCTGCTACGACTTTTCTGTCTTATTATTTTGTATCTCCAAGATGTGGAGTCAATTTTCTCAGAACTTTTTTTAACCTTTAATACATCAGCCTTAGTTCAAGTCTTCAGCATTTCTGAGGCAGATAGATCGTCAAATTTTCAATTTCTACATTCTTTCTGCTCCCATCTACCATCCCTTTATTGTTCCATTCTTGCTTTTACAATGTGTTATATGTACTGTATCATGTTAAAATAAGCAAAGACTTTGAGGGTTTGGCACATAGTAAGTTTTCAGAAATTGTTAGCTGCTTGAATAAAAGGTCCGAGTAAAGTCTCACTCTTCATTTCCATGAAGACTTCCTATAGTTCTGGCTCTCATTCTGATCTCTGTCTCCTTTGAAGTCTGTGACATTACTGTCTGTATCACTCATTTTGATGTTCAATACTGTGCTTCCTTCTATTGCTACTTAACTCACATCTGTCACTTATTCATTCTGCACCTTTCTTGAATACCTGCTATGTCCCTCACACCGTACTACATCTTAGAACAGCAAAGGCAAATCTTTCAGAGACCGAGTGCCCAAACTGCAACCCCAAACCCACTTACTTTAATCACAAAGTTCCAACACTGCAATGAAACCTGGACACTGAGGTTTTACTTAGAGAACACAATCTTTTGTCTTAAAAACACAATAACAGAGCTTTCAATGATACAAACAGCCCCTGTGACATGCGTGCTATACGTTTGGCCCCACTATCTTAGAGGATGTAATAATGAACAAAACCATACAAGTTTCTGCTTTCATGGTCTTTGTAGATAATAAACAGCAAGAAAGTATAAGCACAGGTTGAGGAAGGAGCTATGCAGGAAGAGCACCTGGTAGGAAGGACACAGCCTCGGAGTCAGCCCTAGACTCCAACTTCGGAGCAGCTCCTTTGGGAAGAGAATTTTGTGCTGAGATCTGACCAATAAGCAGGAATCACACAGCCAAGAGGGATGGGGAGGTGGAGGGAAGGTAAGAGAGTGTTTTAAGCAGTGCAGTAGCATGAACACTGACCCTGTAGTGGGATAAAGATGAAACAGAAGGTCAAGGTGACTAGATCCAGGAACTGAAAAAGGATACTAATTGAAAAATTGGCAAAATCTGAATAATGGATGGAGTTTAGTTACTAGTAATGTAGCAGTATTGGTTTCTTAGTTTTGATAAATGTATTACAGTAATAGAAGACGATATCATTAAGGGAAAACTAAAACTGGATGGGGATTATATGGGAATTGTCTACTATCTATGCAGTTTTTCTGTAAGTTTAAAATAGTTCCAAGTTAAAAGTTTATTTTTTCAATAAGACCAGAATAAAAAAAAACCCAGTGCACAATGGAAAAAGTGGTACAAAATGGTACTGAAGAGTGAGGCTTGTCCAAGACTTCCAGGGGCTTTGAACACCATCTTAATACTGATCTTCATCTTGGATTTAGGGGAAGGCTGTTATGGTTTTAAATGGTGAGTGACACAGCAGAGCTGCATTTGAAAATAGTACCCCGAGCCTTGGGAGGGTGTGGCTAGTGGGTGACAGGGATGTGCACCTAGGTAAAGGAGGCCGGGGATACTGAAAGCTTTTAGCCTACCAATGAGGTAAGGACAGCATCTCTTAACAAGACATGTTTTTGAACTGCATTTATCTGTTCTTTAAACTGCAACATCTGCTATGAAATTCTGCACATAATATCTGTATGATACATATTCCTTGTATAAATCAATAGATAAAGAGATGAACTAATGAAAGTGGATAAGGTCCCCGACGTCCACAGCCCCTTGACAATACCTTTGGTGGCCCTGCCTGAAACTTTAAGACCATGTCTAGAAACTTTACAGAGATTCCACAGAATAACTCAGTTTTTTCTCTTGCTTTCAATAATTTTTATGCTAGAAATGAAAAATTCCTTTTTTTTATTTTTTGCACACAGGTTCAGGGAGGAAGGTCGGGTGCAAAAACAGAGGATAAAGAGACATTTGGAAAGCAAAGTTGAACTTGCTTAATACCTGGACATAGAAGAAGCAAGTTAAAGTGCAGTGAGCCATCTGCACAGTGGCTTTGCCTTAGAGCAAATTCACTTTGCATATCATTTGCATTTTGGCCTTTTGTCATTAGAAGTAATCTCAGCTTTTGTAAAGGCATTTGTAGTTATAAATTCTTTACCTCCTGTGGGGAAGTGGGCTGGCTTCCCTAAGGGGAAGAGGAGTTTGGGCAAAGGCTGCAGAACTGAGGAGGATTGGGCAGGACCAAAAGTCCTGTTTGCTTCCTTCTGCTGAGATCCAACAGCATAGGCGGTGGCAGGTCTGTCTTTTCTGCAAGCCTTTCTCATTGCAAAAGACAACGGAGATCATTTAAGAACCATCTCTTGGTCTAATTAGTGTGCTGATGCGGAGGAGACTGTTGGGAGGCTTCCAACTTGGAGAAGGAATAAAATAAGGCTGACTAACAATCCCACATTTTTTCAGCCAGATGATCCTGAAGATCCTAGTCACTTTCTTTGAAGCTCAGTTTTTAGACAGGGCTGTCACACCCATGTTTGTTTTCTAACACATGACCAATTTTAGCCAATGGAGTTTATATCATGCATCTCAGAGGTTAATCTTTTCCCTTTCTTGTATCCTTTCCTTCCCAGACATGCATTCATTTGACTGGCAGCCTGGAAAATTGAAAAATGCCATAGGGGTTATTAAGGTGGAAATCGGTTGTGCTCTTTGAAGCTCTGCAAGCTAGTTATTGCTGCACCTATAATATCCAGGCATCAGAACAGCACGCATTGTTCTTAGCTTGCCTGACACAGACCCATATCAGCCGTAACACCCAGATAGAATGAAAGGGTCTCAAGATGTCATTTCTCCACTCTGAAATATATCCCTTTAGTCGATTAAAACAGAGTCCCTGAAGTTATTAGAATGTATTCTGTGTCTTTGTGCACACATATTTGATTTACTTTTGTTCTTATTAAAATGGTAAGCCTAGAAAAAAGGAGAAAAGAGAATCTTCCATAATCCATATTTTAATAATTGCCTGAGTGCACATGTACTCTACAGAGACTTTCCTGTTTCTGTAACTATTTACTTGGCTCTTTTACGCGATGTGTATTACTTACTTGGCCTGGTAGACCATGACATAGCTTCTGGCCTATCATGTAATCCTGCGTTTGGCTCCCCTGAGCCATTACAGTGGGTTAAGTCTGCCTGTAGGGCGGAGATACTATTTTAATGGATCTTTTTCACAATAATAGCTTCATATTATATAAATTGTATTGAGGTTTTATGATGTTAATATATAAATATTAAGAAAACCATTGGGAAAAGTTAGTGTATAATTGAGGCAGCCTATTTTCCAATGCTAATAACTTCTTCATTAAATTTTTTCTCCATAAAATTATTCAGAGGATTAAAAAACTTATAAACATATATTTAAAAAAATGGAATTACTCCATATCCCCCCTCAATAATAGAAAGCAAGACTATCCTTAAAACAGACAACCTCTATGCTTCATTTAAACAGAACAAGAAATGGAAAGTACTCCAAAGCCAACTTAATTTATGCCAATAAAAAACTTCAGAGAGAATCTTTGGGAGAGGTATTTTGTTCGCCTCTATTTAGCTTTAGGGGAATAATGTTTGTGACTGTGCTGTCCCAGGCAAAAGATTCAATATGAGCCATAATGCTTGCTTCTGATGAGGAAGAGGAGAATAGAAAATTATCTACAATAACACAAAACGCTCGTCATAAAAGTGAGCTCAAATTCATGTCCTGCTTCGAAAGTTCCATGCCTCTTGTTGGCCAACTATATTGGTATATCAATCAGGGCCCTGGCAGGAAGCAGAATTCATTCTGTATGGTTCAAATAAGACTTTAATAAAAGTGGTGCTTACAAGTACTTACAAACAGGGAAATACACAAAGAATGATGAGGTGCCCCATCCAGGGACTGAAGGCAGGAAGCTATTACCACATCCTGGGCTGAGGGCATGAGGGGAGGGGCTGGCGAATCTGCGAGCACTGGAGCGTGCAGGGACCGCTGCAGTTGTCAAGGGGAGCAGTTGCTGCCAGGGATGCGGTGTGAAAGCAGATAAGCAAGAAAGAAATGGTTGAACCTTTTCTCCTTCTGTCAAACAGCTCCTGCTGGTGCCTGTGTTCTCCAGCTCCCCAGAGAAGGCAGCCAGAACCCTGAGTTGAGCTCTGCGGGGACACCTCCTGAGTATAAAAGTAGGGCAGAGGAAGGGAGGAAGAGGGTTGAAAAACAGGAAAACATCCCAAACAGTTGATTTCTGGATCATCCTTTGTGAGAAGCTAGAAGCCCCGTGTTTTCTCATAGGAAATGAGGATTTCAGTGACTACTGGCAGATTTTCCTTCTTGTCAAAAACACATAGAACTGTAGAATACAGATTCAAAAGGACTGTATCATACTGAACCCTAACTAAACGTCCTAAGAAGGAAGTATTATTTTATCAGTTTCACAGATGAGGACATTGAGACTCAGAGTCTAAAGTGACTTTGCCGATATCCTGAGTCAGAATTAATGTTAACAGGTAAACCTGCATCTCCTGAGTCTTGATCCCAGGTCTTTTACATTACATTGCTCTGCTTTTTTTTTTTCAAAATAAGAATGTCAAAAAATTTTGATATTAGATATGCTGAAAGAAGAATGCAACTGTGTGTATCCTGCAAAAATGGCATTTTCAAGGAAAACTAGAGTGCTTGTCAGAAAAATTCAGGGTCAGAAAACAAAGGAGACGCCAAAGCATCGATTTCAGGGGGAGGAAATGACACAGGGTTTTGGACTACAGCCTCAATGTTCTCCAAAGGCCAGGTTGCCTGTGGTGCTATGAGGAAGTGAAGGAATCTTTAGGAGGTACAGTCAAGTAGGGTGCTCACTGTGGGCCTAGAAGGGAATACAGGGACTTTGGCTCTTCCTTTCTCTCTGCGCTTCCTGGTCACCATGAGATGAACAGATGTCTTCTACCAGGATCTCTCTACCAGGATGTGCAACCTCACAACAGCCCCCTTCCCGTACAATGCTGCCAACAGATCATGGACAGAAAGTCCTGAAGCCATGAGATGAAGTAAACCTTTTCTCACTTGAAGTTGATTTCCTCAGGTATTTTGTCACAGTGATGGAAAGCTAATTAGCATATGCAGTGAGAGACACAGGAGAAGAGTTGGGAGTAGAGATTCAAAGAAAATGGTGAGAAGTGAGGAGTGCTTTCATGAAGAACATGCATTATTGAAGGTGACTGGGAAGAGGAAGTTAAGCAGAAAGTTATGACATTTCTCAGAATACTGCTCATAGGCTGCTTGTATGGCAGTCATCCAGGTTACTTATTTAAAAGGCTAGGTGTGGTGGATTAACTAATGAGCAACTTGTCATACCCAGCTGGACTGAATTAGTGTGGCTGTGGGTGTGGAGGGCCCACCTAAAGACTGATGCCAACAGTATAAAAGGAGAACTGGAGGGGAAGAGGGTGTGCTGCTGATTTTCCTGGAGAAACTTGTCATGCTAGTTTTCCTGAAATGAATTCAGCTGTTTTCAGCATTGGAGGCGCTCAGGTCCTTGATGTTCCTGAGGATGGCTGGGATTCTTTTCAGGGGAGCTCTGCTCCTTACCTTGGCCTTTGCTTCCTGGCTCCAGTGCAGATCCCACAGCCTGCTGGCATAGATCCTTCTTGTCAGACACAGTCTTACTGGCACAGATTTTCCAGCTTCCACCACTGACCTTTGGGTGTCCCCAGTGCAGATCATTGATACAGACTTGCATGAGATATTGTCATGGGCTCTAGGTCTCCAAGTGGATTTGTGCAGGACATTGCTGTGGGATCCAGGCCCTCAGCTGAATTCTTTGGATCTCTAGTTCATGGACAGATTGCTTGCACTCTTTTGCATTTGACATTTTAGGTGAACAGCATAAAATAATCCTACAAATTATGTGTCCTGTATTAAATTTTTCCTTTCTAAACCCTGACCACAACACTAGGTTAATCCTGAATACAACTGACTAATGAGTCAGACAGTCTGTGTGAAAAGAACTCTACACTATAGCATCTTGAGATGTTCAGTTAGCCCCCTACCCCAAACACACACACACGTACATGTACACACACGTGCACAGAGGTGGAGAACAGCTGGCAAAGAGCAGATGGGGCACCTTGACTGCAAAGAGCTCTGTAAGAGAGCTGTAAATATTTGGTCCAGCTCAAGGTTTTGGCACGACTGCACATAAGACATCTGATTACCTGTCTATCATCCCGACTTCTGTTTCTTTGCTTCAATCATACCTTTTGCATAATCTTTTGAAAATGTATTTTCTAATTTTATGCTTTAATAAACAAGGTATATTAAACACAAATTGACTTTTCAGATCCTTCTAGTACCTTGAGTTAAATATTTCAAACATCAATTACGGTAAACATTGGAGATGTAAATGTGGTAAATTGGGAAGTGGCTTTGAAACTGTATTGATGCTGATTGCTTTAAAAAGGAATCACAAACACCAGTCTGTGTTCATTTTCATAAAAGTAGTGCAAAGAAGGGGCAATGATAATGCCTTTAAGGTGAAATAATGTGGCTGATTTTTGGGGGGGTGTCAGATGAAGCCGCCTGCAGGATGTTTTCTAATAAATATCAAAAGAATAACTTTTTCTGTTTTTATCGTTATCCTTGTGGCATTCAGAGCATTATGCATTGTTTTAGCACCTGCAGTGCAATGTCTCAGTTCAACTTTTTCAGCCTGCTTTGAAGCTCACATTTCCAGGTACCACATACCCAAGAGGACACTGATTCTGGTATGGAGTGGAGTGTTGTTTTTCATTGAAACTGTGGTTGCTCATGTGAAACTTCCTTCTGTGTAGCACGGATATTCTACATTCCTACCCTATCATAACTTTATTCCTAGTTGAAATCCATAATCTGAGTCATTGCTCAAACAAATGGCATTTCAAATACCATTTCTTAATAGTTTCAAAACAATGACTGAAACCCAGCAGTTGAAGTGTGAATCTACAGGCTTTGGCTTCAGATGCGCCTTGCCGATTGAGGGAGAGGCACAGTCCTCGTCACTAACAATCTTAGGTTGGCCTTGAACCAATTGAACAATTTTTCCTTTTGTTGCAATTCAGAATGGCAAGCACAGTGTAAAATTTTTGATCATCCATATAAACTATTCATGTTTGTTGATCCCCCCCCCCCATTAATAGGTCATGTTTCAGACCAGCTCTAAAAACTGAGTTATTTTTTCCCCTCTTGGTTATGGGTTTGAGTTGCTCCATTACACGAAAGGGTGGTCCCTTTTCTGTAACATTTATAGTTTTGATGAGCTGATCTGGGTTGTGGCTACCATTCTAGTCATGAAGCCAAACCAAAATAAACAGTGTATTCATAGCTGAAGAGTATGACTTTATGTACAACATGCTCTACACTAGAGTTCTTGGTATTAACCTAATGATTATTTTAAAAATTAAAGTCCTGGTCATAGGCATTTTTCTAGAAAATCCAGCCATTACTTTTTCAGATACCCATTGTTTTTTCAAGGATAAGAGTCAGAAAAAATATAAGCATTATGTATTTTGGTAAGATGCTATCACAGAGCAATTTCTGGTAGTATTTTCCTGTACATCCTTATCAAATCAATTTAAAACAAACAATTAGAAAGTGAAAATTAAATGTGATTGCCTTTTATGAAGAAGAACATTCACAGTGTCAATTAATCCATTCCATTGAATTTTTCTTCTTTGAACTGACTGGCTATTTTGTTTCCCTGTTTGTCACCTCAGCATGCGGTGCAGAGGGTTCTCCAAAAATGGTGTGAACCTAGCAGGAACCATGACAGGGCCAGGCCATTGTACTTAAGGGGGCACTTTCGTAGCACCTGATACTGACTTGGGTATTAATTCTTCAGCTGGTATAAAAAAATCATTCAAATTTTTAAAAAATTTTAATCATATATGTGCAGGAGTGTATGTCATTTCTCATGCCCAATTTTCTTTGCCTTCTGTGTGCTATTACTGGAAAGCAGATGTTTATTATATATGCTATTTCTTTAATATGTGACATGTGACTAAGTAAAGATATAGGATTGAATTCTTTCTTTCTTTTTTTTTTTTTTGGTATTCGGAATTGAACTCAGGACCTTGTGCTTGTCAGGTAGGCGCTTATGTCACTGAGCTATATCCCTGGCCCAAATTATTTCTTTTCTTAACTTTTGCCCAAAACATTAAACTATAGTAATATCAACT
Source organism: Dinomys branickii (assembly GCA_004027595.1). Classification (NCBI taxonomy): domain Eukaryota; kingdom Metazoa; phylum Chordata; class Mammalia; order Rodentia; family Dinomyidae; genus Dinomys; species Dinomys branickii. The sequence goes on from PVLD010000187.1 coordinate 223,015, forward strand.
CTGCAGAATCTGTTTAAAAATAGGAGCAACTGGGGTACAGTATTTCACAACTAGACATTAGAGCTTTAAGATTGTAAAAAAGCTGGGAGGCAGGAACAATTCAAAGACTCTAAACACATCATGTCTAAAAAAGTGAGAAGACAATCAAAGGCTATGAAGACTTCCTGTCATATTGATTTCTTCTTTCTATCTCTACAAAAAAAGGCACTAGAATCCTTCTGAGTCCTTTCAAAATACTTGACTGCAAATTTGTTTTCAGAGAATTAGAAATTTTTTATATTGTAAATAGTGTATGTTCTTAATTTGGCCATACCCTGAAACTAAGTAAAATTACAGTATGGTCCCAAATGTTCCCCTGTGGTTATTTTTACTTGCACCATAGCACACAACAATAACAAAGAACTGCAGATTCACATCCCTTTTGTTGACAGTCACTGCATTTTCCTCTCCTGTTTACCACTAGAAATTTTGGCATTTTTTCCTTCTATATTGATGGGAAACAGAAAAGCTTGATGTGCCAGAAAATTGAAACTATTTGTATATTTCTATCCTTATGGCTTAAAATATACAGAAGACTCTGTATCTTAAAATAATGTTTTTCAACTGAGAGGGATTTCAGTGTGTGCCCTACCCCCAGGCCTGGATATTTGGCAATGCCAGGGGACAGTTTTTATTGTTACAACTTGGAGCTGGGGAGTCTACCTGATATCCACAGTGCAGAGGCTGGGGAGGCTGCCAAACATGTACAATGTACATGACAGCTCTCAGGACAGAATTATCTGGCCCCAAACACCAATAGTGCTGAAGTGGAGAACCTTTGTTATAGAAAAATCCTTCCAACACCTTTCCTGGCCATCCTGTCCACTCTATCCTTTCTCAGTCTTGCTCATCACTGGCTTCCCACTGCCAAACTTCCACTGATTCTTGACTTCCTTCTGGTTTTTACCAGCCATTCTGATGCTTTTCTTGGAGGTATTATAGGCTTGTGAAAGCCAGAAGGCTTAGACATCGGTTTTAAACCTTACCTTCTTTTATTGTGGGGCACTTAACCCTTCTGATACAGTGCTTTTCCTTATGATATGCTGAATACCTTCCTTGTCATTCTCGAGGCAATTCTGACTTTTCACACCCTCTCTGTCGCCATTCTCTATGTTGTTAAGTACTCCCGACTTCTTGATTAGTTAGTACCTCTTATTAAGTAGTGCTGAACCCTGGATTTCCCCCTTTGGGACTGGCAGGAACCCACACGTGGTCCTGGTCTTCATAGAGGACCATCTGTGTGTCAGGTACCATGGACAGGGCTCTCCACATACCACTTTACTGAGTGAACATACTGACCCTGCTCTATGTAAGAGGAGACAAAGGCTCATAGAGATTCAGCATATTATCTGGTGACAGTAGTTTACAATGGGTAGAACTGGAAGTTTTACCTAGATGTGTTTGTTGAAGCCCTCAGGTGTTTTGCAAGATTATACTGACTTGAGTGCCAGGCACAGAGACATCCCAACACACTTAGCTTTGTCCTGGATGGAGCTTGCTGACTTTCCCTAAGACATGGAAAGCCATTCAGATGGTCAGAATGGCTTGAGTCAAACTGACTCAGTGTTCTGAAAGCCAGAAACTATTTCATTGCTTATTATTCTCTTATTTTAGTGGCCAGAGTAGGACTGGCTTCATTTACTTTTTCTATTGCTAACATAATTTAGCACTAGCTTAGTTGCCAGGATGGGTGAAGAAGCACTGAGAGTCCTGGGCTCAGAGTGGTGCCCGCCTGCTCTGCTGTCTCATTGGTGTGTTTGGTGGCTCGGCTCCTCCCCAACGCAGCTTCAGCTGCCTCATCTTATTTTCTAGCCCCAGACTATTCATCTTTCTTGTCCAGACAGTGACACTTTCCAGCAGGTGGGGAGGCTATAGACACTTTAGGTAAAGCCTCCACTGGCATGGGCCAGGCAGAGCAAGGGTCCCCTCAGGTCCCCTCTTGTCAAGGTAGCAGGGACACGGTGGCAAGGTACCCAGAGCAGCACACCTACAAATGCAGTGAATACCCATAAGCAAGATAAGTGCCTTGGTGCTGCATAGAATAGCTGCCCCATGTTTGGTTATAGACCAGAGAAGAGGTAGGGTGAAGCGTGGAACATCCGTGGGCGACTCTCTAAGCAGATATATTCTATTCTTATAACCCACTTCAGTATTTTTCTTCTGCTGAAAGTTGTTTCCATTCCCTTGCTTAATCTGTGTCAGGGAATTCCTGTGTGCAGTGTGGAAAAGCATTGCCACAGCCTTCTTCAGAGGTGGCTGCTCCTCTGGCCTGGGTGGAAATTTTCCAGTGCATGAAAGTGTGAAAGTTGATTATAAGGGTGTGAATGTTTTGCAAATAAGATATTCTAGATGTTGTTTCTGCCCACAGTTTACTTTTATGCTTTTTTGTTGAATCTTTCAAAGCTATTCAGTTAGCTTCAATTGCTCAAACTAATATCATAACCACTCTTTTTTTTTTTTTTTTTTTTTTGCACTCATCTGTCCAATTATGGCAGACACAGCCCCTTGACATACCAACAAGCATTTCCTATCTCCTTCTGGTAGCCATTTTGGAGAAACGGGCTATATTTTAATGGACTCCACATGTAGACATGAAAAATAGTTCTGGCCAATTTGATAAAAGTAAAAGCCTGGGAAACTCTTCCAGTTTTTGAGATTATAGGGGCCTGATTTTGTTTTCCCTTCTCTAGTTTGTTCTCTTCCCTTCTTTCTTTCTTCCTTTATTTTCTTCCTTATTTCTCTTTCTCTCCCTCACCTTAAATGAAGTTATGGTGACTGGTACTGCAGCAGCCATCTTGTGGTCAAGAGAAAGACCCAAGAATACAGAAAAATTCCAGTTCGTTTACAGCTGCAGAATTGATACCATCTTCAAGCTTCTTGTTATGTGAGACAAAGAAATCCTCATTGCTTTGAATTGCTGTCAGTCACATTTTTCTGTTACTTGTAGCTGATTACTTTCTGACATGGTATTTCAGAACAGCATGCTCTATTCACACTTACATTTTCGTAGATTCTTCTCCACCAATCCCTCTTTTGCTAAATATTGTCCTTTTGGGGGAAAGCATAAGTAATTAAATCCACATTTGCATCTCACATTCTTTCCCTTTCTGGTGCTTATCAAACACTATTATTGAACATTCTTTTACTTCTTATTTGTGCTATTAATACCCCTCACTTGCAATATTAATTTAGTCTGTTTGTTGCTACGTTACATTGCAGTGATATTTGTTTTCTATTTTCTCTTTGCCTTTACAGATAGTGAGTCATACAGTCTAATATTTTTTTGGATTCCCTTAAAATGTGTAATACAAAGCTCTCTTCTCATTAGACACTTCGGTGGGTATTTTGACGGATGGACGCAGTGCACATTGGATTCTGCCAGCTGCTACTAGGCAACCAGATAGGGTGTTAGTTTGGTGGTGCTCACACATGCAGAGCTGGGCCTAGACATATTTTCATAGTGTCACTTACTTCAACTGAGCAAGAGGCAGACTTGAAACTAGCAACCCCACCCTGCCTTTGCTCAGAAGTGCTTTGCTCAATGGCTCCCCACGGCAGGGTCCCTTTCAGAGCCCAAGCCCTGAACATTTATGTGGCATATACACTGAGAGTTCCTTTTTCAAAGTGCAGATCTTTTCTTCTTGATTTGGCATCTGACTGTGGTTATTTCTATTATTAAACATGAATGATTCATATTATATAACAGTAGTTATTCAGAATGAGAAGGTATAACACAAAATAATAGCTACGCATTGCTTTATGGCATCTGGATAATTTAATTTTTTCATATTTTATTTCTCTCTGTCCCTATCATTTTCATTGAATTACACAGTGTTTCCTTTATATAAAATTTTATCCTTTTTTCTTAAAGCAAAATTTTGAAAAAGCCAGTGGATTCCAACCCTTTGAATATTGACTTCTTTTCTCTATACAAATACTTGAAAACACTTGCTAATGCTAATTAGAAACAAAACAGCACCTCCCACATTCATTTTGCTTCTCTGTGTCATCCCTGACAGTGACGGGAGACAAATATGTTCTTCCTCATTGCTGGCACCACGTAAGCAGTGAAGCTCGAGGAGAAGGAAATGTGAACAAATGCAAGGATGTAGGAAATCAGTTACATATGGTCATGGGCTAACATGTACAATAATTCCATCTGAACAAAGTCAGGAAACACCTGGTATTGTTGTGTGTTTCTATAGCATAAAGAATTTGGAGTTTTAAATAGCTTTCTATGTTATTTCTTCAGGAACTTAAATATCCTAGTTTCTGATTTGAAGGTGCTAGAGGAAAGGGACAGTGAGACTGCCCTTTTCCTTTTTAGATTTGAAAAGGAGGCAGCGTAGGAAAGGCTTCGTGATTGGGGTGCATTGTTCAGGCACATGATGAAGACACTAATACATCTTTAAAAACTCCAAAGCCGGGCTGGAAGCCGGGCTGGGGATGTAGCTCAGTGGAATAAGCGCCTGCCTAGCAAGCGCAGGGTCCTGAGTTCGATCCAAAAAAAAACTCCAAAGCCTTCTCTGTGTGCTCTGCTCAGGCGTTCCCTAATCTACTCCCTCCAGCATACGTGTAAACCTGACCTCCTGGAATTGCCCTCTTTGCAGTCTTCTGGCTACTCTCCTGTTGGAAAGGCAGGGAAGCTCTGGGAAATGCATTTGATGCACAAATGTACTATGAGATTAAAGTGTTAGGGATACAGAGCTGTTATCGCACCCCTCAACGTCTCGTTTGCACTTGCGCCTTAGCTACATACTCCTGGCTACCTGACCATCTACCTGTATCCAGTGTGGGGATGTCTAAGTCTAAGGTGAGGCCCAAAGGCTCTTGTACTCATGGAGATTGTCTTTGTTTTGACCATTTTTTAAATTAAAGAAATTGCATCTTTTGACGTAGGAATTCTGTATTCTGTTCATGTTTGTGGTTGGTAAATGGAAATAGTGTGGAGGGTGGCCTTGAAATGTGCTGCTAAAGAGAAGATCCTGCTGGCTGGAAGACACATCTGGGCACCTCTGCCTAGAGATCATAGTATGGCAGTCCAAAGCAGTCACTGTAGAAGCTGGCACCTTCTGCCTGTCACTGCATGAGCAACATTTCTTTTTAAGCAGTTCTTCCCTCCTGCTTCCATCCTGCTCCATGCCTCACATAAGCTTGGCAGAAGTAGAGCAGTGGGCCCAGTAGCCTCCTGACTAGCCTCACCACGTGAGCAGCGTTGAAAAAGGATATGTTTTCGGTGTGTTTTACTGCACTGGTTGTTGGAGAAGACATTTGAGACTTCCATCTGTAATAGCGTTATAGCTTCCATAATCAGGAAGCATTTTACCATTACATAAGATCATTTCATACGGCTTCTCATATGACAGTTAGAAAATCTTTCCCAGTAAATGATCTTATTGAGGGAGGGTTGTTATCCTCACTGTGAAGATGAGGAGGCCTATTTAGAAAAGTCACATAACTGAGGTGAAGTCAGGCCTGGAAGTCAAACCTGTTGTGACCTGCTCTTTACCATTCCATTCTCCTCATTCCGGGTGGTGGTTTGTTATGGCTTTGAACTCTGATTTTAAAAATGAACATTTCATATACAGATCCACACACAGTATTTTGGGATGGAAAAATGAAAACACAGGTGGGAAAATCTACATCACAAATAATGTCTATTAGAGAAAGAATACCATGCCAAAATGTACCAACTGCCTATATATTTCAGGCAATTAGGATAATGTAATTATTATTTTTGTCAAGGGCTCATTTATTTTTCTCAGTATTTTTAGGGATTGTTTTATCTGAGGTTCATTATAACTCTGTAAATTGGAGAACATAGTTCATTTCCCACATAGAAACTGAGCTTTAGGTTTAAGGGACAAATGTACCCTAGGGCACGTGATCACTGCCCGTTTGGAGAGTTTAGGGAATTCACATTTAAATTGTGATGCTTCATTCACTATACACACTTCCTCTTTGAGAGGAGGTACATTTTACCATGTGAGTTTTGCTAGGGTCTATCCTCACCATGATTTCAAGAGTGTGATGGGGAACTTACCAGCAGCCTCTTACAGATAGCTCTGTACCTTTATTGAAAACTGTTCTTGGCTGTAACTAACAAGTGCTCCTTGAAATATTTCCATTGTCTTACATTGTCTTTCCTTTGGATTGGTATTGTTTCTGCACTGACAATCTACTGTAATTTTATGGTGGGATGATTTTTCTCTTTACCTTTAGTTACTTGAAGATCATGATCAAATGCAGAGTCTGATTTAGTAGGTCTTGGTTGGAGCCTGGGACTCTGTATTGCTAACAAGCTAAGTGATGTTGCTGATCCACTGACCACAATTTGAATAGCAAAATTCCAGAGATGATAGTGATAACTGTTAGCCTATGCAGACAGCAAGGAACATATGAAATGGGTTACTTACAAAGGCAAACTTACAGAGGCAAACTTATTTCTCAACATTTATTTAGCTTTTAGTATGTGCCATCTATAGGCACAGTATATTATAGGTTTAAACACTGTTTTCCTCCCAGTCCTAGTTCTAAGGTGATAGAATGGATAACCTCATTCCACTGTGTAAGACTAGTGAGCATTCATTTGTAATTTTCTTAGAGTCACTGTCACATACTGGAAGAAGAATGGCTTTGAAGTCAGACTGGTATTTTAATTCTTGTGCTATCCATGGTATTATTGTTGTATGACATTTGTTTATTCCTGAGTTGCTGAGAAAGTTTTATTGAACACTTTTGAAATGCCGGGCATTGGGTTAAACACTTGGGTGTAAAGAACTCATGAGCTTATTGTGGACACTAAAGAAAGGACAGTAAAATAAATCAAACATTGCAGATGGCTATGATAAGTGCAAGCTGCTCAGAGAGAGCTGTGAACAACATCTAAATCAAATTATAGAGTAGAAGTTTGTACAGGAGTGTTACTTAGCTAAACAAGGTAGGAGGTGGCACAGTGCATGACCCAGTGGACATTGGAAGCAGGTTTCAGGGCTTTAACCTTCAATTTAACTTCTTATAGCTGTGAATGACTAGGTAAGCTTCTTAACTGTTTAAGAATCAGTTTCTTTGTCTGTAAACATAGTGATAATCAATATAGCCTCTTCATCTTGACTCTAGTAGCCACTCATATTGAGCACTTGGCATAACGCCTAGCATACGTGAGAACTCATCACACGGAGGTACGTGGGAACACGGTCCGCATGCTGTGTATGCAGGTCTAAAATTGGTTCTGCCTGGCTCGGTGAAGAGTGAGAGCACAGACATGGCGGGAATGTTTTAGGAAATCATTTTGTACTGAGGTAAGTGGCTTAAAGCAGAAACTTAAGAAGATGCAAATGATGGTACAGTGATAGCAAGGTAACCTAGGGGCTGATGGAGAAATAAACACAATTATATATGATTTTGAGCAGCCTCGGCTTTCTCCTGTGATAGGAGTGCCTTCCTGAATTTAGATGGAGCACATCTGCAAAGCTGGGCCATCCCCACGCCTAGGTTCTCCCTTGGGCACCGTTACTCTGCCTCATCTGATCCTTTTCTTTGTTCTCTTTAACCTGAAGTTTTGATTCTTGTTGCCTGACTCTGGGTTATCTCACCTTGCCGCTCAGACAAGGTTATCTGTGTACTCACCGAAATCGGAATGTGAACTTGGAATATTATGGGTGCTCACTAAGTATTTATGAATAATAAATGGACAGAGAGTGGGCATTTTCTGCTGAAAAATGATAGATATCTGTCTGTACTCTGTCTTGGCTGACCTTCTTTAATTTGACGACTGCTTGATTTATGTTTCATACTTGACCATCTGTAACTCAACTAGTTTCACATACAGTCTTATTCCAAAAGATGTTTTTCCACATTTAATGTGAAAGATTTCACCCTAAATGACACATATTCTTATTTAGTAATTACTAAGTACTTTAATGTTACAAAGAATAAAGAATTTTCTCTTCTTTTTGGAGCTTTTTTTTCCCTCTTTTGTGTGTGTGTGCATAGTGCATGTATGTACATGCATATACTTATGCCCGGCTTAACAGGAAGTATTTGGAAAATTCTGAACTTTCTAGTGTATGGGTGCATGTGCACTTGCTGGGTGTGTGTTTTGCTATAGCCCTGTATCTTTACACTAAAAGAAATACATAATTAATTTGAAGTTGGTCTTAATGCAACATGGATTTTTAGTTCTCTACAAATTTTCAGTGACTTGCTCACAAGATTTCAATGCCCTGCTTGAAAAGATGTACTGTAAACTTTATTTGTTTAAATGATGAAAACAATGTTCTTCAGGAGAAGGAAGTCAGAAATGATGTTAAAGTATGGATGCAGAGAGTAGCTTGCATAAAATGAAAAACACCAGAGAGAGGAAATAACTCTTATTTTTAGGTTTTTCTTTCTGGTTGTTTGATCGCTGCTCCTGGGGAGTTGCTTCCCACACTTCCTTTGTTTGCACCTTGTACATGTCCCCTCCAACTCGGAAAGATAAATAGCTCTATTTTAAGGTTTCATCATCTCTGCTAATTGAACAGTGTAGGTTGTTTTCCTTCCAGCTTTTCCTGTGAGAGAAGATCAGGTAGAAGTTACTGTTCTTACTGTTACTGCTGTAATCATAGGAGTTATGTTAGCCATCACGGAGTACATGAGTGGAAAAATGAAGATGAACACAGAGAATTCCAAGAAAAACTTGGTTGTAATATAAAAAAGAATTTAGTGTTTTGATAACCTAAAGTTTTCAATAAGTTATCCCTTCCTCATTTGGGTTTCTTAAGTGAGAATAAACAGCCACCAAGCGACCACGAAGGAATCGTTTGGGTTTCTAACAGTGTCAACTGTGCATCTTTTGTCTTATTGCTTGAATAAGCATCAAAATAAGAAACCTGGACCATTAAGTCTACGCTTCTAATTCCAGTTATTTGACTTTTTATCTTTACTGTATCATTTTAGTCCAAACTGCTTTATCATCTTTTAAAACAGGTATCATTATGACGAATGTAGTGAAATAACTCTCTATGCTACTTTTAAAGAAATGTTCTCACTGTTGTAGAATCTTTTTTCTCCCATTTAGTTTTCTCCCATATGCTATTTCTTAAATTAATAGTTTGTGGTAGATACAAAAAGAATAAGTTAGAGTTTTGTTATTTAAAAATGCCATACAAATTTATATTAAAAATAAATTGTTCATAAAGAAAAAGTGTATGTTTTCATAGATTAACTGTCAGCAAGTTGAAGATTTATTTTTCCCTAGACATAAACTCAGTTCATATACTAGCACCTGAATGTCCACTGAGAGTGTACTGGTGTGTGTGTGTGTGTGCGTGTGTGTTATAAAGGACAAAAGGATTTAATTATACATCATTGATCCCCCTTGCCCTGAAATGAGGGTCAGAGTCCTTCTCTGTCATTGTCACTCTTTGAATAACTAAATACATATGTATTCACTGGTGCAGCCAAAGTGGGGGAGAATATCGTGTGTAACTGTGATGCATTCTCTGCACTTACCAAAAGTGTTTCAAACTTTCTGAAAATGCATTTACTTTCTGAATTATAATTGCCAATGTTCATGTAAATTTTACAGAAACCTTAATTTCTCTTTTGAATACTTTCCATGCCTGGTCTTTGCCCTTTCTTTTATTATTTTACTTCAAAGGCTTAACCTCAGTACAGACAATATTCTCCCCCAAAATTACTGTGCTGAAGCAGACTGATTATCATTGCATAAATATCTTCTCCAAATAAGATTCTTTGACTGCCCACCCATGGAAGGCACTGAACTAGACCTCGCAATAAATGTGATTGAATAACTTCCACCTCCGTTCATAAGATCTGTGCTGCTCAAAAGTAAGGCAAAAATGACCTCACAGCCTGTTTCTCTTGCTGTTCTCTGAACATAGATTTAGGGTTGAATTCCTTTTTTCTACTTTGTGATCTGGAAACTCTCATTATGAAGTAGTAGTTCTTTCTATAACTTTTTAGATCTTTGTGAGCTCTCTTTTATTACTTTTTCATGCTGATAGGTTCTGGAAACAAGAAGTCCTTAAGGGATATCTGTGAGCCTATTCTTTGGTCATTACAGAGCACAAGACTGTTTTCCTGTATAAAATATGAATTTAGGGCTGCGGGTATAGCTCAGCAGCACAAGTGCCTGCCTGGCAAGCGAAGGTTGTGAGTTTGATTCTTGGTACCAAAAAAAAAAAAAAAAAATTGAATTTAGTACAAATGTAAATCATATGTTAAGGTTCCGTTTTAAAGAAAATACAAAGTTCATCATCACTTTTCTTTTTGGCACAATTTCAGTTATTTTTATTTTAAAAATTAACATTATATGTAGATATATGACCAGAATTTAATTTTAATTGACCAATAATTTTGTGTATTTATAGTGTAAGACCTGATGTTTTGACATATGTACACAATTATAGAATAATTAAATGAAGCTTATTAACATACCTATCCCCTCATATACTAAATTTGTAGGTATGTGTGAATGTATAAAATCTGTTTTCTTAGCAGTTTTGAAACATATGTTATATTAGTAATAACTAGGGTCACCATGATGTGTATGTGTAACAGATCTCGAGACATTCCTTCTCTGTGTCTGGAACTTTGGCCCTTTTGGCCACTGTTTTTCCATCCCTCTCTCTGAGCTTCTGGGAACCTCAGGTCTAATCAATTCTCTGCTCTAAGGTTTTGGGATTCCACATAGAATTTAGATCATGTGGTTTTGTGACCAGCTTATTTCATTACCATAATATTCTCTTGGTTTATCCAACTTGTTCCAAATGACAGGAGTTCTTTTCTTGTTTTAAAAAGCTGGATAATATTCAGCTGTTTATACGAGCCACATTTTCTCTATCTGTTCATCTGCTGATGGTTGCTTACATTGATTCCATATCTTGGCTCATATAAATAATGCTGCAATAAATATGGGGGTGATTTGGTTTCTAAAAACAGTTAAGTTGGTTTTAAGAGAAAAAAATTAAAAGATAGTTTTATAGTATTAATTGCTGTCTTAAGTTTAGCACCATTTAGAAAATACATTGAGGGGCTGGGGATATAGCTCAGTGGAATAAGCGCTTGCCTAGCAAGCGCAGGGTCCTGAGTTCGATCCCCAGTACCGCAAAAAAAAAAAAAAAAGAAAATACATTGAATGATTTATATATGAACATTTTGGAGGTATAGGTATGTAATAAATGTGCTTATAACTTTGTATCCTAAAGGAAGATATTGTTTCATGTGCTGTCATTTATTTATCTTTAAATTAATTTTATTGATACATTTTAGGTATACATGATGATCACATTCATCATGAGGAATTTGTACTTGTACATGAGATATCTTGCTACTTCTTTTTTTCCCCAATCCTCTCCCTTCCTTCGACCCTGCTTCCTCATTTTCTTTTTATGTTAAAAATTAAAAACTAACAAAATAACAATGAAGACAGACTCAAAACAACACAAAAGCAACACATGACCTCAAAACAAAATTATAGGAATTAACAATGGTTGCTACATTACATAAGCTCAGTCTACCAGATGTGAGAACTGATCAAACAATCAAAGACAGTAACAAGTAATAAAAAAAAAACCCATTGGAAATGATACAGAGCTTCACCATACAAGCTGGTAGGAATTCAACAAAGGTTCTGATACCGCATATTGTTGTTTTCAGATTAGTCATTCTGATTACCAAATTCATGCGTGCAGAATTGGTCAACATAAAAGAAAATTTTAAGCATTGACTGTTTCTTTCACTAAACCACAGATATCAGCAGTACACCTATCCCCAGCTATCCTTGTATATACATATAAATTTTGTTTTTCATTTCTAAAATACCAAAAATAAAAAAATAAACAAAACAGCATAGAGAACAATAAAAATGATACAGAATTTCAGAATATGTTGATAAGATGTTAACAATGGTTGTTATATTACATAATGCCATCTTCAAAATGGTTGCATGTGTAACCTGATATAGGCATGCGAGTGATCAAACAATTACATATTAAGAGGTCCTATGAATAAACCAGCAGATATTAGCAGTACAATTATTCTAGCTATCATGTGTGTACATATTTTCCCCCTCTTCCTTCTTTCTTTTTCCTCTCCCCTCCTTCATCCCAGTTGCTCCTTCCTATTTGAGCAGTCTGTTTCCCTTTTCACAATATCTATTGTACCTTTCAGATCTTATTTACTCTTTCAGGTTCTTATAGTAGGGAGAAAATATGATGTTTACACATGTTAATCTGATTTATGAGTATGGGCCTCTGAGTATGGCCTCTAGTTGCATCTATTTGCCTATAAAAGCCTTTAGTTTATCTTTCTTTATAGCTGAGTAATACTCCATTGTATAAAAATACCACATCTTTTTTATCCATTCTTCAGTTGCTGGGCATTTGGGTTGTTTCCAAGATTTAGCTATGGCAAATTGCACTGCTATAAACATGGGTGCACATATGTTGCTATGGCATGATGTTTTCAGTTCTTCTGGAAATGTACCCAGGAGGGCAATAGCTGGCTTTCCACATGCTAAAGACTATAACTAGACCCAAGCCTATCACCATGCACCAAAATAAAGTCAAAATGGATTAAAGATCTAAATATTAAAACAAAGACTAGATCTAAGGGAAGAGTGGAAGTCTGGATAACATAGGGGTGGGTAGAGAGTTCATGAAGAAAAACCAAACTGCATGGGAAATACTTCAAAAAAAATCAACAACTGGGATCTCATCTTACTGAAAAGATTTGCACATCAAAAGAAATCAATGACAGAGTGAACAGAAAACCCATGAATTGGGAAAAAATTCTAGCCTACTGTCCCTCAGACAAAGAAAACCTGTCTAAAACATATAAAGAATTTAAAAACATCAGGCCTGCAAAATTCAAAGACCCAACCCAAAAATGAGCATCTGAGATGAATACATATTTCCCACATGAAGAAATACAAATAGCAAATAAATACATGAAAAAGTGTTCAACGCCATTAGTCATTTGAGAAATGAAAGTTAAGCAACACTGAGATTCCTTCTCACCTAAGAAAGAATGGCTATCATCAGGAAATCAAACCATAACAAATGCTGGAGTGGCTGTGGGGAAAAAGGAACTCTTCTCCATTGTTGGGGGGAGCGTAGACTGATACAACCACTGTAGAAATCAGACTGGAGATTCCTCAGTAAACTAGGACTGGAGGCCCATTCACTTGTTTTTAAATAGTATTATATTTGGTAGTGAACTCAAGGTATGTCATTATACAGACTGAGATTCACATCATAGATTTGTTTTGCTTTATTGCCTGGCTGTGGGTGATTCAACCTTTAAACCCTCAATGTCTTAACCTGTGAAGTTGCAGCAGTGGTATCTATTTATTAAGGTGGCTGTCATGAATATTATAGATAATTTAATTTAAAATAGCATATACATAGTAACAGATATATGGTAACTATCAGTGTAGCTTTTGTCAGGTTTGAAAATCATTTAGGCCTCTGAAACTGTATTTGACCAGTAAATTTTATTAAACATCACATTTAGAGTGAAGTCTTTTCTTCCTTTTCTCTTAGTATTTTAATTGCCTTATACTGGATTTCCTAACACATTATTTATAGAAAATATAAAATGCATAACCATAAATGTATTTTTTAAAAGCCTGAAGATCAGGACTTCAGTGTCCAGATGACTTCTTGAAAGTAGCTCCATAGAGAAGCTTTATATCACATCAACATTACTGCCATTAGTAGGAACATTTAAGAGCTTCCTTTTGAAATTGCTTTCAAAGTCTAGATGCATATCACCCAAGAAAATTCATTACATTACCTTAGGACATGTTCTCTTGTACTGAAAAGAAATGTGTAACCTAGTTTGACTATCTACTTTATAAAATATGATTTTTCCTGGGTTCCTTTCCTTTCCTTTCCTTTCCTTCCCTTTCCTTTCCTTTCCTTCCCTTCCCTTCCCTTCCCTTCCCTTCCCTTCCCTTCCCTTTCCTTTCATCTTTTCTTTGACTTTTCTTTCTTTCCTTTCCCCTCCTCCCCCCCTTATCTTCCCTCTCTTTTCTTTCATCCTTTCCTCTCTCCCTTCCTTCTCCTCTCATTCACTTTGATTTGACAAATATGCATTGAACACCTACTGAATATTGCGTGGGTTAGAACAAAAGCTACAGAGTCTGGCCCCCGAAGCTTGCATTCTTGCACACAAGTCCCACTTTCACTCTCACTCTTATTGACTTTCAGAACTGGAGCACTGATCAAGGAGTCCTATGTGGATCACTGGATCAGGAGAATACAGGATCAACTGGAGTAAAAATGATGGTAAATGGGAAGGGATTAAATTCAGGAGACAATTCGTTAGAAGTGGTCCAAATGCAAAGATCACAGAACAAAAATTAGAATGGTCATGAACTTCCCCACCAAGTAGATCTAGAGAACCAAGCCCATCAGAAGCAAAAGATAAAACATAGGTTAAGAAGGGGAAGGGTAACTGAACTCAGAATCAGATTTATAGGCCCTCATAGAAACTGCCGAGCCCATGTGCCCTCGAAAACCAGATGAACAGAAGGGTGATTATAACACAGTCTCATATCAGGGGACAGTAAGGTACATGCAGCTCTCTTTTGCGAGGTAGAGTAAGAATGGTGTGGCATTTGTTTAAATGCATTGCACTTGAGCAGGTATTCAAGCTTTCTGGAGGCTGGCTTATTCAAAATGCTGTGGACTTTGGAGGGGCTTCTCTTTCCAAGTTTGGACTCAGGAATGATGGGTTCAGCTGGGAATTCCTGGTCTAGCCTAGTTGTTTACCTTTATTGCTAGGCAGCTCAACTTCACTTGGCTGTTTGCCATGGTCTAAATGTTCAAAATTTGTATTTTGAAATTCCAACCCAAAGGTGATTGTCTCAGTAACTTTTTACTTGAAGGGATAATATACCCTAAAACCACAAGTCAAAGGAGGAAAGGTTTATTTTGGATCACAGTTTTACAGGTCTCAGTAGTTGGTTCCAAGGCAGGGTTGTGTGGCAGAGGGGCCTCACAGAAGGGACACGGCTCATGGCACAGCAGGCAGAAAGCAGCGAGCTTCCCTAACTCCCTTTTAATCCATCCAGGTCACAAGCCTATTGATTGGAGCCTCTCATCCCCAGGGTGGGGCTTCCCCCTTCCCCCCTCTGTCTCCCATACCCAGAACCATGCTAAATCAATCAGTCAATTGATGCAATATCTCACTCATGATCCAGTGTCACACACCCAGGATCCAGGCACTGCCAAAAGCCCATTTATGATCACATGAAGCTTTACGGGAACGTCTAGATATACAGTAGGCCATAACAGTGATGCCATGAGGCAGTAGGGGCATTTTGTGAGAAGACTTTGTCACACACAGGGAACCTCTATGAATAGTGCTAGTGCTCTAGAAAGAGGATTTGATTTTCATGACGTGAAAACCGTGGGAAGGCAACCTATGAATTAGGAGATGGGCCATACCAGATACTAAATTTGTTGATATCTTGATCTTGAGATTCCCAGTCTCCGGGTCTACGAGAAACAAATTTCTCTTGTTTATAAACTATCCATGGACTGTTTTGTTGTGAAAGCCTGGACCAAGTAAGGTATTGTCAGTGACATTTAGTTTATTAGTAGCATTCCCTTCTCTGTGACCCTAATGTATTTTTGTTCTCCTAGAATAAAACTCCATAGGTATTATGCAGTTATACTTCACTCTTCTTCCTAATCCCTGTAAATCATTAATCTTATCTCCATGGATTTATCTCTTCTGCATATTTCCTATAAGCAGTTATATAAAAGTGATGCTTTAAATGCGGGCATTTTTAGTTAGCATAATATTTTTGATGCCCATTTACAATATAGCAAGTATTGATACTTTATTTCTTTTAATTGCTGAATAGTTTCATCATATTTAAATACTATATAATTCACTTATCAATTCATCCTTTGATGGTTTTTCTACATTTGTAATTGATGTTAAACTGGTATCTTTACATTTACCTTTGACTTTCTACAGTATTTTCTCAACACGGCAACAACAAAGATGCTTTTAAAACACATCAGAAAATGTCACTGCTCTGCTCAAATCTTCCCATAGGACTGTATACACTTCGGTTAAAATCTGATTCCTTTGGGATCCTGCAAAAGCTTTAGCCTTCCTACCCTGAGTGTTCTGGCTTGTATCCTATCCTCTACCATTCTTTCCTGCAGGCTCCGTTACAGCCCTGGGATTTCCTCCCAAGCCCTGAGTGAATCAGCATTTCCTGTGAGTCTCTGCAACAGCTTTCCCTTCTACTTCCCCACCATCACCCCTTGTCTCCTTCAAGCCTTTGCTCAAATACCTCCCTCCACCCAGCTTTCCCTAATGCTCATTTTTCCATAGCACGGTGACCTTTTAACATATATAAATTACTTGGTGTCCAGATGTGGGCAAGTTCTCATCCTTAGTTAAAGATAGAAGGGCTTGCATTTTCCTTGGGACGGCACTCCCAGAAAAACAGTAGTGCCGCAGGGAGACGAATTGAGGGAGCTAGGGAATGGAGCAGATTACCTCTGTGCGCAAGTGAGGCTCAATTTCTTCCCATCAGAAGGTGAGGGAAAAAAGGGGTAACCCACTCGGGGCCCCCTTCTGTCCCTCTCTTGGACAAAAGCTTTCTTTCCCTCCATAAATATATTCTGCTCTTAAAAAAAAAAAAAACAGAAGGTGAGGAATGTGGGATGTGTATTTCCCAGGCTCCCTCTTGTCATTGGCCAAAGGCTATTTTCAGTGTTTGAACACTGTCATTACCATGAGTGTGGGCAGAGTGTGTCCTGGTGTTAGGGCAGAGAGTCTCAGTTCTTCAGCATATACTTTCAGTGAGTAAGTGTGGAGAAAATGTGAACGGGACTTTAACGTCATCAGCTGTATTTGCATATCAAGTTTATCATACTTATTTCCAGATGAGAAGACAGGTTTGCAAAAATACTTTTTCTGTTTTGCTCTTCAAAGTATTAACTATTCCCCAAACCATTCCTGATACTTAACATATATCCTGTAACACTTTATTGAATGAAAAAATAAATCAGTGCATAAATAACTATCTTAAAACCCTATATTTGATTTCAAATCTGTGGTTTGAAGAACTTTCCTTTGGAAGGTGCAACTCCATTGCTTTAAGTATTTTTAAGGGTAGCTTTCTCCAGTGATGCTTTTCATAGCTTTCTCAGCTTGCTGGATTTATTAAAGGTCTGATGAGAAAGCACTTGTTTCTTTGTAATATAGATAGGACAGATAAACCCCTATGTGTCACATGTGATGTGGATTTTATAATTTAAAGCCATAACTAAGCATATAGCCCACAAGCCAGATGACTACAATTTTCTCCCAGGTGGCTACCCTTGTACATTGCATTTTGCTTCTCTTTTGCTTGTATAAATAAGTAGAATGATTTTTTTCTTTTAACTTTAGACACCACTGAATTTATAGAAATTGCACATTTTTATTATATGCATAAAAATCTTTTGGTAGCTTAACTCTTAAGAATTAAAATTATTCAGTATCTGATTGAACTCTTGAATATCTCATAATGCTTTCAAGGTTATTTTACTAAAAGAAACTTTTATGAAGTAAAAATCTTATTTGTAAGCCCAGTGTTCTGAGCAAATAAAATCTGTGATTGACTGATGGAAGGAGTGTGGCATTTGGGGCCCTATCTTCCTGAAAAGTCCCAACCCCTGTGGGAGCCCTGGAGTCCCCCAGAATGGGTGACTGGCAGAGATTCTTTTGATCTCAACTTTCAGGTGTTCTATGCAAGAATCCACTGCCTCTCTTTTTGGTCTGTTCTGCTTTTCTTTTCTTTTTTTTCTTGGTGCCAGAAATCAAACTCAAAACCTTTTGCTTGCCAAGCAGGCACTATGTCACTGGGCAGTATCCCCATCTCTCTTCTCTCTGCAAGGCCCTTTAACATTTCCTTAAATTTAAATTGTAGAAATAATCTTAGGAGCCACTATTCATTGAGTGTCTGCTATGTAGAAGACACCAAGTAATTTGGTTTGCTCTCACACTTACAGTAGCCATCCTGCCTTGTAAGTGAAATTATTTCCTTTAGACATGCAGAAACAGGTGCAGAATTAAGTTCCCAATGTATACAGTGAATAAGTGGAAAAACTGATATTAACATTTGCTTGTTCTAAATCTGCCTGGGTTTAAACAATATTTTGTCATTACTGGGTATTCAGTGAAGAACAATGAAGAATCAGCATTTAATATAAACAATGCAACTGGTTTTGAACTGTTTTACTTTTCAGAAGGCTCAAGATTTAGAATCTGGAAAAGCACTTTATTTTTGATTCTGGCGTTAAATTGAGAAATTTGTCAGTATTATATGTGACAATTTAAAATTGTATTGGACAATTTTTTTTTATTTTTAACCCAGGAATTTTAATGAGGAAACTCCTTGGGCATAAACAGTGTGACTGTTTATCCAAGCCCTTCTATCCACAGGGGCATTTACATGAGCTCCTCGTGAAGGAACATGATGTAGCTGCAGATGACCTTAAAGAGTGATAGTGGAATAGATGAAGAAATATTCTCAGTAGTGTTGTGCTGTTGTGAATATGTTCAAGGTGTTAAAGGAGACAAAGAGTCAAAGGAAAAGTCCTACATCAATGCTTTTTTAAATTTTTATTTTACAGAAAACTTTAAAACAAAATTTTGTAACAGAATAATAGGAGAATAACAATAGTTAATATGTTACATCTTTAAAGTAGTTGCTCAGGATACAAGATATGGGTGTAAAAATTTCTCCAATTGATATTAGTACAAACCTTCCTTTTTAATGAACTAAGAGACAATAGTACAACTGAACGGCGTTTTTCCCTTTTCCCTCTGTCCTTTCCCCTTGCACCCATCCTAGGTCCTTTTCCCCTTTGAACAATTTCTCCTCATTTCACAATATCTAATACACACTTTAAAACTTATTTACTCTTTCAGTTTCTCACACCAGGGAGACACTATGATCTCTACCTGTGGTATTCTTATTTATCTCACGTATGAGTATGGTCTCAAGTTGCCTCCACTGACTTACAAAAAGCTCAAATTTATTATTCTTTGTGGCTGAACAGCACTCCATTGCATAAAAATACCACATCTTTTTCATTCATTCCTTGGTTGATGGGCACTTGGGCTGTTTCCAAGATTTAGCTATTACAAATTCTGCTGCTATCAACATGGGAGCACATACACCCCTGTGGTATTATGTTTTTAATTCTTCTAGGAAGATACCCAGAAGGAGAATAGCTGGGTGGAATGGGACCGCTAATCCTAGTTTCTTGAGGACCTGTATCAGATCATGGTTCTATCATGTGTTCCCATTATTTTGAACAGAAATGAAATATGCTTTTAGTGAGACCAGTTCAGCTAAGAAGAAAAAAGAAGAAAAACAATATCAAGGCATATTGAAATACATTCAAGCTGTCAGGGAAAAAGGAAATTAGTTAAAATCATTGTATTACCATGAGAAGCAATATGAATGCAAAGTTGGTTTCGCAGCTAGATGTTCTTTCTTACATCATGAATGCATCTGTGAACAAGGTTTCTGAATTGACTACGCTTGTATGGTAAGTGATGCAGTTTAGGTAATTGTCATAATCAGGGCCCATGTTCTGCACTGCTTTTCAATTGCCTTGCCTTTTCTTTCCATTGTACCTAGAGATGCAAATTTGGGGGTTGTGATTTTTGTAGCCAGCTGCCCCTATTAATGAGCATAATATATACTAGGTGGGGATTAAATATTAATCTCTATAAAACAGAAATTAAGTATTTCTTTTGAAGTCCCCTAGTGTGATGTTTTTAAAGCAATGTTGTGATGTATAAAATTCATAAGCCAGAAAGGAGTTTGGAGGACTTAATTTAATAGTCTACATTCAGAAAAACTTTCACAAAATTATCATAGAAAAAAATATAAGCTATTTAAAGTTTTAGATCTGCAGAGGGAACATTTCTAAGCTTTTCTCTATATGTATTCTAATGTTAATGTCATTCATTGAGCGTAAAATTTTCCTTATCTTTATTCTAATTTTCTCCTTCTGCCTCATAAAATTATTTCTTTAGTTATCAACTGCCATTATCTACTGATACACACTTGAGCTGTCATCCTAGCCAAGACTAGTTGCTTCCTTTACACTTTGTAGTTGCAGCTTAAAGGAGGCAGTGTAACCCTGCAGGTAGCCTGTTAGGGTTCTGCTAGCCTGACTGTGTGAACTTGTGGGCAGAATCATGTAACCTTCTAGACCTAGTTTCTTATTTTGTAAAAGCGAGGTAATAAGCATAGAGATCTTAAGGTTGTTTAGTACTCAAGGAGGTGGCATCGGCAAAAAAAAAAAAAAAAGACATTTTGTGGTAGACTGTAGGTTCTCAATAAAATTAGCCAACATCTTCACTCTGTCTTTTCGTGTGATGATAATTTGTTTTTGACAACATGAGGATTCATGGGCCCATAAAATCTGCAACTTCAAGTTAAATTTCCCCTCGTGGTTTTTCAGTTTTGCTATTTTAGTAATCTGACTCTATATCGTGTTATACACACCAGGAGAGAACTATAAATATTGGAAGAGATCTCAGTCACATGCTTCAAAATGTTTTTGGAAAGCTGAAAATACTGAATATCTTGACTCTCCAATGACTGGAGTAGCAGATATACCACTGATCATCACCTGACCATATATGTTAGGGATTTTACTCTCTGTTTCAGTACAAGTCATTGTGTGAAGCAAGTAGAATCCATTTACCACTGACTATGTCAGTGCACAGTCAAAACGACTGGCTCTTCCTTTCAGACCTCACTGCCTTTACGCATGTGGTGTACAGTAATCATGTCTTCTTTTCCCTTGTTGGCACTTTTTTGCTACTGTGGATTGAGCCCAGGGCCTTCATACTGAGTTACATGTCTGGGCCTCATAACTATTATTCCATTTTCAAATTTTGAGATACAGACTCCCTAAGTCACTGAGTTGCTGGGCTCGAACTTGCAATCCTCCCGCCTCAATCTTCCAGAGTGCTGAGGTTACCAGTACACACACCATATCCAGCTATCTCAGATTTGACAGAACATAGATTTAGTTCCCCTGATCGCTGAAAGCCAGAATGGCTTTCTAAACTTTGTGTTGGGTAGTTTTTTAAAATTATCATCATCTATCAGTGTTTATCATTTATTTTTTGTGTTTGTCAATTTGCTCTATAAACTCTGTACAACTTTCTGTGCAACGATCATGCCCCAGAGAAAAGGTGCTTTTCCAGTTTGGACCTGACCAGTGGTGTTGAGAACTGCCACCACTGAAAAATCACCTCGCTTGTTTTACATGATATGCCTATTAATGCAATCCAATACAGCATTTGCCTTTTGGTGACAGTGTTATACTGTTGAATCATATTCAATTTTTCATCCATTATTTCTTCCCTGGTGAATCACAAAACATTTGTCTTTATTAGCTCTTACAGTATTGATTTCCGCCTTTCCCTTCTTCTATTGATACCAAACCACAGTTTAATCATATCTTCCAAACTCAATTCTGTGTCTTAACATAAAAAAACCCAAGTGGGAAAAAATTTTAATCAATTTAAGAAAACAATATTCAGTTACATTATGTTGTGAGGTACTGGGTATTTGGAACGTTGGGAGAGAGGATGAAGAGCTCAATTAGGGCTTGACATTAGTTTTCTGTTGCCTGGAAGAGGGGTTTGCAAATCTAAATTAATAGTGGCAGTGGTTAGGCTAATTCACTGGGAAAAACTAAGTGAAGATTTTATGCTTATAAGGTCTACAGACAGGGGCTGAACTATGCTTATCATTCGCCGACCTTTTTTGAATTATCTGCTGTATTTAGGGCTTTATTCTACAAGTGATCTTAAATAGGATATTTTTATTCTTCTTGTGATTTTAAAACACATTCCCAGTTCGTATGTGTATAAGGGGACAATTATGATATATATTTTCAGTCAGTTAAGTATAATAGCTATTTAATGACTATAGAATATAATATGTTTTCAGAATAGAAGCACAAAGTTGTATGATATACCAGGAATCATTTCTTTGTAGTCTGTCTATGTTTTAAAATAATTCCTTTTGCAATTTTAATGAAATAGTTGCATGCTATTTGTAACATGGTCATTAGAATCTCTCAAAGTTCATTTTTATGGAAAACATTTTATTTTTTAAAAAAAATTTACTAAAACATTAAATAACCAAGTGAGTTCCAAACTAGAGTTAGCAGTTTGCTTTGCACAGAAAGCATTAGAAAGTCTCATGACAGAATTCTCCAGCAGGTCAGGTGCCTTGGACATGTGACTTTTCCTTTTTGTGTGGCCTCATTCATTTGTGGACTTTAGACTGAATTAGTCAGTCACAGTAGTGCTAAGAAATTCATCAAGACTTTTAAGGAAAAAAAGTAAAAATGACAGCCCTTTATTTTTAAATGATAAACTGCATTGTCCTTGCTATTTCTAATGACAGCTGTTTGTTGAGACTAACTGCAAAAGCTAGCATGCACTGAAAACATTAGTTTTATTTATTCCAGCTGTGAAGATGTTTCAAATAGGAAAAACCTAATTTAATTTAGTCCTCCATTTTTGATACTGAAATTCATGGAACTCTGCAATAGTCTCAGGTGGGCTCAATCAAGGGGTGCTAGTTGGCTGGATCGGTACACAGCCTAACAGTGCCTCACAGGGCTGGGGCAACGTAGCCAGGCTGTGCTTCATAGACAGAAACATGAAGTAAATTCTCTGTTATTTTCTTAGTATAATTTACTGTGCAACTTAAACTCTGAACCTGTTTAATGGTCCTAACAGCAGAGTTTCTAGGCCAACAACTAAATCAGCTGCAGTGTTCTGCATTTGTAGACAGGCCTTATGATTTACAAAATTTAGTAAGTTGGTCCCCAATGACTCTTTCCTCCTGAAGATTCTGCTTTTATAATCACAGCCAAGAAGGTTGTCAAAGGAGCATATACCCATTGGCTCAATGAAGACTTACTTTTTTCTCACAGAAGCACATAAATGTAATCAGACTATTGTTAATTCATTAACAGTGAATACATTCTGGAGGATTCCCCTTGCTAGAGATGGTAATACATTAGTGATGTTTTAGCATTGCTTTATTTCTTCAGAAATATTTTTGAAAATGTCTGCCAAACAGGACGTAGCAAGGACAGATGACTTGAAGGTTTCTCATCTTTACCCTGATATGTAAAGTTTGTTGAAAGTTGAAATCCCTTGTCAGAATTTGGAAGCTCACTTTTTGTATTGAAGAAACACGCAGTGTATTGCTTTGGGTTCTTAGTGTTTGTTTTTTTTAAAGGGTAAAACTGTTTAGCAGCTTTGCCTAAAAAGTAATGTTACATCAGGCGGGATTGTATCACTTTGCTACATCAAGGTGGCACTTTGATTAAAAAGGGAGGATGGGAAAGACATGATTAAAAAAGATGACTGTTTGAGGTAAAATTTGCTTCTCAAGCAGGGAAAATTAAAAAGGCACTGGAATTATTGCCCATCACATGATATTGCTAAGCAAGAGGCCTGAAAAAATCCACAAGCTGATCTACCTGGAACACCTGCTTCATTAGTAATCTTTTAGTAACTGACACGCCTGGCAGTGTTATTTGCTATTAAATAAAATGACACTATTCATTAAATATGAATTAGACATAACTCCGAGGTTACCCTTCTCAGAGGATAGTGTTCCTGTTGAGAGCATGTACAAAAATATTGCTTTAGGTTTATCTACCCTTCCTTTTAAAGATAAATTTCCTGATGCCAAAGTAACTACATACCCCAAATCCTTAAATCAGTTTCTCTTCTGTGTCCTGTTTCCTTCCTCCCATTGTTTTTGCCTTTTATTTCTCCCAATCAACATCTTATTTTCTCTCTGACATGATTCAGGTTGATGCTTCTGCAGCATTTTTTATATTAGACTCACTCCTGGGGGAACAGTATACTATTACATATGTACACATTTCACACTGTTTGGGAAGATTGACTTAAATATCATGATAAATGTGAGGAAAATAGATGCATTCTATTATCATACCTGCCTGCTCCATTTTCTTCCCACTACAGGGTGTTCATGGGTGCACGGCAAAGCAAATTGCAATCACCCGGGTATTTCCACCCTGGATCTGTCATCCTGAATGATAAATGTATTTATGCTTAGCAGAAAATTAGTGTATCCGTGTATTATCTATCTTTAGATGTACACATATATCTTTCTGTAGGCATGGGCAGATGATAAGCAACAACTAAAGAGAACAAGTTGAAAATTTTTTTACGAGATCAATGAAAAAATGTTTTATGTTCACATTTTAACATTTCAGGCCTGGCGTAAGACAGCTTTTAAGGTCAGCCAGAAAGGAAGATTTTCTCCTAAGCATCTAGCAGCAGTCCTTGGAAGAGCAGTCAGCTCTAGCATAATTTAATATGCCTTCTCCGTGAAGAGAATGCCTGTCAGACACCATGTCTCAACTTGTGCTTCCACTGAAGATTTTCAGGTGGTCTGTGTCTTGCTGCATTGATTTCCTTTTATCATTTTAGTCACAAGCAGTTTCAAATCCTTTTTCCCCTCCTGTGCTCTAGAAACAAGGAAAATAAAAACTCCTAAAAATTATGTCTTTGCCTAGCTTTTCTTTCTGCGTAGAAAACAAGGAGCAAGTGTGGTGCTGCAGAGGGTGGGCCCCCGTTCCAAGGTCTGCTGGCCCTGGAGGTCACTTGTGGCTGGACTACAGCGTGGCTTTTGAGGAGTAAGCCCCCGGCTTGACAGATCCAGCTGAGGAAGGAGGGAGTTATTGGTGTGTTTCTCACCAGCAGGGGCTGCTCCACCGTCGTAATAGTTCGGTGTGTTTCACCAATCTGGGAAATCCAGAACAGAACAGGTAAGAAGGCCAGTTCTGCTACAGAAAGAGATTTGGGGAAGGGGAAATGACAGGAAGTTATGAATACAGCTAAAGTCAGTCATGGAAATAAAGTAAGCTTTTAAAGAGTGTTACCAGAGCTGTATATAGCGATAAAGATGCAGACATGGTGTGAGTGAAATATATAATACAAAATGCTTGGGAAGAAAGGAAGAAGTAATATTAGGGGAGATCAAGATTAGTACAGTTTAGATCTACAACTTAAGAAAATCAAAGATGAGAAAGTAATTTTGGAAATAGAAATACCACAGTCAAGAATGTGGAAAAACGTTTTTCTTCTCATCCTTATTCTTTTCTCCAAAGACAAACAGTATACCTTGACATTGCAGTACATTTTTTTGCCTGCCTGAGAAGGTCCCTTTCAGAGTGATGAATCAAATGTTCACATACTTCTCTCACTGTTTATTTCTTTAAGACAGGTTTCTGTGAGTCATGGCTCTCAAGATATACGAAAGGAGGACAGATGGGTAACACAAGTACATGTTTGCTGAAGAAAGTTATCTGGAATATATGGACTTGTGCTGGTGTATCACTTTAGAATCTATATTTTAGGATACAAACTACATTTTCTTATAGAGGGATTTTTCCTCTGTGCATGGAATACTGAGAATCGTGAGTATAGAGATGTGTTCTTGGAATATCTTCTCTTCCCAGAATTTGAGAGCTGAGAGAAGGTATGGAAAACACTAAGATATTCTTTATTGTTACTATTCATCATATAATACTGGGAGAGAATTAGTTCCTACATTTTCATTTTCTATGAAACCCATAGGAGATTTCTTTATTTAAATGGAAACAGCCTTTACAAAAATTGAGTAAATTCTTTGTTCTTGTAATAAAACAAGTGAAAGGAAAGTATATTTAGAATGAAGAAGCTAGACCACCTGTTGACAGAATCCCATGAGGCAAGACTGCCTGTAATAGAAATGCATTTGCTCTATCCAGCAGGTCAGGAATATCAGCTAAAATGTCATGCTAAATGAAGGAAAGGAAATGGAAGAAATTGTTGAGTTCAGCTTTGTATAAACACTGAAAACACTTATGTATGCATTGGATTTTCTGATATCTAATTTAAACTAGTATTGATCAGAATTCTTTTAAAATGACATTTGGTAACTTGAAAGAAGTCTAGAAAGTCTTTATGAAATGATATGTTATCATTCCTTCCAGGTATGAACAGGGATTACCTGAACAACTGCCTGAAAGCTAATGCATGAGTGAATCAGGTTATAAAATTGATAGCATCAGTGAAAGTCTTCAAAAACTCGGTTCACTTTGACAAAAACTTACTTAGCATCTACTGAGTGTCAGATGCTATGTTAGGAATTAGCAATCATTAGGGGAATGAGTGCTTTTTTCTTGAAGGAAGTTGAGAGACTGATGAAAAAGAGGTGAGTGTATTATAAACAATGGGAAAACCAAGAAGATATTCCCACAGAGCTACAGAGCTTCCAGGATGGTTAGTATGTGAGGGGTTTGTCTGTGTGTGATCTGGGTGCCAAGGAGTGTTGTTGAAGACAGACTGGGGAGTCAAGATGGCCTATGTGGAAAAGATGATTGAGTTGATTTTCAAGAATTAATAGCAATTAACTAAGGAAATAGGGTTGAAATGATCTAAAGGGATTACAGTGTATGTTCTGTTACCTTGATTTTAAAAATCCATTTCACATATGAGACTCTCTGTCTTAACTTTCAGAACCTTTGATTTTAATCCCTCTAAGGGCAGCCAGATACTTCAAAGAATGAAATTTAATTTTTTAATAAATGTAGTCAACATATTCTCCTGTTACCTTATTTTAATAAGAGAGATATCAACTTGTTCATTGATAATTAACTCATTAGCATCTGGTATGCTAGGCACTGTTCTCGGAACAGACTATACATTTTAGTGACTGGGAATAGGGCTGTGAATAAAAGACTTTGCTTGCCCTCATCAATCTTATATCACATTACTTAGATTTAAACCAGATCTATGACAACAGCTTTTCTAGTTTATAATGCATTTTTACATGTATGGCTTTATTTATTTTTTACAACATTCCTGTGAGGTGGTGACACTATCTGCTTTGCTCACATTTTTTGAGGCAACGTCACTCTCTTGCACAATCACGAATCACAAAATAAATCATTAAATGTGAAGAAAAGGACTCATTGCTACCCTCACCTCAATATAATCCCTAAGTTGGGGTTTTTCAACTTTAAAATGAATCTTGTCTATGGTCCATTGATCAAGCATAACAGGTCAAATTCAACAGATACTTGCTGATCCTGTGGGCCAAGACCTGTTTAACACTAGGGATCTACTTCAGGGAGATTGCAGTATGAGCCAGGAAGGAATATTCTCATATAATCTCAAATAAATGTCTAATTCAACACTGTGTGTCTTTGTCTGTTTTGTGCTAGTCTAGCAAAATACCAGAGACTGGGTAATTTATTGTAAATATTAGACATTTATTATCATTGTGGAGACTAGCAGCTCATAACGAAGAGGCCCACGTCTGGTAAGGGCCTTCAGCGTTCTGCAGAAGACAGAAGGCAGGAGAAAGGGAGAGGGCAGGAGAGAGAGCGGTGCAACTTGCAGCTTTAATCTCTTTATAACAGAGGCAAGGGCCTCCTGACCTAAAACCCTCTCGTTAAGGTCCACCTCCCCGCACGTTTGCACTGGAGGCTAAGTTTCCAGCACAGCTTCTAGGCTGACACACATTCAAACCAAAGCATTGTAATAAAACTGTAAAGCAGAGGCACATTGTGCTCTGAGGAGAGATAATGGGCGTGAGAGAGAAAGAGAGAAATTCATTCCAGCGAGAGGAAGGAAAGTGAACAAGGTACAGAGGCGCAAAGAAGGAACATTGAAGTAGCCTGTGTGGAACAATCAAGGAAAAATGTACGAGAGGGGAAGGAAACTGGAGAGGCCAACGCAGACCAGATCATGAAGGGCCTGGCAGAATTTTGAAAGCCACTGGGAAGGCAAGATCAGATTTGAAGTATTACGGGTTGCAGGATAGGAGAACACAGTGAAAGGAGTCAAGAATAAACGTAGAAAGACCAGTTCAGGATAAAGTGTAGCAATGTGGGGAAAGACCCTAATAGTTGGACTGGGGTGGTGGTTGCAGGGAGGCAGAAAAATGAATGAAAATCCGAGATAATTCAGGACTTAAAAATCTCTGAGCTCATAGATAAATTGGATACAGAGGATAAAGTTTACTTATAAATTTCTGAACTGTACAAAGTATATTACTGAGAGAAGGAGCAATATAAAGACAGATTGTGGGGAGAAAAGAACTTCAGTTCATCTGGGAACACGATGAGTTTAAAAAATTTTTTATACCAGTAGAGATTTCAATGTAGAAAACTGAGTTTGTAAGACACCTGACAGGAGAAGAGGACCTGGGCGAGTCTCCACCTTCAGAGTCATTAATATACGGATGGTCTCTGAAGCTATTCCCATGGAGGAGATCACCTGGAGAGAGGAGACTGAGGAAGGGGCTTGAAAATGATGAAGTTGGAAGACAGATTTAGAAGAAAACAAACCAGCAGAACACAGGACAATGTAGGAGTTTTCCCTCGAACTGAGGAAAGAGAGTTTCTGGAATGAGGGTGTGGCCACTCCCAGGCATGATTCTCAGTGTTTTGGTTTGCGTCTAGATGTCCTCTCCAGCACCATCTGGTCATAGGTGGGGCTTTTTAGAAGTGGCTGGATCCAGGGTGAGTATTAGTGGGATGAAAGATCTGGTGCTGGGAGTAAAGTTGTGATGCTAGCGTTAGGGATGCTCTGCCCCTGGGGTGAGAGCTCCCTGCTCCAAGGAGGGCCAGCCTGGTTGGTACATAAAGGATAGAAAGAGGACTGAGGTTGTCACTCACTGCTTGTTGCTTTGGCTGCCTTTTGCCTTCTGCCTTCCTTGCCATGAACTGTATTTTTTCTTTTTCCTCTTCTGCAGTTCCTTCTGCCACACCACCATACCTTGGAGCCAGCTAACTGCAGACTGAAACCTCTACAAACTACGGGCCAAAACAAACCTCTCCTCCTTTAAGTTTGGGTGTCAAGTATTTTGTGTCAGCAATGAGGAAAGCAGCAAACATGCTAAGATAACAAGTAGGGTGAAAACTGACTGTGTCAGCTGCACCAGGCCCACACTGGGGTGACAAAATGAGAAACCAGAAGCATTTCATTATCTGAGAAGCCAAAGCAAGTTGGAGAGGGCTGGAGAAGCCAATGGCTATCTAGGAACCAGTAAGCCTGGACCTCTGTATTGAGAAATCTAGCTTGGAAGAGAAGCTGAGTGACACATTAGTTAAGACGAAGAAGGGGTTGTTGCTAATATATGTCTTCTATGCTACTTGCACCGTAGTTTCCCCCATTCAGTCTTGGCTTGTTGGTCCTTTTTATTCCAGATATCACCAGCGGCTTAGCCCATTGTAAATCTGGGCTTAGCATTTGGGAAGCACTTGGGGTGGCCAGATGGTGGGGGTCTAGAAATATCCAAAATATTCCAAACCAAAGGCAACTTTCTCAACAAGAGAGATAGGTGTGCAAAGAATAACAGAAAGGAAAAAGAAGTAACACTTGTAACTTGACTAGAGACCTGGATCTTATCAGGAAGAATTCTATAGCTCAGATGCTGTACATGACCCAGAGTTTCAAAACACTTTTAACTGATTTTTCTGATCAAGTACTGCCAGTTTTTCTTCCTTTTCTTTCACTGTCAATATTTTTGAGCCCTATAGCTGTGCTTCCGCCCCTGCCTCCTTCATCAACTCTATATCTTCTGGCTTCTGCTCCAAATAATATACTTTGGATATGCCATAACTTTCTAATGATTAAATTCAAAGCTTTTCTTTGTGCATTTTGCCCTTGAGCAGTGTAGGATTAGATTCCACTCACCCAACCCTCCAGGTTCTGCCCCGTCTCAATACTGCTCAGCCAGGCCTGCTTCTTCTTTGTCCTCTTCCTACGCCATCTCTCCCGGTCTGCATTAGAGCGCTGACCTCAGCTTCTGTTCCTTTGCTTCCCAGAAGACCTTTCATAACTCCAACTGTCACTTCCATGCAGATAACTTCATAATTGATCCCAGTGAATGTGATACTTCTTCCCTTCTGGTCTTTTTCAGTCAAATGAGTAAGGGATCATCTGGATTGCTGCCGAGGTTCCTACCCTGACCGATGGTCAGAGCATTCCAATATAGAAAGATGGACTCTGTATTTCCTCAGATCTTAAGGTGATTTCCATGACCACCCATGTCAGAAGTGCTGGACTAGAGAGACAGTTATCCTAGTAATTGATCTAAGTCCCTTGTAGTCATAGGATGGCATAGATTGATTCTGTACTCTCTCTTCTTCCAGGTTGGCCCTGATATTTAATAAGCAATATGATCCTGTGAAAGATATTTTATTTATTCCTTGAGGATCAATTTTCTTATCTATCAGTGAATGTCAAAACATCCACATCATATTATTGTTGTAACGAGTAAGAGAAGTTAGATGTGTGAGATAAGCTGCTTAGTGATATATACGTAGTGGTAGTTTTCTAATTTCCTCTATGATTTCTGGCACATTGTCCATACTACTAAGAAATTGATTTTCTGTAAGTGTCACTTGTATTTTGTCATTCTTGCTCATAACCTCCATGGTTTCCCATTACTTTTAGCAAGGATACTCAGGACCCTGCTTCAAAGGTATATATGTTTCTTCAATAGCAATTTGTACTGTTTAAACACCTTTAATTTCTGATTTAGGACCCTTCTAATTTGAAGTAGAAAAAATTCTTTCTAAAGGCATGGATACCAATTGTTCTGAATTTTAGATCATATCCCTCTATTGCACAGTGTTAAAAAATAATTGTTACTTCCATGCAAGTCCACAAAAATACCCCTGGTCCTCTATAATAGAAAAGCACACATGTATAATAAAAATATTAAAAGTAGTGGAAATAGTAGAAAGCAATTCCACTGCACAAGTATATGAAATACTTTATCTACATGTATTTCTCTAGCCCAGTAACTTCTGGGAAAGGGACCCTGAGCAATTCAGTCAGGTCTACCTTGGCTCTGAAATATATTCCCACTAAGCTGTAAATGATTGATTTCAGATCAGTCTTTGAGATGATAGCAGGAAGGGAGAGAGAGCATGAAAATTTTGGATGCCTGAATGGAGTCAAAGGTAGTAGCAAAAATAAATGTCTTACTAGCTTGGTTTTATTGTATTGGCCTCCTTCAATCCATGCAGATCATTTACTTTTTATATTGTCAGGTGTTTGACTCTGCTTTTCCAGTTCCTCTTAATGATCAGGGTTGAAGAAGACTGTTATTAGCTATTTGGGGTGTAAAAAAGCTTTTCCTAGAGCTCTCTCAACTTGAGGTGCCTCCCAAATAGGCACCAAGACTCTTGAAAGGAAAGCAGCTATATTTAAATGCTCTTGTTCTATATGTATTTTATTTTTAGTTGCTGTCTTTTGTTTCAGGGTGTGCACTCATAGTTTATCAAGAACATGCCTATGGATGCATGTAGGGTACGTGTGTGACGGTCACGCTTAACTGTCAACTTCACTGGATCAAGAGACTCCTGAGAGCAGATGCCTTCCTGGAGGCGCTGTGCTCACTGCTCTCTGATGCTCACAGTGGATTAAGAGGGCAGTGAGGAGCTGGTGGGGTAGGCCCTTGGAGCAATGCCTCTGGGGGGTGTGTCTCCTGCTAGCACTCTTCCCCCAGGCTTTGCTTCCTGGCTGCCATGAAAACCTTTGCTCTCCCATGCTCTTTTGTCACGTTGTTTCTGCCTTAGAACCTCTCTCCATGGCTTGAAAGCTCTGCAACTGCGAGCCAAATAATCCTCCCCCTTTTTAAGTTGAGTGTGTTTTTTTTTTTCCAGTAGCCAGTGTGGTTTGCACAAAAGAAAGCTGTCATGAAGGAGGACCAGTGTCCATTTTCTCACCCAGAAAAGGTTAAGAGCAATGTTACGGCGTTGTTCTTCACGGTGGACTGCTCATTTGGTTTGGTCTGTCCACTCTGTTTGGAATTAGTCCTCCTTGAGTGAATGTGTTCTTATTATGTTTTTGATAGACATGAAACGAGCTCTTTGAAAAAAATAAGAAATCAGAGTAAAGTACAAGAAGATAATTATTCGCAAGACTACAACCTAGAAATTCTTTAATTACTGGAAAGTATTTCACTCTATAGATATGTCATAATATTTATTACCAGTTTTCTATCAATGGATGTAGAGGTGTTTACATTTAAGAAACACTAATGCCCAATTCAGGGATGTGTATCTTGTACAACAGTCTCATCCATGTATTTATATCTGACCTTTCAATGGATTCTCTTATGTGTAGTTTCTCAGTGAAGGGTTAAATTTCTGAAGTACCTTTAATATATAGTTTTTAACATGCTTTTCATAAAGGCAGGTACAGATCATGTAAGAACTTGTAAGTAAGCCACTCAAAACAATCTTATATTTAAGGTGAGGATAATGGGAACAAGTGAAAGGGAATTTTAGGTATCTATTGATTAGCATTTGGTAGCAGACAACAGAACCCTCTCGGGTCAGTTTCAGCAGAAAGGGAGTTACTGTGGGCATTAGGCAGTTTATAGCTGGTTTGGAAGGTCTAGGAAAACCTGTTCTGGGCTGTCCCCAGGCACAGCAAGAGCACGACACACACTGCTGTCCTGGCTGGCCAAGGAGCTGCTGCAATGCAGCCACCACCGCTACTCAAGGGCCGCTCTGCTTTCCCCACACTGGAAAAAGCTGCCAGATCAGGGGCTGCTGCTGCTGCTACCACGATTTATGTTTTACCACCAGGAAGTTAGAGACAACTAGACCACAGGATAAAATTTCCCAATTCTGACTATACATCACACCTGGAGTGCTTTACAAAAGTACCAAAAGTAGGCCAGCACTCCAGAGATTGTATTTAGTTGACCTGGAACAGGTCAATCAAACCATAATATTAAAAGTAAAACAACTACAACAACAACAAAAAGAACAACAACAGACTTCGGGTGTTACTTGTCAAGATTCAAAACCATTCCAGAGGGACCTCCACGCCTTTGTCACAGCATAACCAGATTGTTTCTGTGCCAGTGACGTCAGACCTCTGTGGCTGTTACTTTCCATACACACTTCTGCCTTCTAACCTGGAAGGTGATTCTGCTTGGAAGTTCCATATGAAAAGGCAGATGGAGAGTAGATTGGTGAATGTAATCCTCCAGCATGTCAGTCTCTGTTCCCATTGGCAGGAGGGGGCCGAAGTGATGTTAGGAAGTGGCTGGGCATGGAGCAGGGGTGCACAGGTGATTCAGGACCCTGAAGATGAAGAAAAGGTGAAAAAACCTACTTAGAGAAAATGTTAATAAGTTGATAAACTGGACATGGTCATTTTCGATGTATGGCTGACAGAAAAGGAAAAACAGCATAGCTAGAATACAGGGCTTGGGTAATTAGTCGAATAGCTGGACCATTCATTTTGGGAGGAACAGTTGGAGTTCAGTTGAAAACCAACAAACTAGTTTAATTATCTTTAATAGATAGTTCAATAGCTAATTCTGAATCTTAGGAAAGGGATATGAACTAGTGGTGGAGATTTATAAATAACTGACTTTCAGGTTTTGTCAAATTCCTGGTAGTGAGTAAGATCATCGAGGCATAGGCTCTGAGGAAGAAAAATGAGAACTATCAATATAAAAAGCAAAGACAAAAGAAGACCAGCCCATGTAGGAGATCATTTATGAACTCAAAAATGAGGAGAAGACTAGGCATGTCTCAAAAAGGATATACAAGTGGCTAATAAACACATGAAACACTGCTCAGCATCATTAGTTATTAGGGAAATGCAGAAACAAAACACAAAGAAATACCGCTTCACATCCACCAGACTGGCTATAAAGAAACAGCAATGGCTGGCAAGGAGGCAAAGAAATTAGAATCTTTTTCAGTGGCAAACAAGGTTTGACACTGCCAGTGTAGTCACGCCAAAAAACTGGTTGGTGATTCCTCAGAAAGTTAAATATGATTGACCACATGACTCAACAACCCAAGTCCTTCGCATACAGTGGTACTTCAGTTCATAAATTTAACTTTTTCTATAATTTTGGAAAAGATGGCAATGTTTGCATCCGTGTTGGGCAGGTGGCTGCCATATTTGTCACCCAGTGCAGAGTCTGCAGATAAAAACAAAATTTTCTCATGTGCTTCTGTCAGTGAACCAAATTGTTTGCAAACAAAGCTGTTTGTGAATCAAGTTCTCACTGTAAATCCAAAGTAACTGAAAACATACACAAAAACTTGTACATGAATGCTCATGGCAGGGTTGTTCATAACAGCAAAAAACTAGAAACATCTCAAATACTCAATTGGGGAATAGTCTACTAATATGTAATATACCAATGCAGTGGAATACTGCTCAGCTATGAAAAGGAATGAAGTTTTGATACATGCTGTGAGATGCAGGAACCTTCAAAATTTGAATTTAAGGATAACTATGAAGTGCCACATATCATATAATTCCACTGACATAAAACATCCAGAATAGACAAATCCGTACAGATATCTTGTTGATTAATCTTTACCAGGGGAGGAAAAAACAGTGACTGTCTGTTAATTACAGCAGTTTTTTTCTGGAGTGATAAAATGGTCTGGACTTAGTGATGACTTATGTCTAGCTATGGGAATATGTTAAATCATTGAACTATATACTTTCAAAGGATAAACTCTATGGTATGTGAATTACATTTCAATAACACTGTTACTTAAAATAAGTGAAGAAAGCTTTCAAGAAAATATTTACAGGTCAACATGTCAATTGCTGCCCAAATGCCAAATTTCTATAGTAACAAATAACATTGACAGCAGTCATTTCTTTTGTGATCTGAGGGTGCAAATAATATTGAGAGAAAGTACAGCAAGAAGGTACAGACTCTGAAGATAGATGATACTTCCAGGAGCTTGTCATGGGAAAAGGAGGAGGAAATAGGAAAGTACTGGAGAGAATATCCGAAGGAAAGCTAGATTGGGCTTTGAGATATATTTTGTTTTCACCTGGGCAAGAAAGAGAGTCAAACATAGTTCGATGGTGATTCAGAAGGTCCAGTAGAGCAGGACAACAGGAGTGAGGGGTAAATATATAATCTATGGGAGGTCTGGTGGTAAGGCACTGAGTGTGTGACGGGTATAATGTGCTTGGAAGTCACTACTTTGAAAAAAACACTGAGAAAAGAGTAGAAAGTGAACGTGGTGGGAAGCTTTGAACAACCCAGTGGCTTTGGCTTTCTGGTAGCATTCATTTATTCATTTACTCACTTATTCACTCACTCATTCATTCATTCATTCATTCACACACAATACTATTTACTGAACACCCATACTGCCATAAGGACAGCATACCAAGTCCTGGGCTTTGTTTTCAAATCTAAGGCTGGAGTTAGAGGAAGATTGCATTGCATGTACAGCAGAGTGAGAGATGGAGATGTTTGCAGAGGGAGTGACTGATGTGAAAGTAGACATTGCTGGGTCTATAGAGAAGGAAGGAGAGAAGTAACAAGTCATGGCAAAGTTAATAAAAAATAAAAGAACTATGATGTATTGCATGTTTCCTCTGTATGTCTTGCTAACTGTAATGCATTATATTATCTTTACAACAATTGTTTTCACAATGAAAAACAGATGCTTATCATGATTAAGAAACTTGCTGATGTTCACATATCTAGAATGTGGCAGAAATGCTCTTAGACAGGGCTGCAGATTCCCGAGCACTTGTTCTGACTTCTGAGCTGTTTTTTGCAGCTGTCAGTATGGACAGGTAAGTGAGGGAGAGAACTGGAAAGATGGGAGTTGTTATTAGACTGAAATGTTTTTGTTTAGGAAATCAGGTGAGAACATTGTAACAGGCAACAAAGAACAAGGGTCTCCTTATGTGTTGCTGATAGAAAAATTGAAATGATAGTAATAAACAAATTTTTGAGACCATTTTTTGACGTATTATTTACCTGTAAGATCAACTTTCTGGGACTGATAGAGGGGAAAGCTGAGTTACACTGCTGTTGAAAAGCTCTGTCTCTGTCTGTCTCTCTGTCTCTCTCTGTCTCTCTGTCTCTCTCTCTCTAAACCATCTGCCCAGATGTTAATGAGATGCCTCATGATTTTCCCTGTGGAAAAAAAGAAATGCTCATATAGTAGTAAAAGAACTTCACGTTTTGTTTTCATTTCTTGATGAAAACTCAAGAAAAACTGGGCTCAATCATGTTCGGTTTCTGATGAAGTCAATGACTTCCTCAGTGAAAAGCAAGATTTGATGCCAATATATAGTGATACAGTTAGCATGATTCAGAGAGACACATGGAGCTTATTTCTAGCTATCAAAAATATGAAGCATTCTCCAGATTCACATCCTTTTTACTTGTTTCTTTTGCCTGGAACATTCTTCTGATAGACATCTGTATAGATCACTCACAACTTCTTTCAGATCTGTGCTCAGATGTCATCTTCTTAGAGAGGTCCCCCAATTTCCTCTTATAAAATGTCACCAAGCCCTTCCCTGGAGCTGTTATCTGCTGCACCCTACCTTACTCTTCTGGAGGGTACATATTACCACTTGACACAATTGATGCTCGCTTGTGTATTGTCTGTCTCTTCTGCAAGCATCTACTCTCCCTGATGCTGAGGCACAATCAGCTCTGTTTGCCTATTTTTTGCAGCACCTAAAACTGTGCCAGTTCCTACTAATACAGATGGATGCAGCATCTATTTGTACTAAGTGAAAGTGCTTTTGAGGATGGGCAGGAAGGAGGGTTGTGTTTTCCCAGTGTCGTCCTGCACTGCTCTTTCCTAACTCCTACTGGAGGCTTCTCCTGAGCCCTTCTGGTCTACCCACCACCTCTGTGCCTTTGCTCTCTCCACGCTATTTTGCCTCCAGCACGAATAAAGCCTATTTCTTTCTTTCTCTAAGGTGATACTACCATGTTATATTAAAGTAAAAAAATAGCTTTGGACTCTTTCTAGTGGGAGGCTTTCATCAGGGGATGGCAGAACAGGAAGAGAACATTTGGAGCTCAGGTCATTGGTTATTATCTGACACAGGGGTCTCCCGTTGGCTTCTTCCCTGGACGTCCTACATAAGGGAAGGTCGGTGCACTCTCTGACCTTTCTTCCTCAGACTGGAGCCTCATCTCCCACTTCCTGCCCAAACCCACCAAAAGCAGCCAGGACAAGTTAATATTGCCTCCCATTAGAAAGTGTCAAAAACTGTTGTGGCCCTGGAGGATACTCCCACATCTCCTCATTAAATGACATTACTTGTGTTTACAGTGCAAACTGACCCAGCAGCTTTATTCTTCTATAAACCAAGTGATTCTTTGAGTCTTTTCTCCACCTTGATACAATATGTTGCCTATCACAGTCCCCTCTTAGAAACCACAAGTAGTTTCACTTTCAGAACAACTTACATGAATGCTCTCTCTGCCTTTCTCTAGTTTTGCATCACAGGGAATAAACCTGCCTGAGTGTAGAATTGAAAGTGGTGAGGAACAATTCCAGAGAAACAGAGACAATTGCGGTACCTCTTAAGAAACAGATAATCAATCACGTTAGTTTGGACAGGAGTACAGAGGGTATGGGGCAAAGTGGAGGAATTGGAGACTTATTTAAGGGGTGAAGTCCAGAGTAGATGCGGGGTGAGGGTGAGGGACATGGAGGAATCAAAGATAAACCTTGGTTCCTGGCTTGGCAATTTCTCAGTGGTGTTCTAATACTCCCAAATCAGCTTGTTCTTGTGAAAGTAAAGGCCCACTTTGAGGAAAACTTATATTTGTGGCTTAATGCTTCCATTCATATGAAATTTCAACACAGGAAACACTGGGGCTTCTATGTTCCATTTTAAAGAAAAAAAAAACAAAACCAAAGGATTTAAAAAGCTTCCCTATAATCTTTGAGACTTTCTGCAACTTAAAATCTATACCTAAACTACTACTGATCTCTTTCATTATTAGGAAGACACATTTTACACAGTTTTTGTCAACAGCAAGTGAACTGCAGACATTACAAGGTAGTTTTAGTGATGCCTGCGTTACTTGATGAGTGCACAGTAGATCATCTAGACCAGTTAGAATAAGATATTATCCTTGTAATATAGCAACCCTTTTTATTTTACAAAGACATAGTTCAAAATAGTGAAAAAAAACCCCACTTAAATCTTTTCAGCGCTTTACTGACCCTTTGAAATATAGTTCACAGACCTCAAGTTGGAAGCTTTGAGTGCTTATCAAGGCAGAAGTGCAATTGTTTAAGGAGAGTTTGAAGATGCAAGAATTAATCAGATTGAGGCTCCAGGGGACAGTGCTGAAAGACTGGGGAGGAGAGAGAAGACTGAGACAGTGCTTGGTGGGAATGAGGAACGAGCAGTTTGGGGCTGCAAGGCCTGGGTGATCACTAGCAAAGGCGACTGGACTATGAAGTAGCTGACTTGAAGCTTGCCACAATTCATTCCAGCCGTTCTCCCACTGACGGGGAAAAGTATGCTTCTCAGGAAATACCCAGGACTTAGATTGATTGCAGCATCTAAAGAAAGCTGGTGTCTCATAGATGGGAAATTGTGGCCCCGAAGAAAAACTAAACAGGGTTCTTTATTGATTACTTGGGGTCTTCGGGGCAGCTAACACATTGTGGAAGCATTTTAGAATTGTTTAGTGCTTATTTCTCTTAATGTTTCACCTTGGCCTCCGTAAGTCTCCTACAAGGAGGGGGAAAAGAAGTATACTGTTTCGGGCTTTCACAAGTCTGGAAACAAGAACGATGAATTCCTCACAATACCTAACAGATTCCCTTTTCATAGCTGTTACCAAAGTACCTTATGGAATTTATGTCTCTTCTGAGGGTCTCTCTTCATTCCAAGCTGTGGGAAAAGGTTGTGCCTGCTTTTTGGAAAGGATCTAGAAAAACAAAAATTTATTTCTTTTATATTTACTGGCCATGGTGATTCTAGGTGATGCTTATGTTTTTCATTCCTATCTTGCCCTATTCCTTTCCTTCCTATACTTACAATTTAACAAGTTAACATTTGCAAGTTTGGTTAATATTCAATATCTGATTAATATTGTATCTGTGTTTCTCACTAGGCTACAAATGTCCACAGAGCAAAATTCATGATTATTCTATTTCCTTTTCTATTCCCAAAACCTGTCCCAGTATTGGGCATGGGTAATTGAACAACACATGATTAAATGTATGCTGAAATATTTTTCATTTTTTCTATCTTCCTGTACATGTTTTTAATGAAGACCTGTCCTCACTTGAGCTGGGAATAGGACCATGTCTGCAAAAAACAAATTGTGCAGAATAGTTCACAGAGCATGTGTAATTTATGAATTAAAAGAATGTGGGTATACATTTTTCAAGTCAGATATTTACATTGTCTACTGCTCATTGATGTTGTTTTATTTTTCTCTTTGATGGTAGAGCTGAATTTCTGTTATTTATTTGTAAAGAAAAGGGCACATGAAGTATAAAAAAAAACAGTCAACTATTTACTATGATTTGAATGTGTCCCTCAAAGGGACTAGCCCTTTAAACATGGACCTTTATAGCTGGCAGTATTGGCAAGTCCTGTAGACTTTGAAGAGGTGAGGCCTCGTGGTACTCACTGAAGTCCCTCGGTGCATGCCCTTGAGGGAGTTTGTGACTTTGTCTGACTCTATTTTGCTCTGTTTCCCAGTTTATGATGGGACCACTGCGAATAATGATAATTTCACTTCTTCCTTTCCTATTCTTACTCCCTTTATATCTCTCTCTTGTCTAACTGCTCTGGCTGATGTTTCCAGAACCATGTTGAATAGGAGTGCTGGCAGTGCACATCCTTGTCTTCTTCCTGATTTTAAAGTGAAAGCTTTTAGTTTGTGTCCATTTAGTATGATGTTGGCAGTTGGTTTGTCATAGATGGCTTTGATCAGATTGAGGTAAAGGCCATCTATTCCTATTTTCCATAGGGCTTTTATCATGAATGCATGTTGGACTTTGTCAAAAGCTTTTTCTGCATCTATTGAGATGATTATGATTTTTGTCTTTGGCTCTGTTGATGTGGTATATTACATTGATTGATTTGCATATATTGAACCATTCTTGAATCACACCCGCATGTGTAAGCACTATATTGTCTCACTAGTATAAGAACCTGAAAAAGTGAACAAAATCTAGGAGGTATAATAGATATTGTGAAAGGGAAGGAAATTGCTCAAAAGGAAAGAACAACTGGGATGAGGGAAAGAAAGGAAAAAAGAAGGGAAAAATATGTATATGTGTATACACATGATAGCTAAGATAGCTGTACTACTGATTTCCATCGCTTTATTGAAAGGAACAGTTAATGTTTAATTGTTTGACCAATCTTACATGCCTATATTTATTTATCTGAGTAACCAGTTTGAAGATATCATTATGTAATTCAACAACCATTGTTAATTTCCTATCACCTTGTCTGAAATTCTATATTTCTTGTCTTTTGTGATGTTATTTTGTAGATGTATGTGTGTTTGTTAATATGTTTTCATTCTTTTATCTTTAAAAAGTGAGGGGACCACTTTCTCCAGCATGTACTCCTATTAATGCCATACATTGTCCTCACTCAGTAGACACATGCCCAAATCAATGGGCTGTCTGATTTTTGAATTTAAAATACCAAACTATTAGCTAATAAACCTTTTTTCTCTTTATAAGTTAATTGCTTCAGGTATTTTGTTGTAGTAGCATGAAGTTGACTAACACAGTATTAGATTTTGGGTTTATTTGTGACATTAAATGTGAATTGGGGTGAGTTATAAACTGAGCATAAATCTTGTAAGCTATAAAATGGGGAAAAGCTTATATGCCTATATGTCTTTTTCTAGGAAGAATATTGTCATAATAAAATAATTATACACAAATTACTTTGGTAAAAATTATTCAACATACACATTTCTTTTTGATTTTATATATAGTAAACACTTGAATGATAGAGAATGACTACAGAAGGGATGAAATTGATGTCATCTATTTATTTGTACTTTATAATAGCCAATATTTGTTTAAATATTTTGTTAAATTTTATTAATACATCTTATTTAATTCTCAAAAAATGTTAGTTGCCTTTTCCATCCCATATTTTCCTCCTGTCATTTTTCCTTGAAACTACATCACTAAAAGAGGTGACTTGGTAAGCCTTTAGTTGATCTATTTTTTCTTAGGGTCACTAATGGACTCTGTGTTGCAGATGCCAGCGGTCATTTCATGCCTCATCCTATTCAACTACTGTGTAGCAGACGATGGTAGATTGTATCCTCTTCCTTAAGGCATTGGCTTCATCTGGTTCTAGCACACTAACTGCCTATGACTTTTTTTGGCATTACTGTTACCTTCTTGACATATAAATATTGGGGACTCCTAGAGCTCAGATAGTTGCCCTCTTTTCTATTTGAATATATTCATATAAGAATCTCAGTCTTTATATTTTAAATATATTGCATAGCCTGATAATGTGAACATTTTGAGATACCTTCTCACCCTCTTCTCAAAACATACACTAATATAGCCAGTGTTCTCCTTAGTATTGCCACATGGATTACTAATTAATATCCTTAACAATACTCTTTTTAGTTCCCCTCCTTTCTAAGTATTTTTAAATTTAGTCTTCTACATTTCAGTGAATAACACTTTCATTCTCCAAAACTTAAGAAATAAAAAATATTTTTTACAACTCATAACCTGTTAGAAATTATATTGTACCTACTGGAAAATTCACCACTAATGTGTGACACTTAGCTGCTTCCACATGCCCTCTGTGCATTTTAAGGGCGCATCATTCAGGGGCTTGTTGTATTATTGTAATGCCTTTCCTTGGTCTTTTGTATCCACTGCTGTTTCCCTGTGGTCTGTTTTCTACACAGGAGCCAGAGTGAGCCTCTGAAATATAATTGGCACTTAATAATCCCACATCAAAAGTGTGCAGTGCTTTCTGTCACAGAATAAAATCCAAAATCCTACTATGGCAGAAACATTCCTATATGAGTTAATTTCTAGAATCCTTTTAAATTCAACTTATTAATCACTGAGCACCAGTTTCACAAATCTCCATATTCTTTTGCAAATTCACCAGAATATCCCAGCATGGACATCCCAGAATGCTGTTCCCTCTGCTCAAATGGCTTTTCCCTGAATATTCACTTGATTTCTGCCTCATACGCTTCATGTCTCTGATCAGAAAATTCCTCGTGTCACTCAGCTTTGCATTACTATAACAGATACCTGAGGTATGTAGAAATGTAGAAAGATAAAATTTTTGCTCACAGATGCCATATATAATCAACTTATAGAGACAAAAGTTTTACAGTTTTAGAAGTGTTAGTCCATGGTCAATTGGCCCTTACCATGGTTAATCTTCAGTGTCAACTTGATTGGCTTGAGAGATGCTCAGAAGATTAATAAAGCCCATTTCTGAGTGTGTCTGGGTGGCTCATGAGGACCTGACGTGGGGGTCCTCTCTGACCCCTTGCCCTTCCTTCTTGTGCTCTTTCCTTGCTATGGTTCAGAGAGGTGAGCAGCTTTCCTGGCCTATGCCTTTCTGCCGTGGTGCTTCTGCCTTGCAGCCAGCCCACAACGGACTGAAATGTCTGAAATTCAGATAAAATCAGCCTCCCTTCCTTTAAGTTGTCTACATCAAACATTTTGTGCCAGCAATAAGAAAATACACGAATACAGCCCTAATGCTTTGGTTAAGGCAGCACACCTTATCCAAGGGGACAGCATGTGGCAGAGTAAAACTACACACTTTATAACCAGAAACGAATGAAAGAGAGTGGAAGGGGCTGAGGTCCCACTATCCACTTCAAGGTCATGCCCTCAGTGACCTAAGGACCTCTCACTGGTGCTCAATTCTTTATATGCTTTTAGTGGTTCTAGGGATTAAACCCAGGGATTCATGCTGAGCTGCACTTTAAGTCCATTTGTTAGTTTATTTGTTTATTTTGAGACAGGGTCTTGCTAGTTCCCTAAATTGTATGGGCTGGGCTTGAACTTGCAATCTTCATATCTTAGCCTCCCACAGAGCTGGGCTTACAGGCATGCATCATGGTGTTGAACTGGCCCTACCTCTTAAAGTTTCTACCACCTCCCAATGGTGCTGCTGTGAGGAGCATACCTTTACCACATGGGCCTTGAAAGACCTTAGAGAAACTCGCAATCCTCCTTAGAGGCCCTTCCAACTCTCATTCTCCTCTGATCACTATCAGCTTATGTAGAATTTTCTTTGAAACAATTATTGCTGTCTGAGATTACATTTTACTTTAACCTTTTATTATAAGCTACATGTAGGTAGTCTTTACTACCTAGATGTGCTTGATATACAGTAGTACAAAATAAAAGTGTGTTTTTTAATACTTGGAGATGTCTCTGTGGTCACTTTGATTTTGTCCTTTTGTTAGAACCATAACTGAGACTTGGAGTGATCTAGTCACTTTGTGAAGATTATATAATTAGTAAATGGTACAGTCTGAGTTTAAAAACTAATCTGATAGTGAATTTCACACTTTTAGTCACTATGCCATATTGCTTTCCTTTTTATACTGCACTGTTTTCACTCAATCCACAATTATCTTGAAGAGTCAGGACCCCAGAGTTTCCATAAACATTTGCTAAAATTGTCAAAGTGTTTATATGTGTGCTTACATTTCAGCATTTGTTGCCTTTTTCAGGACTTCAAGGTTCACACACACACACACACAAACACACACTAACAGCATATGTTTCAACATCCCTGAAGAAAGATCTAAAGAGAAGAAAAACACTTCCAAAAAACATCGATGCAAAAGATTGTTTAAAAAACAATCAATGACACATCACTGAGAATTGGATAAATGCACAGCTCTAAGAATTTCAGACCACAAAGCGAAAGCCATAGAGTCAGATGACTTTTATCTCTTTGATCGCAGGTTCAAGTTTAGCATAGGCCTGAAGCAGTGCTTAAACCACAGCACTGTTACAACAGGAGCTATTGACCTCGGCATTACAGAGGGCCTCATACAGTCACTGAAGTGGAGTTTTACTGATTTTTAACACAGAAAAATTCCTCTCAAAGTAGATCCAGCAGCTGTCTTTTTAAAGATACCCTTATGAAATGTTTTTTTTTCCTCTTTTAAATAATTCAGTTTTATTTAGCTCACGTTTTAAAGGAAAACTTGAGTATGGAAATGAAAAGATCCCAGTTTTGTCTGGGGTATGTCAATGTTTGGATCAAAGTTAAGAAAACCAACTTTATATTATCTAATACCAAGAGTTGGATGTGTAAAGATACATGAATAATTTTCCATTTTTCTATGGGATATAAAAATAACAGCATTTATGGAATCCTACCTGTATCACTACCAGTTTCTGGTAGTGTACATTACTTGTGTGTGTGTGTGTGAGCTTCTGAATGTATAAACTGGAGGTAATATACTCTTGGCAAGCCATATATTTTGATGAAGGTTAGAGGAGAAATGCCAAGCACTTAGTGTGGTTGTTTAG
This sequence comes from Dinomys branickii, assembly GCA_004027595.1. NCBI lineage: Eukaryota > Metazoa > Chordata > Mammalia > Rodentia > Dinomyidae > Dinomys > Dinomys branickii. The sequence goes on from PVLD010000187.1 coordinate 267,486, forward strand.
GAGGAGGCAGCTATTACAGTATGTGTATGACTAAGGGATCCAGGGATTCTCTCCGTGGCACCATCAACATCTTAGATTAAACAGTTCTTTATTGTAGGGTGCCGCTTGTGGAGGTAGGCCTCTACTCACTAGATGCCAGTGACTGCCACCTTCTGCTTGGCTACGACAACAAATGTCTCTAAACATAGTAGATGCCCCCTCGGCGGCAAAAGGTGTTGGGAACCACTGCACTGGAGTAATGCAGCATGTATAGTACTTTATTTATTTTACACAATAGTTGCATAGTGTAGGAAGCAATGTGGTCCCATTATTACAAACGAGGACAGTAGAAATTAGGAATGTTGACTATTCACCTTGACGTATAGCTACCATGGGCAGAGCTGTTACTAGAATCTGACTATGCCTGACAACCAAGCCTGGAAGGTGGGTTGGTTGCATTGACCTGAATTTAGATTGTGCTCGGTAATATTTCCGGTTGATGGGTTGTTCCTGTGCAAAATGCCAAGAAGTCAATGTTTCACCCCATGTCAGCTATTCCTTAGCTCAGGAGCCTAGGCTAAATTTATAGTCCTTTCCCCTTCTTCTTATTGCTGCTCTTTTCTTTTGTCTCAAAGAATAGTCTACGTTTCTATTTGATCATAGAAATGCAGCAATAAACAAGGCTTGCTAACTCTCACATCATTTGCACATGCAGCTTAATGTTAAAATGAAAGTTTCAACTCTTACCCAGCAACCAGTACAATCTTCGGCTCTAGTACTTGTCATTGAGAATAACACTGAGTTGCCCTTTGCTTTAAGGTTTACTATCAACTTTTTATAAGTTTAATTGAAAAGAATAAATTCAGAAAATATCATCTATGGAATCTGTAATGCTTCAAGGATAAAGAAAGGAAAAATAAACAAAATAAATTGATAGACCTTTCCCCATGTAAAAAGTAAGGGTAGCTCCTGAATAGCATGTGAGTGTGCTGAATGTGTCCTTTCCTAGACTTTTCTTGATCTTAGATTTTCAAATGTTTTTATTTTATTTTATTTTATTTTACTTTGTGTTTTGGTACCAGGAATCAAACTCATGATTTGGTGCTTGCCAGGCAGGTGCTGTGCTGCTGAGCTATATCCCAGCCCTTGCCTTTTATTTTTTGAAAATGGTATTTGTATTTAATTGACAAATGAAAATTATGTATATTTATAGTGTGTAACATGGTGTGTTGAAATGTATGTACACTGTGAAATAGCTCAGTTGAGCTATGTAACATAACCTTCCACAGTCCATGTGCAATGATGCAGATTTGTATTCAGGCAAGAGGAGTCAGAGATCAGGGTGTATTTTCTACCTTTGTCTTACTGAACCTCTCTGCTACAGTTTTCACTTTTGTGGCTCCCATAATATTAATATGTGATGAATCCTTCTCCTATCTCTGATCATCTCGTTGCTGTTTCCTTTCTCAGTTGCTTTTCTTTCAGGAATCTCTAAAATAATTGTGCCCCAGGGTTGGGTCCTCAATTCACAGCTCACCTCACTTTCTGTATTCTTTGAGCAATGTTATCCCACTTTAGGGCTTCAGATAACAGCATTTGCCTGTGGATTCCAAGTCTAGGTCTTCAGTGAGGGCTGTGCACTGAGAGTCAGACTCATTGATTCAGTTTCCAACTCAGTACCTTTACAGGGTTATTCCATAGTCACTTGGGGTACAAAATGCTCTCCTTAAATTGACTTATTTTTCTTAATCGGTACCACCATCTTCACTTAGTTACTTAAACAACAACTTGGACTTCTGTAGAATTTTGTAGACCTTCATCTCTTTATTTCCAATCAGCAAATACTGATAATTCTAAATGTTTTGTCTTTTTAATACAGAGTTTGCCTATGCAATTCGGGCTGGCCTTGCCAGGCAGGCGCTGCACCACTGAGCTACATCCTCAACCCTAAGGCTGGCCTTGAACTCACTTTGAGCCTCCTGGCTCAGCCTCTCAAGTGCTGAGTAGAGAAGTATGTGCAGTCGTGCCTGGCTGATAATTTTAGCTTTAAACATATTTTCAGTTAATCTTTTTCTTCTGTGTATTTACAAGTATCATTATAAGGTGTGATCAGCACATAATGTGCATGTTTAAATATTAAAAAAAACTATTATAGTAAAAGACACATGGCCACTAATGTTCCTCAAAGTCCTCTTTGCTTCAGACGCTTATCCCACCCTTCTTGTCACTTCTGAAACAGTTCTGGAAATCTTTGCCTTTAGTTGTGCTATCTTGGCTGCTTGAATGGCCTGAATTGATAAAGAATGTTTCTCTTTCATGGTCTTTCGGGAGAAGAGCTAGCAGTCACATGGTACCAGATCCAGTGAATAAAGGGGATGAGGACACGCTCATGTTTTATGAGCCTGCCTTTCTGTCAGAGGGCACTTGCTAGCACTGGTCACCGTTTTTTTAAATCATACATTGTAAAGACACTCATGAAAGAAAACATCCAGAATGGCTTCAGAAAGAAGCCAGAATGATGGGATAAGTGCATTGTTCCATGCAAGGAGAGTACACTAAGAGGGGTTAATGTCAACGAGCCTTTTACTGTAAAAATTTTAAAACTTTCATCATATATTTTTATCACCCCTTGTATCTCTCATCAGAACTGCTACCATTACTTCTCAAAAGGTTATTAAGGCAGCACAACCTACAAGTTACTCACAATGACTACGAAACCCTTCTTGATGTGGCTCCTGCTCATCTTTCTGTTACTGTTTGCTCCCATCACTTGTCTTACACTGGGTGGTACTCAAGTAATAGTAAGTGGCTCGTGATTCTCTAGGAGTGATTTGCACCTCTTTGCCTTTGCTCCGTTGCCACTTTTATGTGAGGTGCTGCTATGGTTTGTGTCTGAATGTCCCCACAAAACCTCACGCAGTCATGGGGCGGGCTTCTAGAGTTTATGATTGATCCATGATCCAGTGCTGGGATTATGGGTGTGAGTTCTATACCCGTCCTGGTGTGAGTAGTTTGCATATGTAAGGGAGAGAAAGAGGCTGCTTGCTGCCACTCCTCCCTTTTGTTTGCTGTTTTTGCTGTCTTCCATCGCCATGAACTGTTGCCCTCTGCCATGTGTCACTCTGCCTTGGAGCCAGCCAAGTATGGACTGAAATTTCCACACACTGTAAGCTAAAGAAATCTTTCCTTCCTTAATTTTGGGCATCAGGTATTTTGTCTCAGCAATGAGAGAGAGAAAAGGAACCAAGAGAGGTGCCTTTTTCCCAATGGTCTTACCCAGAAAGTTTATGGTGAGCTTTACTATTCTTTTGCTAATAACTCATAATCCTCCAAAATAATTGTCCTGGGTATCTTCTTATAATTACCCTTCCATATTACTACATTATCATTAGGTTCTCTTTATCTCTTATCTTTGTGCGTGTTCTTTGTATACACAGCCACCTCTTCAGAGGTAAAGACTTCATAAATATTCCATGAAGAAATGACACATATCTCACTAAGTTGGTAACTGATCTATTAGCAGTCTCACTGCATTGGTCCAATGAAATTTGCTAAATTTAATAAAGGGGCTTTTAAAACAATAATCTTGCAATGCAGTTAAACTTTTGTGCATACAGGTGAGGGTTAGCTCTGGTTGATAAATTAAATAGAATACTGTTATTTTTATGTACCATTCCATCCTCAGCAAAGCATCGGATATTTTCTTTGCTTGTGGCAGAGACCCTGGCTTGTCAAAGTAGATGTTGGTGTAAACTTTTGTACAATAAGGCCATATGTGACCAATGGAGTTAGATGGGAAAGCGGTATTGGATCCAAGATCAGCATTTTTTATCAAATCTATTTTCTCCAACATTCTTACCTTGAGGCTACAGCCATCAATATTATCTGTAGGTAAAGAATGGGAGGTAGATTCCAACAGTATATACAGATGTGCCTTAAATTTTTTATATTAAACACCACTTCTAAGTCACAGATATAAAAATATAAAAGAATCATTGCAATTTTTAATTAAACTTTGCGATCTCAGTGAATTAAAATAGTATGAGATTAAAAATATTTCATGCAACTTTTCAGGAACAAATTGAAATATTGGAAGACACCTGTTCTTTAGATCCATAAATAAACACTTCTTTATTAGTACTTATATGAATATATATTCAATACTCCTTTCACTGTTGATTAAATGTGAGAATATTTTTGATGTACACTGTATCTTTGTATAAGGATCATACACATGCATAAAGTAACAAATGTTTTAAAATGTCATTATCCTTAATAACAAAAAAATGTGTCCTGTATGTGTTAAAAATTTTAAGTAATAATTGCTTTGTAACATAGGCAAAATTGTTGCATACATCATTTAGTGTACATGAAATAATGTTGGAGTTTTTAGGATATATTGTTATTGGTTCAGAAGTTTCATGTTTATTTCCTTTGTCAAAAATCTCTTACTAGTGGTGAAAGACATCTACACAACTATAAATAGTGTCATAAGGATGTCAAACTTGTCTCAGATGGATCAACAAGCCTTTATGCCTCTCATTTGTACTCATTTTTAATGATCAGCCACTGAGCTACACAATATTTTTGTGACACTTTCAATCTACAAGACTGAGTGAGCCACTGTTTATCCACATCTAGCCAGAGACATTGGCATAAACAAGCTGACTCCTGCATGGCCTGGTGCCGACTCTGGGTCATGGATGTGAATGCAGCCCCCTTTTAGGGTGGGCCGTGCCATCTTAATTTCCCAGACAGCAGCTAGCAGAAAGATCTCCCATCATTACCATCAATGTGAAGCGAATACCAGCTACCTGCACTACAGGTTCCAGTGCAGCAAGGGAAGAAATGTGGCATTGAAGGCAGCATCCATGCGCATAACTCATAAAAAGTAGAGCAGTCTTCCTATGACAGTGAACAAGGTATGTCTTTAACACTTCCCACGTCCATATCCTGTCACAACTCTACTGTCCTTACTATTTTGAATCAAGATGAATAAGTTGGGGCTACCAACATACTCCTTTTATAGTGGCGTGATTTTCTTTTCTAACGATTTGTAGATATCTGCTGCAAAACAACTTGTGTTTATTCATTAAAACAATTACTTTGATTTTCAATCATGTATATTCTCTAAGATCCACTAATATTAGTAATATTTTTGTGCATGTGTATTAAAGAGGAAAAGAAGATTATCATATTCTTTTCTGTGTGAAAGTTCGCTCTGTTCTTGGCAGAGAAATTAAACTCTCAGAGCAAATATGACCCTGAAGAACTGCTCTTCAAAGAAAAAATATATTATTGCATTACTACTTATTGAAATTTCAAAAAAGTAGTTCTGATTGCAAATCTCAGCATAATAAGTGCTAAGTAGCTCTCCTCCTTACATCTGGGGACTCTTGCAGTTCTTTGCATGTTTACTCTTAGATTAGGATGATACCTGATCAATTTATTAATTGTTGATGGTCCAGAACAACTGCCACTAAAGTTTCATCCAGCTTTGAGCGAAGGTTAAGTGACTCTTGGAAAGAATATAAATATTCTTTGAATTTCAGGCTATACAATCGTGGAATGAACACTTGGAGATTGAAAAATGGTTATTTGCCTTCTTTTAGTTGAAAACAAAGAAAAAGGAATGATCCCATTATTTGAACATAGATTTTAGAATGAGCTAAACTAGTTCGTCGTCGAGATGCAAGCTATGGCTTGAACAAGAATAATAGGTTTCTTCCTTCACACTGAGGAAAAGAGGCTTACTCATCTGTTCCCAGTTCAAGACGATGAGGTCTGTTTCCTATTTTCATTGTTTAGAAAATGAAACCATCAGAATCACTTTTCCCCCCACCTTCCCCCAAGGAAATAGTCGTTTTATCATTAAACTCAGGAAGTGGATAAATGCTGAAATAACAGAAACAGATAGGGTTGTATATAAATAAGCCAATTTAAAGTAATTTAGTAAAGGAAAGGCTCTATTGCTTTCTTAATTTTTTTCCTAAACATTTTATTTCATTGTAACATGCATTTGGCCTACGTGTTTTAATGTTCTTTTCCTGTTTACACACCCCTCCGGGGTTTCAGTACACTAAATTCAAAAATCATTGCCTTTCGGGAGTTCATTGGTATTTAAAAGCAGATCCCAACATCCTACAAATTGCCATTGTAGTCTGTGTAAGGTAATGGTCAATAAATAAGGGAGAATAAGAATACTAACACTAGATTGCATGCGGACAAAGAAAAAGAGCATCCTACATTCTTTCTCAACAAACAAAACAGCATAATTGGAAAAAAATTCATTTTTATGTTTCCTTACATTAGATGGGACCACTGAGCGAAACATTCACTGATGAATTACTCCTGTAATCTGTGTAGGAAAAACAGCTACTGGCAAATTAAAGAGTCCTGGAACAGAGCCATGAGAACTAAATGGCTAAAATTGAAAACAGGAAAACATTTGAGAGTATTCTACAGAATGCAGATCTTTCAACACCTCCCCCTTTCCACTGGTTAATTCATCGTCATGGAAACAGAATTTATCAAAATGCTCTTGCTCACTCCGAGTGATACAGTGAGTAGATGTAGAGGACTGGTGAAAGGTAACTGAGGCTGAAGCGATTTGTGTATAGGATACGCTGCAGCTCATAAAGTGGTAAATTTTCAATGGTGGCATGGTGTCATTAAGCAGGTTTCTAAGTCGCAAAGGGTTCACATTTTTTGGTGTTTTATTTTGTTTTTGTGTTTCAATCTGCCAGGCAGAAAACACAAAAACCTTTGCTAGTGAGGAAGCATGGTTAACTAATCCCGGGGACAGTGGTTGATTTGAGGTTTTAAGGCATCTTTTCCTTTGAATTTGTCCCCCACTCTCCGTTTCTAAAGGATGATCAAATTCAGGACTTGGTAGCATTTCTTGGGTTCATTCATCCGCCTCGGCAGCATTCTTTGCTCTTCTGTAGCTTGGAGTTGCAAAAATTCTTCACTCTTTATTATCACCAACTCTGCTTATCTCTAACAGAAGCTGGGTGTTGGCTATCACAGCCTGACAGGCCCAGACAGCTGGAAGCTGACACCTGTGCCAGACCAGAATTAACCCTGCAATGGAGAAGCTTCTTGATTTAAAAAGAAAAAAAAAAGGGGCTGGAGGGATTTCCTAAGGAAAAGTGCCATTTCAGTATTTTTAAAAAAAATTAGACACCATCCATATAGCTGCCAAATTCAGGGAAGTTTTTTTTTTTTTAACTTATTTTATGTTCGCAATTAGTGACTTGTTGTCATGGAAACCATGCTTCAGATGATTCTTGAACTTAAATGGCTGAATGTGATCAAGCCGAAGCCCTCCCTTCTTTTTAGGCTCCATAACCAGTGTCTCTCTCTGGTTATTCTGATAACAGAATCACATAAAACATCTCTAAACATGCAAAATAATGGCATGGGGCAACATCAATTAGAACTGAATATTCAATAATTCATTCTTTAATTAAGGTTCTTTCTTCTTTTCATGAAGCTGTAACCCTTTCAAATCTTAAAACGGACAAGAAACCTAAATCATTTAGTAAAAGAAATCTTCTCTAATTAGCAGTTTGTGATGCACTAATGAAGAAAAACAAGATTTAAATTTCTTTGTTAGGTTCTTAATGTTTTAATATAGAAAAGAAAATGAAAGTGCTTCATTCAAAAATTCTGGGCAAGGTGGAGTGACTGTGGTTTGAGGCTGGAGCCTTTCTCTGTGTATTTCTTTTGTTTCTGAGTGAGGGAGAGTTGGAGTTTACCACAGAAACAACATAGCCCTTTTGGGGTTCCCGGTGGCCAGAAATAATTTGTATTGAGATGCCCGCGAAGTGTCCGTGTTTGCATATGTGCCTACTCTGTGCTGGAGCTGGGAAATGAAAACCTCTAACCAGCAGAGCAGCTCATCTTTAAAAATGAAAAGAAAAAAAGCAAGCACTCAGACACTCTGGATTTATTTGTTGACCTCTGCTGGAATACAAATTTATGCCTCTTCAGAAAAACTACTCTGCAGCGTAGACATTAAGGTCTGTGCAGGCCTTGCTTTGCTCTCCAGGCATGGGGAGGTCACTCCTCTTGCTGGTTCGTTAATGCCCACTCAGAGCTGAGAGACCCTAAAGAGAGGGAACCAAGGAAGCCTAGACAATTATGTTTTAGAACTTAAGGGGCCTATTATGTATATATATGAAAAATAGATGAAAATATGGGAAACAAAAATAAATATACGAAAAATGAAGGCTTTGAAATTTTTTCAGCTACAGCAGAAGATAAATTCACAAATTTTATGTAATTGAGAGAAAAGCAAATATTGGCATTGTATTAATGACATCTTTGTCTCCCTATCGATCCCTCTCTCCCTCTCCCTCTCCCTCTCCCTCCCTCTCCCTCTCCCTCTCCCTCCCTCTCCCCCCCCTCTCTTTCCTTCTGTTCTCTATTCTCTAAGTCCTAAAGGAAGACAACATTTGTAGCTGGTGTGTTCAATGTAAGATAAATTGGCTGATAATTACAAAATCTTGCTTTTAAAAAGCATGACTTAAAATTTTCATTTCTTAGTATGGGTAAATCATCTAACCTTCCATGACTTTGTTTTCTTATCCTTAAAATGGTAAGAGTATCTGATCACTTTAAATTCTTGGATACATATATAAAGGTTTTGATTTTGGGTTTTGAGGCCCTCAAAACACATTTTGGTGAACATATGTGTGGATTTTTGCAAATTGACCAATGATAGTAGTGACAGGCTTTTTAGTTTTTAAAGACAAAGTTAGTATGGAGGACAATATTTGCCTCTTATACTCTAGAAACCTACCTAAGGAACAGACAAAGATGAAATATATATTTCATGGCAGTGTGGTAGTCAGGGCGTGGAGCGCAAGAGAAACTGGCAAACCGGGAACTTTGTGCCTTTTTTCTTACATACCAATTTCTAGCTGGAAGCAAAAGTATCACTCTACTGCTTGCCAAGAAAGAACATGTATAGTGGACAAAGACAATAGAAAAGTTGTGATTTCTGGGCACCTCTTCTTTTTCTGAGGCCAGAGAGAGCTAATGAGCGTAATTTTCTTATCTTATATCCCACAGCCCTCATTCCTACAGAGTGTCCTGCACAGAGACAGACCAAAGCATTCTATTCCTTCCATAAGAAAGGTTCCCAGGAAGGTCAAGCATAGTTGAGGACTACAGGAAGGATGCAGGTATCCTGGTGCCTCTCCCTCACAGCAGTGTGTTACATGCGTGCAGAGAACTTAGCTTAATATGATCTATGGAAAAGTAGCAGAGGAAGGCGATTCATATTGAACTTAAATCCAAGTGAAAAGTAAGCACTGAAAGAGCACTGTGCTTTCTTCCTGCATTGATTTTATCTGCTTCAGAAAATTAACAGGCTACATTGAAACCAAGCAGATGAAGATACTTTTCTTTAAACATATTGTGCTCATGAGGGGAAAATCTCTTTGTCCGTCTGTCTGTCTCTTACACACACACACACACACACACACACACACACACACACACACGTCTAAGTTCTAACCTGTCTTTTTCTTTCTGCTTCATCCAGTCATATGTATATTGGGGGCATATTGTGTCACCTTTGGGACAGGTGACACAGTGAAGTAAATAAAACTCAAGATATCATCAAAGATGTGCACAGCTGCTCTTAGGGATGTCGGATCAATATGCTTTTACTCTCTTTGTAAATTATCCTCCCGGGCTCTCATGATGAGTACTCTGAAAAGCCTGGGCTTGGTTCAGATAACTCTCCCGGGGATGTCATTAGCAGTGTTAGTTGCATATTTACCGTCCTTCGTTGGTGGTATCACTCTCCATTGGGTTTCCACTCCTAATAGCACACACCATTGGTGGGAGACACGTAACATAGTTCCATTTATGGTACCTATCAGCCAGAAATGGCACCCAAGGAAGAAAATCTATACCTGTTATTGGCTCAAAGTTACTATGCGTGGGGCAGAGCGATAAGCTTATATTTTGAAACATGCTGTCTGGTATGTAAGAATTCATATAAATTCATAGCACACTCAGAGACCACCTGCCCAATAGTGCCTTCCAAATGTAAAGTAACTTCTTGGCCTTTATTCCTTCTATCACATGACCTGTTGTATAAATCAGAAATGACTGGACTAAGAATTGGCCCTTGAGCCAAATACAGTCATCTTATAAATTGCCCATTAGGCTATGAGGTAGTTGAATGAATGAATTCTGTCCAGTAGATAAGCTTACACGTGGGTGTGGATGGCCCTCTGACATTATCTTTTACTGCACAGAACACAGCTAAGAGAGAGGGACAGACTCGATTTATCAAAGCTGAAACAAGGAAAAGGCAGGAAGCATGAGGTGGTAGGGCTGTGTAAACAGTGGACATAGATAAAGGAAGAAAATAGAGAAGAGACCACAGCTTCGCAATCTAAAAAGGACCTATAGAAACAGCGACGGCTGAGTGAGCAGAGGGTGGAGTCTCTGCGGTGGGGCAGAAAGCCTTTTAACCTCTGCGTGGAGCTTTTGCCCTTGGCACTGAGACGTTTTCTTACGCTCCTGAATTTCCCTTTGTGCTCTTGTAGCATGTCCATGTCCGCTGAAAATTCTTGGCGCTAGTGATTCAAATATTCCTCCCCTTCATTTTTCTCTGCACTCTCTTTCAGCATGCCTATTCATTATATATTCCCTTGCATTTGTCCTTCAATTCTTGAACATTTTGCTCCTTTTTATCAGTTTTTTAATAGCAAGCTTTGCTTTTCAGCGTGGGAAGTTCTGTTAACTCATCCTCCAGATCACCAATTCTTTCCTCAGCAATGTCCAGCCTACCTACAGAAGAACCCATGCAGGGGCTGCGGGTATAGCTCAGTGGCATAAGCGCTTGCCTGGCAAGCTCAAGGTCCTGAGTTTGATCCCCGGTACCGGGGGGGGGGGGGGGGGGGGGGGGGGGGGGGGGGGGGGGGGGGGGGGGGGGGGGGGGGGGGGGGGGGGGGGGGGGGGGGGGGGGGGGGAAGGGGGAAGAACCCATCCCAATCACTCACCTGTCCTGTTATCATGATTTTTATTTTTAGCACTTTGTCTTGATTCTTAATAGTCTCTCTTGCTTTTGCTACATTATCCACCAGTGCTTACGTCGCATCCTCTGTTCCCACTAGAGCTTTTAGCATATTAGCCACAGCTAACTTGCAGTTCCGCTGATTCTGGAATACTTGCCGTCTCTGAATGTGGCTCCGATACTTGCCTCTTCTCTTCAGACCGTGCTTTTTCCCTTTAATCTGCTGCACAATTTGTGTCACTGAAATTTAAATATTGTATCTTTTGAGTCAGAAGAACTGAAATCATTAGAATATTAGATAAGTGCACTTTTATACTCATCTGGCTAACAATTAGATTATATTGACAGTTTGCTGTAATTGTAGATACCACAGGCTAAAATGTCTTCTGGCATCCTTGTCTGCCTTCTGTATTTTGGGTTTCTGTAAGGCCTCCTTTGTAAGCGGGGCCCAGACTTTAGTTTTTTAAAGCTGTGACCCGTTGCTATTATTAGGGAGGGCCGTTTATCTAATGGTGAGATGTGAGGAGGTGGAGAGTCATCTTGTAGCACAGTGATTAGGCCTCAGGATTTAGCCACCTGTATTCCTTCACAGGTGTTCCTCCATTTTGTAATATTTTGTTTTCTACCCTTAGATGAGAGGGAGGCTAGAGGGAGCTGGAATGGAGAATTTTCATCCCTCTGTCTGGTAAAGTTTCGTCAAACCCAAGTCAGTTAGGCCCTAGTATAATAGTTTGCCTTCAGGGGAGCCTTAATTAAGGAGAACAGAATGCTCTGGGCATTTTTCAAAATGGTTACTTTTCCCCTCCCGATGCTGGAAGTATGGGGAGATGTTTCTCTGATTACTCAGTAAGAACCTGCTGGAGCTCTGAAGGTGTGGTGGTAACCTTAAGCCTGCGTTTCCAAAAGTTTGTCAGTGTCACTTGTCAGCAATTAGTCAACTACCTTTAGTTATTCCTAACCGGTGAAGGTTTTTGCTGAGGTTTCTGTTCTCAGCTAGCTGTGATTCTCTGTATTTGCCAATTGCTCAAGTTTTGGGGGTGGCAGTGAGCCCTATGACAATCTCTGATGCATCTAAGAATAGTTGTCCGATTTTCACCTTTTTACTGTTTGTTCAGTGTTTTTCTTCTCATGGAGTTGGCTTTCAGGCTCTTTGTACATCTTAAAGTAGGAGCTATAGGTGAGCACTACCCATGAATAAACTAGATTTGCCTCTGTCCTTTGCACCCTGTACAAGCCTTGAAGAATGGCTTAAATCCTGCCTGAGGACTATTTTTCTTTGAAATTGGCTAAGCATAACCCTTTTACCAGATTTGAAAATTCTCTTATCATATGTCTAGCATCTTGTCTTTATTCAGTCTGAGCTGAGGCATGTTAGGTGACTCATCTCCTCCTCGCTAGAAGGAGACAGAAAGGTGTGAAGCTTGGGGGTGGGGAGAGGGTTTAATTAATACAGGTAACCATTGAAGAAGAATGCCAGAAAGTCATGTGTAGGTGGTGGTAGGAAAATAAAGTTTGCTCTAAAAATTTAAATAATATAATATTGCATGCACTTTTTGACTGCTTTGAAACACCTTGTGCACAGTACTTTTTGCAAAAATAGGCCAAGTTTGGTAGTACATGTCTGTAGTCCCAGCTACTTTGCAGGCAGAGGCAGGTGAATAACTTGAGCTTCCAAGTTTTAGGCTAGACAACTTAAGGAGACACTGTCTCAAAACAAAACTAACAAACAAACCAAACCAAATAAAACACATTATAGGTGATATATTTTGCTGTTGTTAGATAGGATTTTTCCTTTAAGTTCTCCATTTTATTTTCAGATATGCCATTATTTTAGGTAAGCCTTCCTTATGTACAATATTATAGGGATAACACATGGATAGGCATTTCTGTGAGAAAATATTTTCATATCAGTTTTGGCAATAGACTTGTTATTTTATGGCAGTCTTGGAAATATAAGCTGTAATATAAATAATCATTTTAGCAATGTCATTAATGCATTGCAATGGTTATTCTATTACTTTCTCTGCCTTTTTGTTTATTTCAAGCAATTTTATTATCTATACTGTATTAATATCTTTCACTTGTGCTTATATAATTGTTTTAATGAACTTCTGAAATTTTATTTCCCAATACATTAAAACTGTAGGTGAAGAGGATCAATGTACTAATTCACATTTTTAAAGGACAAAGCATTTGCCCATGAGTTTGTAGCATTATTACAGCTCCGCAGTGCCTTTTTTGAGAGAGGGGCTGGGAGACCAGCCCTTTAGACTAGCAATGTTTTTGTTTTCCTTTTTATTTAGCCACAAAGTAGCATTGAAAGATCAGCTGTCATATAAAGCTAGAGATATTTTTCTGTTTATTTATTTATTGCTTTGGGAAAATAAAAGGATATATGTAAAGAAAAATAACCAGGTGTGACAGGTTATTTGTCAGTTTGCTATCAGAAATTAACCTTCTTTTAATACAGGCTGCCCGTGAGCATCTAGGCGCAGTCTAGGGTCTGATGATACAGACTCAGTTTGCAAGGCCGTCTTAACGAGTGCCACATGTAGTGGCTGGCAGTGGTGGAGAGCAGTGCCATTTTGGCTTTACTCTGAGCGCTGTGAAGCTTTCCGTGAACAATACGGTGTTTTTGCTTGGTTTGGGATCTGCCTGTTGATATGTTCATTTTAGAGCCATCTCCAGAGGATGTGAGTACTTTGGGCAAGAATGGTGTTTTCCCTTCTCACGTAATGGTTGGAGAAGCTAATGCACAGTAAATGGTGTGGCCGAGGGAGGGCAGCGAAACTGGGATTAGTGCTTACTGTGCTCAAGTTCGAATCCCACCAGTTTGCTTTTAGCAACCCTGCTCATGGCGTTCTTGAGATCAGAATGAATTTCTTTTTTTCTGAGTCTCTTGCCTCTTTATCTACATCTCTTATAAGACACACATCACTGCATAGGTTATGTATTATGCACATACGTGTGACTCCTCTCCTCTCCTGTTGTGCAGGGACCTTGAAGCCAGAAGAGGCCTGTCCTTACTCTTGCATGTAAAATGTCAACGCTAGTCCATAAAGCACATAAAAACTAAGTTATCCTCCATACTACAGCATTATCCTTCAAGCAATTACTCATCACATACCGTATGAATGAGAGTTCCAGACTGTAACTTACTAACATTTTTTATATGGAAAGGACAAGCAGACACATGCTGAAGTAAAAGGCAGTGAAGGCCCCATGTAAACTTACAGACCAAATTAATTTTCTTTTCTTCCTGTGCCTCAGGCCTGAAATTTCTGGGATCAGAGAATAGAGTTTTCTTCGGAAGACATGTTTCAAAACAATCTCTTGCAGCATTTAACAAAGAAGAAATGTGTCCCGGTGCTTACAGAAGATTTGTTTCAATTTTGAATATGCCATGCCTGGCTCACTGCTCAGTTAATCCACCAAAGCACATGCCTCTAACTTGAGCGGCACAAACCTCAAATAACCCAGCTCTCATCTTCTGCTGATCCCATCTCAATTCATACTTATCAAGTGGAAAACTGGTATCCCCACTGTGGTCAGTGTCAGTGTCCCTTTATCCAGCATGTCAGCGTCGGGCCTCTCCCTTCCCTGACAGCCTGGTGTGAGGGATTTGAAGTTTAAACTATATTTTATCTCTGTACCTTCTTGCTATTGGTAATAGAACAGGTTGGCTGGAAGACAGATTGTGAATGAAAAACTATGTTCCTCCTAAACTGTGAACCTGGCTTCACACTCTTAAAAATCTGGCTTGAAAAATTACTTCTGCTCTCCCAGCTTGGGGTAACTGCACCTCCTGACCATTTTCATCTTACCTCTTTGACATAACACTGGTTGTAGAAGCAGGGAAAGTAGATAGAAGTTTCTTACAGGCTGTCTGCCATTATGTGTCAGACCAGGTGATTAGTTCTAGATTAAAGTTACGGTGCCCTGGCTAGTTTCTATTCCATTTTTTCATTTTGAAAATAACGATCCTAGGTTACATTTATTTTGGTTATTATCACATCCTGTGGGTTCAATATATTTGGTTTTAGCGGGTAACCAAAGTGAATTAGATATCATAACACAGATGGTAAATACCTCATTGGTGTTACCAAAGCTCCCTGAGTAGCGTATGTTTGAAGTATGGTTATGGGAAAAAAGCTACAATTTGGTAGGAACAAATTTTGTCTCATGGAAAAAATCACAATAGTCTTTTGTATCAATATCACTTTATACCTTCTCAGAAATCCAAAATCCTAAGAGAAGGATTTACTGGCGATCACTGGCATGTGAACAAAAGGCAAAAGAAAAGATATAATATTTATTATTGTGAAAATGTACTCAATTGTATTTGGCTCATGTAAAAAATAAATGACTTACTTCTATGAAAAGAGGGAAATTTAAAAATTTGGAAAATACACAAGGAGCTTCCATTCATTTAATAGTACAACACTCGTCAAGTACTTTACTTGCTTTGTTTCAAAGTATATCTCCCGAAATGATGGAAAATAACTAGGAATAATTATTTATCTGTATGTGAGTAACACAGAGAGAAGTTTTGATAAAATGAAATTGTTGTGTAATTGTGGAGGACATATCCTGTCAATGTACGCATGCAAAAGCAAAGAAAGCAACAGATACATAGAGTGATACATGTTCTTCAGCTTCTGGAGGAGATTTCCACATGTTCAGGATGATTTCATGGCATAGAAATCTGAAAGTGCAGCTGCCTCAGGAGGAGGGTGGCAAGAGTAGTTCATCGTTTTGAATACGGATTGAATGTCCGGTTCTGGAGATCAGAACCAGAGTGAGTGAATGGAAGATGGAAGAAAGCATATTTCAGTTTAGGTGAGAAACAATATTCTGACTGCAAAAGCTGACAAGGGATAGAAATGGGCTGGTGTGTGTGGGAAGGAGAGAGTTATTCATCACTTCTTATAGCGGAGCATAAACTAGATGAATTCTTACCTAAATATTCTAGAGATAAGTTGGAGATAAGATGAGTAATTGGACTGGATGATTTATGATTTTTTTCAATGCTGAAAATGTGCCAATTATTGACAAAAACACTCACTATTCTACAAGCTCTGTTACTGAATCTTGCAGTGGATAATGGTGTTCTCATAATAAATATTTCTTTAAACTGTGTTTCATATTTTCTGCTGCCTTGTCAATAATTACTAAAACTGTCAATTAAAACTTACACTTCCTTCCTCCTCCAAAGAATATATAATTAGCTTCTACTGACTCAAGTATACACACACACACACACACACACACACACACACTTCACCTAATGGGACATAACACAGATATAGCATTGCTTTGACCACTGACTCTACTTCAACAAGAAGAAATTTGTTTTTCGGCTACACAGTTTAAGTCTGGATAGAGAAATTCCAGAGCACTAGAAAATCATTAGATACTTAGTCTCTTAAATTCTTACTGTTCCACAGTTCTCAAAATCACAAGATGACTTTTAGATCTCTAGGTAAAGTATCTTCATTCCAGGAAGGCATACAAAGAGCAAAGAACAGAGGAATTTCTCTGAAGGACTCATATCCCAGTGAGCATCCCTATGTACAAATGTATTTGGGAAATACAATTTCTCAGCTAGGTATATTTCCCAGGATTCTTTTACTAAGCATCAAAAAAGCTACTTCCAGTCTTTGCTATAGGCAACTTATTTTACATTTTTCATAGTTGAGGAAACACCCAAAGCCTAACAGATTTATAAATGCCCTGAGTAAATTTATAATTTTGATCTTTTAAAAAATAATTATTTTTTATCTGTTCAGCAAGTACTTTAGGAGATACCAAATACCTAATGAGGAAGAGGAGGAGGAAATAACAGCTGGTCAGTGCACTCAGGCTTTCTTTATATGAAGCATAATTAAAAATTACAGGATGTGCTTACATTTTTGAAATATTAAAATAAAAGACAAAGCATTAATCTCCCTCATGATACTCTACACAGTTATCCCATTGATCTTACCACTTTCTGAAGCAGTTCTGCAAGTGCTTTCCTTTTTATCTTCAGTTGTGTTATTGTAGCTACTTTAATGTCCTCAGTTGATTTGAAACGTTTACCGGCCATGGTTATTTTGACCTTGGGAAGAGTCAGATGTCACACGGTAGCAGATCTCCCAAGTTAAGAACACTGTGATGCTTTGTGTGGTTGCTGTGCTTCTGGCTGGCCCTCGGCAGCTGCATTCGCAATATTTTTTATCATACCTTGTAAAAACCTTCACCAAAAGGACTTCTAGGAGGGCCTCAGAAAGTGACAAGAACAACGGCATGTCTTCACAACACGCAGGAGTCTTTTGAGGGAGTTATTGGCAACTTGTCATTCATTGTAAGAAATATTTTTAAATTTAAACTTTCTCTGTACTTTTCAATCACTCATAATATACCTGAAAAAAACTACCTTCCCCCTAATTTGTTTACCATTCTCTGAAAGAGAAAATCTGTAAGAAACACAGCATGCCCTCTTCATTAACGAGCAATGCTTCTTCATATGGTATTTCGACTCTCCCAATATATTCATTCATTTACCTAACAACTATTTATTTAATAGTTATTGTATGCAAGGTTGTGGTTTTGGAATACAGTTATATCTGGGCTCATGAACTTAATTCTTTCCATGATTCTGTGCACAAACTGAACTGGATGAGAACAGAATCAAATTCAGTGTTGACCTTATGGGGAAAACTGGATGGGTTCTTCTCCAATTCCGTTTGTGATCCAAATTGTGGAAAGAAATGAATTTGTAAGCTGAGGGACCTCTGTATAGAAGTGACTGAAATACACACCATTCTTTATTTGTATGGGTTGAGTAATATCCTTTTTGGGAGGTGTTTTGGGGAGAATTTTTTCTACCTTTCCCTCTCAGTTGATGTCTTAGCAGCCTGACACTGTGAATCGGCAGCTGCAGCACTTGGCTGGTGCGCTCTTACCTAGGTCTCTGCTGGTTGGTGGCCTCCGCAGGGACATCTGTCACGGTGAGAGTCACACTCACCATTTCCTTTTTTCCTTCCTCCTCAGGGGTCGTATGCACCTCTCTGGCACTTCCAAACTGACAGTGCCCACAACATGACAACATCTGAACATCTGATCTTTCTCTCTCTCTCTCTCTGTTTTGTAATATAACAAGCACTGTTAATTCCCACCTGATATCTTTTAAAGGGCCCAATCCTCCACAATTATCTCTCTCACCTTTTCCCAAAAGTTTCCTTAAGAAGCATTGATCTCTTCTCTGGTGGCAGCAATTTGGTTTGTTTTTGTTAGTTCTCATTTATTGCTAGTGCTCCTGTGCTAGGAACTCATTGAATATTCACGAGAAATCTCTATAATTGATATTAATATTTGCATTTAACTATTAGGAAATTGAACCTTAAATATGTTAAGAAAACATCTTCAAGGTCACTGTGTGGTTTGCTGTGCTTTAACTCAGATCTGCCTGGTTCCAAAGCCCTGCTCTGAGCAGTACATATTCCAAGGTTTTAATGCCTGAGGAATTTAACTCTCCCAGAAGGTATTTGGATTACACTTCTTTAAAAAGCATTCCCTACTGCCCTAAACACAAAAATGCTTGATGTGCATGTGATATAATGTTGTCTTTCATCTATATATGGTTCTGCGATGAATTATTTTCCAGATGAAGACAAGTAATATGTATAGTATCTATTCTTTAGTCTTTAGAAAAGTGGATATCAAAAGTTCAGGGAATAGATGTGTTTAAGTCCAGAATGATCTAGGCAAAATTATAGAGGGAGTTGGTAGAGAGAGTAAGCTTTAAGTGGGGGAACAGTTTAACACCAGCAACAGTGAGAAGCACTTAAAATGAGGAAGGACGTTACAGGGGGAAGGGCATGGATTTTGGACATAGGCAGCTTCAGGTTGTGTTTTTCTTTTTGTCTTCAGCTCTAAAACTGTAAGTTATTTTACTATTTGGAGTGTTCTTCATACTTAAATGCACATGTGAATATCTACTTACTAATTTTATTGTGAGGACAATATCTAGTAAAATTTCACTTCATTGGCCTGTAGTAGGAACAAGATATCAATTTTAATAATCTCATGTGGAGAGAGAGAAGCAGAAATTCACTGTTAGACAAATGCTGTGGTACGTATTGCTGTAGATGAGATCTACTGATGGGAGTTGAAATTAGTGGGTACAAGTATAAGGGGAAATAATATAGGGATATAAATACACAATGAAAAAGGAATAGGTCCTAAGTATTATCCCTAAGAAATGTATTAACAACAAAGAAAAATAATAACCCCACTATGGAGAAACCTTACGGATGTGACCCTAGCCAAGCATATTCTTTGAATATATATTATTTAGGGCAAAGATATCACTATCATGAACTCCTCGCTATGATAAACTGAGACGAACACATCACTTTTATAACATTCTTACAAAAATGCTTTACTCCATTATGATCATGAGAAAATGTCAAAAAACAAATTAAGTTCTAGAAAATAACTGAAGAGTGCTTTTAAGTGTATGAAAGACAGGGAAAGCTTGAGGAATTACCCTGGATTAGAACAACTAAGAAAAAAATCAATTATTTTTGAGACAAAGTCTCCCTATGAAGTTCATCTATTTTTTTTGGTACCAAGAATCAAACTCAGGACTATATGCTTGCCAGCCAACCACTTATGCCACTGAACTGTATCCTGGGCCCTCCCTATGAAGTTCAGACTGGCCTTGAACTCACTTTGTAAGCCAGGCCAGTCTCAAACTCACAATGATCCTCCTGTATCAGCCTCCCAAGTGCTGGGATTACAGGCATGCACCACCATACTAGGTTGAAAAAATTAATTAAAAACAATCCAATTAAAAAAAAAAGAATTAGTAAAACACAGACAGGATCTGCAGTTATTAGAATTGTAGCAGTGTTAATTTTCAGAGTCTAATCATTGTAGTTTGATCATGTAAGGGGTTAATATTTTGGAAACAGGTGAGGGATTCCTGGCATTATTTTTAGAATTTTTCCACGAGTCTAAAATAAATTCAAAATAAAAAGTTGAACAAGCCAACAAATGGTCTCCAGTGACTGTAACATGTAACCACATCGAGGACTCCGGCTCAGAAGGTGGTGAGCTCTCAGCACTGTACTGTTGCTAATCCCGGCTCTCATGTCACGCATTACTAGTCAGTGTGCTATTCGGAAAGCATCGCACATTTCCTTGTGTTTTCTCTCACCTCAGTGTGTCTTTTCAGAAAGTATCCTGAAAATATAAGTTAATCTGAAAAATATTAGTAGTCACAGGGAATTTGCATTATTTAACTTTAGGAATTCTGTGTTTATTTTAGACAACAAGGGAGAAAGGGAAGACTCCCACTTTCCTGGCGAGCTCTCCATGTCAAGACGGTAATCTTCACCCCTGCTTTTTTGCGGGGTGGGGGGGGTACCTTTCTTTACTTGTAGTACTTATTTGTAAGAAGTTTTGTTCAAGTTCCCAACTAATAAGTAATATGAATGCACCGATTTGTCCCAAACATCCTGTCTTTCATAAACCAGAAACAGAACCACAGAAGTTAACACAGGGCATCTCATTAAAAATCCTCAGAGACCCCTTTCCAATTTGCAGAGGTAACCTATACCCAGTGAAATTTCAGATTATTTGATAAAAATGCCAACCAACACTGGATCAACTGTTCAAATGAAATTTGAAAAGCAACGACACCACCGTACAAGAAAATACTAGCCAATCTGCACAAAGCGGGACTTACTTTTTTCTCCTTTCTTTCTTTCTTTCTTTTTCTTTCTTTCTTTCTTTCTTTCTTTCTTTCTTTCTTTCTTTCTTTCTTTCTTTCTTTCTTTCTTTCTTTCTTCCTTCCTTCCTTCCTTCCTTCCTTCCTTCCTTCCTTCCTTTCTTCCTTCCTTCCTTCCTTCCTTCCTTTCTTTTCTTCCTTCCTGAAATGAGCCACCAAAGGTTGTCAGGTCTCTTAGCTCTTCTCCTAAGGGAAATCATGGGCCAAATTCTTTCAGGAGTTGGAGGATTCTGTTAGTATTGGGCTGTAAAACCGTGAGAAAGTGTTCAAGACAATAACAAAAGGATACAGATAAGGCACTTTTTATAAGTCAAAATATCACTGCTGGCTAGCAATGCTTTGAAAAATGTTAACTTTCCCACAACCCCCCACCCCCATGGTGTCAGGGAGGGAGACTAAGCACCCACTATTAAAAGACCAGAATCAAAGAATGTGATTCAACTTGTTCAGAGCTCTCTTGGAATGAGGGTTCCCAGGTACGCCTAGGTACAGGTCCTCTTTTCTGGAGAATGGGATACAATGAAACTGAAACTAAGGAATATAGATGGCAGAGAAAGGGGAGGAAGCAGCTCAGCAAGGTGCTGTGCAAGCCCGCCGACCTTTGCAAGTGCCTCCCTTGCTTTAAGGCCCGAGTTTGCCCATTCTTCCCTGATTTTGTAATTTTTTTTTCATGAAATGAGAGAGATGATCTTTAAGTCTGGTTCTCATATGGGACAAAAAATCCACAGACTAGCATCTCTTAAGTCACTAGGCATGTTCTAAGGCAGAGCGATTAATTACTTCGGTTTGACTGGCAGGTACAGAAGGAAAGAAGAGCTATGGAAGGGAAACTTTTGTATACTTTCCAAGCTGAAATTCAGACATTCGGACTTTTTCTCTTTAGTAGAAAATGTTAAAAAAAAAAGAAAGAAAATGTTAAGTAAACATAAATATTTTCTGTACTATGTATACCCACAAGAAAATTTAAGAAAGAGGGAGACTGTAGTGATTATTTCTCTGTAGAAGTTTACTCATCACTTGTGTAGGCAAAACTGTGGTATTTATAAAGTTAGATTATTTAAAATGATAACTCCATTAAATTTTTAGCAATTTAAAGTTCTTATTTATCCAAAAGGATCCACTAATAAAAGAGTAGGGGTTTATATGTTAAAGCGAAAATGGGAAATTTAAAGTATTTTACAGAAAATATTCACTACTGCCAAATGCCAAAACACATTTACTTTGTAGCAGCAGGAGTCTGTAAAGCTGGTACTCTGAATGTGATATGGTTCCGTGCTTTAGTTGTATACTTTTTCCTCATCTGCATGTGGGGATAAATACAGTGATTTCCTCATAGCGTCGATGTGAGGAGCAAAGAGATAACATTTTTATTTTTACTTTTGCAGTAAAAGAGATGGAATCTATAGGTAACCTATCACTGAACTAGACCAAAATGATTCTTAAAAATATCTAATAGAGTGCTTGACCCAAGTTAAGTACTAAATATATATTCCATTTTCCCCCCAAAAGAATTAAAAGTAAAAGGAAGAATGAATTAAAGGAAAATAATCTATACCCAATTCTGAGGGAGCCCTAGACAGCAGCCAAATCCCTATTGCTTAACTGGATAGTTTTGACCCGTTCTTGACATGTACAAAGAGCTCAAAGATTATTGTTACCTAAGTTAATATAATCATGCTTTTGTAAATGTCCAGTACTCCTCATCCTTCTGTTCTTCCTCAGCCTTGACTCAACAGAACCTATCTTAGTTGAAGCCACACAGCTTCTCCTTGGCTGTCCTCATGCTTTGGAATATTGCTGGAGAGTGTTACTCCGTTCAGCTGACTTGTCTCATGTTACAGTACCACACCCCTCAAGCAGACTTTGAGCATTACTCAGAAATTGTTTCCTCAGTAACTCCACTTTCCTATCCAGTATGATTTTAATTTCAAACTTTCAATTTTCACACCTCCCACCCTCTCATTCTTAGCTGAATACCTCACTTCATTTTTCATTCAGAAAATAGAAAACACAGAATGAAAACTCCATCTGCCCACAACTAAATCTAGAAACTGCAATTCATTTGCCCGCTTTACTGCTATGCTACTATGAAGGCCAGTGTTTTAAATGGTCCCCTGAATTGCATCCACTGCCTCTCCAGAACAGCCCATCTTCTGACCTGTGTGCGTTTGCCTCCCTCGTCCACCTGCTCTTCCCTCTGGAGTATTTCTGTGTATGTGTAAACGTGTCCCACTACTTCCCTTTCTAAAACATAATCTTTTGTTCATCTCACTTCCCCTTCAACTACAGTTGCATTGCTTTACTCCTCTTCAGAGTCCTGCTTTATGAACGTGCAAGTGTTATTTTCTATTTCTGCTTTTTCACCTTTTATGTGCTCTTTGCCTGCTTTGATTTTCATCTTCATCCTTTCACTGAAGGTGGTAAGTTTATATTTTGGTGGGTTGGAGTTCAGTTCAGGAGGGCATATTAATAAAGCCCTTATCCTTAATAGAAAGCCACCAATTCTACTTTTGCTCCACTGGTAAATTATAATTTGATTGCTAATTCAGACTGAAATTCAGAAAGGGTAAAGAAAGATAGAAAGTAAATGATTTGACCCTTGAAACTAGCATTTTAATGAACTGACTGAATATATTGAAAAATAGGTGAGGGCTGGGCATTGGGAGCCAATATGAAGATCAGGTTTTCTTAATTGACTGGTTATTTGACAGTAGTAAATGTGGATTAGGTCTGTTTTGACTTTAGTGGGTTATAGAAGCTAACTATATTTGGTGTTTCAGAAGCATAGGTAATTTTATTTAGGTAAAGTCACTGGTAAACACAGACTTTATGGATGGGCTGGGGCAGCAGGTGCTGACCTGCACCAGGCAGGTGCAGTTCTATCTAAATGGCATAGCCAGTGTGGATTGGATTAAATGGAAAATAATCTTTTCATCCTAATTAAGATTTGCCTCAAAACAAGCAGAGCTGTAACATATGGAGGGAAAGTAATTGGATTTGAGGAACTCAAGAACTGACAGAGAACGTGTCAGATGGCAGGCGAAAACGGAGAACAAGCCCCAGAGTCAAAATAACAACTTGTAAATTTGGTTGGAATTTTCTGTGTGAGATGATCAAGGAATGTTTTGTTAATTTTTGAATGATTTCCATGAAGACAAGCTCTTCTTTTAAAGGAATCCTATGTTTAAAGTTAAGCATTAGCTATTTGGAAACTTTACCAAGTGAATTGCACGAACCACCTCATTCTCTAATGGTCCCGCTGGCACGATCTCTAACGCACACCCTGAAGACAGTCACTTCTTACCATTTCCATTACTTCAATTGTGGCCTCAGGCATCATCATTTCTTGCCTCAGTTATTGCGGTAGCATCCTGGTCTCCCTCTTATTCTTGCCCCTCTGGAATCTTTCTCTACACAGCAGCCGGGCTGACCTTTTGCAAATGTAAATCAAATCATGCCACTCTTCCGGTTAAGATCCTACTGCGGTTCCCATAGCAATTAAGTGAGAATCCACATTACTTAGCACAACTTGCAAGGAGCCTTCCTAATCTGGTCCCAAACATCCTTCATCATCTTCCCCTTGACAGTTAAAATCCAGCAACAGTTCTAGACCACTGTTTGCACAGACTTGGCAAGTTTTATTCCTTCTGCCATGGAATGTTTGTCTTCCCTCTCCTTCCTCCTTTCAGATCTCAGTTCAATGTTATCTCTTCAGAGAGGTGTCATTATCTAAAGCAATGTGCAACCTCATCCTTTCACCTTGTTATCATCTTTTTGTTTTATATTCGATAATTTTATGACATAGTTATCATCTTCCTCAATAGCAGTCTAAAACCAATAGAACTGATTATTTTAAAAATGATGTAGTTGGAAAAACATTCTTCTCTTTGAAAATCATGTTTGTTTTCTCTCATTAAGCAGAGATGTATGCGAAACCTTGATCTGCCAGCATAGTTTGTGGTGCTAACTTTGGTTCCACAAAGTAGTGACAGAGCTGTCCATAGGAGATGTCTTCCCTGAAGGTACGAAACCAGGAACTGCGCACAAACACGCTTTGCTACCACTATCCTTGTGTCAGGGTGGCAAAGGTTTGGTATGAAATTACTAGGTTCAGTATGTCTGTCTGGTGCTGAATCAAAAGGAAACCAAGTTTCAGTGACTTTTCTTTGAAGGAGCAAGATATTTTTATACTTCTGAAAATTTGAGTGAAAGGATAAACTCAACAAATTAATACAAGCTATAAATTGATGATTTTTCTGGAAGAAAATTAACTGGATAATCTTCCATCTAGTTCCTCTCTATGTTCATTTACACAAGGAGAAAACTAATTTCCAATTGGGTAGCAGGGCAACAACAGTATCTCTACTGATATTGGTGCTGTATGTTGGTGTGTAATAGAGACCCTGCAGCTGTGACAGTGTATTTCCGTGAGACACTATCGGTGTGATGAGAAGTAGCAGCTGACATTCTGGTAGAACACAGTTTCCCGGGGCCACTCAAAGCTGTGCAGGGTGACCATGGGCATCCTAGCTCTCCAGGAACTATGTGCATGCATCTCTCTTCTTGTTACCTTCTTGTTTTGTTTGTGTGTGTATGTGTTTAATTTAAAAAACTCACAAAACAACAATGAAGACAAAATCAACACAAAAACAACCAAAGAATGATACATGACTTCAAGACAAAATGGTAGGAATTTACAGAGTTCATGAACAAAAACCAAGCTGCACAGGAAACACTTCAAAGAATCAGCAAATGGGACCTCATCTGATTGAAAAGTTTTTGCACATCAAAAGAAATCACCAACAGGGTGCAAAGAAAACCCACAAATTGGGAAAAAATTTTAGCCAACTGTCCCTCAGATAAAGGACGGCTGTCTAGAACATATGAGGAATTCAACAAAATCAGGCCTCCAAAACTCAGGGACCCAATACAAAAATGGGCATCTGAGATGAACAACCACTTTCACATGAACAAATACAAATGGCAAATAAATACATGAAAAAATGTTCAGTATCATTAGTCATTCAAGAAATGTAAACCGTCTTGTTACCTTCTAACCCATGACCTTCCTTTCTTTTTTTTTTTTTGTAACAGAAATAGTCTCGTCTGCCTCTGTATTTGTTTATTGTTTGCTTTGTCTCCCTGGAATGGAAGCTGTACGAGGACAGTTGTTGTTGCTATTTTTGTGTCCTAAGACCAAAAGCTCTGCCTGGGGCCTGATGCGTACTTGCTGCGCTCGTTATTTAGCCATTTGCTCTTAGCGTCACATTCCCCTTTGTATATTTTGCTTTGTGCGCTTATGGCAGGGCCTTTGTAAATCGCTGCTGGGATCCTGTTAAGCTCTGCCCACTAGAGGACCTGGTAGAAGACTGCAAGGTCTGGGGCAAAGGACATCTTGTCCTTGTTTTACTGTTGCTCTTATCAGCACCACTGCAGCAACCTTCTTCACCTGACACATGGTTAATGCAGCAGCAGTTGCTTCCAAATTGCAGATTTTTGTTCCCCAAACAGCCTCATCGTTTTCAGGTGCAGCAACCGCAGAACCTGGTGAGACTCTCAAAAGGCTGCCCAAGCTGTAGGGTGACCTTCTTGGCTAGTATGCCAGAAGTGTCCAACACAAATAAAATGCAATCACATGCTACTTAAAAATTTCTAGTAAATTATTAAAGTAAAAAAGAAAGATGTTATTTAACACAATGTTATTTAACCTGAACTATAAAGAATGCCATTTTAACATATAATCAATAGAAAATTACTAATGAGATATTTTAACCTTTTTCATATTATGTCTCTGAAATCTGATATACATATTAGTTTTCAGCACATTACACTGTGCAGTAGCCAGGTTTCAAGTGCTCAAAAACCACATATGTCCAAAGTCCACCATATTGGACACATCTCCCCTTGTGTCCCAGCCCTAGGGGAGGTAATGGCTTTCTTTTATAATTACTTTGGTGATATCTCAGTGCTTCTAGTATGGTGACACTCAATTAACTGTTCCATGTGGTATATCCTGTTTATTGAAATAATGCGTGTGGTTTCACACAGGTGAAATGGTTTAATTCTATGCTTAGAACAGGGAAAGGAACTGAGTACTTTTAAAGAAACAGCAGGGGAGAATGGGCGTGTAATCCAAGATTTGTTCACACTTAGCTGGAGTAGTCTCTGGAGGAGATTCCAACTTGACCCCTCTTTGCCTTCTGTGTTTTATCTTGTATCACGAAGAATTATAACATTGTTATAACATGGATGTCAGCCTGTGTTTTCTCAAAGCTGTGAGGTGGGATTGGGAATTATCTACATTCAAAAGTAAAGTGAAATATTATATCTTTGCTCCTATCAATTTAAGTAAATTTTAAAATGTTTACCTATTGTGCATCTAGTGTGGGCTACATCTATTTAAAGTTTAGAGAAGTAAGATTAGGAGTCCAAGCAAATGGACAAACAAAAGAACTAGCCATTTTCTTCATTATAGATAGCTGGAAATCACTTCAATTATGTTCACATTTCTTCAAAACTCTGACAAATTATAGCTGGTATGCAAATACAGATCAGTGTATTTTAGGTTAGGAAATCTAGTTTGTATTATGCTTATTTCATTACCTAATGGATGTAACTTCCCGTGATGACTTGAGGAGCATTCTCTAGCCAGCAAGACATAGGAAAGGCGCCCTTTAGGGGAGGGGAGCAACTTTTTCTACCTTCTTCCTTGTCCTAGTATCTGAGCTCTCGTCTTTCCTCTAGACATGACCAGTTTATAGTCTCCTTGTAACGTTTTGTAACTCACCATCCTCTCATCTTTCCCTCCCACAAACAAATTTTCAGTGCTTAAATCAAGACTTTCTCTTCAAGGCAGTATGTGAACTTGCATTAATCCTTGGTGCAAGCTTCTTTATAAGTACTGCTGCAGAATGGGAGAGGGAGCCTGAGACTCTCCCAGCTCCCAGAGGAGTCAATTTGGAATCTGATCTATAAGTCGAATAGGCTTTATGCTTAGTCCTTTATTAAGACAGGAGATAAAGGCCCTGTCTCTTTCACATAATAGTTTCCTCGATTTGTACAGTGCCCCTTTCCTGAGGAGCCAGAAGCGTCTGAGCACATTTTGCTCACAGTCTCATAGTGTCTGAGGAAATGAGTGCTTGTCAATATACCTGCTTGCTCAACAGAAACAGAAGGAGTTAAATAGGATTTATTCAAGGGGATCAAAATAGATGCAATTTGTCTCCTTCCCTTCGTTCATTCCTGTTTGGATCTTGCAGGGAATCTGTGTTTGTAAGGGAATACTGCATGTGTATTTAGTGCAGCCAGATGCTCCCTTCCTTGGCATAGTTGCATGATATGCAAATAAGGAGCTCTGGGAGATGGAAATCCCACAGGCTGAATGGATTTTCTGAGGGCTAAAGGGCATACACAAATTAATTGCAAAGCTGCCCTATGACACTGTTGTGAAGTAGGTTAGCAACTTGCCCAAAGTCACTTTGGGCAGCCTGAGAGGGGCATACCCTACCCAAAGGCTGTCCTATCATTTCACACTGGCTTCTGCTTTCTCTTTCCCAGTGATTCTCATAGACCAGTGTACCACCAGTGTTTGTAGTCACATCAGCGGAGATAATTAGCCTTGAAAAAAAGGTGGTTGCTTATCCATGCCCTAACTTTGCTCCTCAGCGGGCTTGGCTGGTCTGATTTTACAGAACTTAGAATTTCCTCTGGTGTGAGGGTCCTCGGGAGACTCCCTGTGCTCTAGGGCCTTCCGTTACAGCAGTTAAAATTCTGCTCTTTAGGAGGCCATACTCCCAAGGCACTGAGCACACTGTGTAAATCTGCTGAGTGAGAGAGAAGAGCAACGTCTCCATTCTCTCCTGTACCTGAGGCAGCCATATTAGCTCCCTGTTACTACCCGCCTGAGAGTTATTCCGTCAGGGTTCTTGAGGCCAGCAGCCCCTGATCAATTTCACTGGACTGCAGTCAAGGTAGGGATAAGGGCCCCTCTCTTTCTGGATGCTCCAGGAGAGAATCTGTTCCTTTTTCTCCCTGCTTTGGATGACACCAGGGGTTCCCCAGCTTGTGGTCAAATCGTGGCAATCACTGGCTCTGTGGTCACATTCTTGTGTCTTCTCTTCCCTGTCCGATCTACCCTCATTCTTCCCCTCCCGAGGACACTGTGCTTCCATTAGGGCCCATCCATATAATCAAAGACCATTTTCCTGTCTCAAAATAATTAACTTAATTACAGGAGCAGAAACTTGTTCCACACTGATGACATTCACAAATTATAGGACTGAGGGTATGATATCTTTGGCTCTCTATTTGCTGGCTATATCTGAGGGTTGTAATGATATTGTTTGTCTCAGATTTAAACCTATCAACATGCATTTACTGGATTTATACTTTTGACCATTGAGAGAAGGAGCAGTAAAATAATAAAGTTCTCTCAGGTGTTACGTGGGCTGACTTGTTACGCGGAGCCTGAGGAAGGTTGTGCCTTATGAACAATTCCCTTGCTGCTTCTCCCTTCATGTTATATAACTGATATTTTTAGTACCCTGTGGCATTTATATCTTCTCAAAAGTCTGTGTTACTTTTATTTCCTTAAAAGAGACTCTAAGCATGGGCTGTTTGGTTTTTCACTGTTGTTTTCCTCTGCTCGCCCAAGGCACCAGCTACCCCCACTCACACCTTTGTAGTTTTGTAGTTGGTGTAGTAAAAAACAAAGACGTGGAGAATACTTGGTGTATTTTGCAACTGGCTAACATTTATCTTAATAAAGAACTATACTCACTGTATGGATGCCCCACAAATGTGAAAAGAATGCAGTCTATAATCATATTTTTGGAGCATGAAAGTTAAAAAATTATGATTTGATTCAAGATTTTCCTGGAATATAGAACCAAAGTGTTCTGAGATGTGAACTCATGTAACAATAGTTATAAAATTACCTTTTGATTTGGGCGGAATCAGCAAGCAGTTCAGAATCACAGATGTTAATGATTGTTTCTAAGGTCCTAGTACCTTATACAGGGGACAGATTGTAGTCACTGTTCACAAATTTTAGTCATTGTTCTTATCTTTTTAGGTATTTTTCATTTTTTCTCTAGGTATTATGTGGAGCATTCTGTTTTACTTAGACTAACTGGATAAGCAGTGTCTTTCTTTGTGTGTTTTTTGTTGTTGTTTTTTGTCTTTTTGAGACAGGGTCTTGCTATGCAGTTCAGTCTGGACTTGAGCTTACTTTGTAGCCCAGGCTGGCCTTGAACTCACAACAATCCTCCTGACTCAGCTTCCTAAGTGCTGGGATTACAGGCATGTGCCACCATGTCTGGCAGGGCAGAAAGTTTCATTTCTCTCTTCCAGTGCTCTTAGATCATCAATATACATGATTAGATGGTGCTTTGGATGATTTCAAAGGACATTTAACCACTGTTGTGGATTGGATCGTAAATGTCTTTCAAGCCGGGTGTGGTGGCACATGCCTGTAATCCTAGCACTGGGGAGTGGGGGTGCGGCTTAGGCAGGAGGATTGCTGTGAGTTTGAGACCAGCCTGGGCTACAAAGTGAGCTCAAGGCCAGCCTGAACTGCACAGCGAGACCCTGTCTCAAAAAGACAAAAATAAATAAATAAATAAATGTATGTCTTCCAGAAGCTCACATGTTGAAGGCTTGGCTCCCCGGTGATGGTGCTATTGGAAGGTGGAATACCTTTAGGAGGTGGGGCCTCAGCACAGGCCCAAGGAGCCAGGCTCAGGCACTCATGTGCTGGAACCTCTGACTCCCGAGGCCAAAACAAACTCTTCTTCCTTTTAAATTGTTAATCTCAGGGTTTTTGTCACAAAGATACAAACTTGGCTCACACAACCATCAGTAGTGATTAGATCTCAAAGACTTGGGAGAGGTGATTTCAGGGAGCACATAGCAATTTCTTCCTTTTTGTCATCCCAGACCTACATATGAATGCTATTGCTACTTTTCTTTCATGTGTGTTTCATCCACGTCCCTCTGAATCATTACC
The DNA here is from genome assembly GCA_004027595.1 of Dinomys branickii. Lineage (NCBI taxonomy): Eukaryota > Metazoa > Chordata > Mammalia > Rodentia > Dinomyidae > Dinomys > Dinomys branickii. The sequence continues at coordinate 298,290 of PVLD010000187.1, forward strand.
ACTCCCTGGGATTAGCTCATTGCCACCTCTTCCCTGAGTTGTAGGAAGAGTCTCTGAATTCTCTCTCAGTTGTGCTCTCTCCGCTAGTAGCTTATGGTCTTTTCTAAAACACGTATCACAGGGTTCCTTGCCTTCTGTGCAACACCTAATCCTTGTAATAAAGCCAAACTCCTTAGCTCACCCTATCAGACTTCTCATGAGCATGCTGTTTATCTCCTATCGTTCCACTGAAGTATGTATTCTGAAATGTTCGTACATTTCTACTACATGCTTTTCCTTCCTTTTATAGATGCTGTTCCTTTACACTTGGAAATTTCCCTTTGCTTTGATTCCTTTTCTGTTTTTCTTCTACCACCTTTGTAAAATGTGATGAGTTCAGTTTAACAATAAATTTTACCTGCAAATCCACCCCAAAGATTAAATTACGCCCTTTCTCTTTCTGTTTCTTCAGTTCAGCACTTACGCACCTTGATCTTGGCTTTGATTTTTTTTTTTTTTTCAAAATCTTCTAACCTTCAGGGCAAGGAATGCGTTTTGTTAACCACTGTGGTCACATTATAGGATTGCAATAAATATTTATTGACTAAATGAGGAGTCCAGGTCAAATAGGTGCCTCAGAATAGCAGAGAAAAAAGAGCAGAGGCGGAGTGGAAGTGTCAGCGGGGCTTCGTATTCGCCACTCCGAGAAGAACCCTGATATTTCTCCTTCTGCTTTCTTCTCCCTGAAAGCAAAAATACTCACAGCCCAGCCTTGCGGACAAAACTTGTTGTTTTCTTACAACTTATATGTGGGATTCTCAATTGGCCTTCATACATAATATCTATTATCACCAAAACCTCTTCCTCCAGCTTTACGTCATGTAAATTAGCTATAATAGCTGCACTTTTAAAAAGGATTTCAGACTTTCTTGTCCACTTCTATAAGATTTTCTGAAAAGGACATTTGCATTATTTTACCTTTTAAATATAGCTTAGTGTATTTTAATAGTACACTTACCTGAACAGTACAAAACAGACAAAATTAAAAACACATACTTACTTTCATGTAGGGGAACTCTGCAAATTATAGTGAATGGATGGTAAAAATGCTATGTATGGCAAAAGTTGCCATCAATTATAAATACATTTCTAAATAAAATCCAGACACTGATATTGTTTATAAAAATTTAACAGGTTTACCTAGAATTGTTATAAATTTGAACTGTTGAAATTGTTTAGTGGAAACATTTCAGACTTGGATTAGTGCTTTGATCTCCAAATTTATATTAAAATTCACACACAACTGAAACTGGAAAAAGTTGCCAAGAATTAATTTCTATTCCTATGTTTCCATTTCCAATAATATGCTTAGTTATCTCACGACTTAGTGGGGAAAAAAAATCTTATCTTTAGAACCACATATAAGAAAAAAAAATCTGTATGTTTTATTTTTGGAAGTACATGTTTCCTATCCTAATGGATGTTAAACATGTTCTTTACCTGTGTGTCATGCTAACTAGATGCCTTTTGGCATAACTGCTACATGGTTGTTGCGGACAGCACACAGGTGGGTGTCTTTTAAAAGGCCAACGAGAGAGACCTTACTTGCTTCTTGAAAATCACCAGTAGATGTGCTCTGAAAGTGTAGATCTGTTCTGAAGTCCTGAGCAATTTCTCACCCCAGGCACTGGAAGGGAAGCTTGAAAATGAGAAGTTCTGATTATGCCCGATTTCACAGAGGGGTGCAGTGTCAGCTCTGTAATGGTGAGGTGTTCCTACTGTTTCACTAGGACGCTGTCTTGCAAGTGGCTTCCTGGGTGCTTAATCTTGTGTAGATGTGTGAATTTTCTACCGTGTATAAGCCTTGGGATAGAGAGAGATCTCTTTATTTGCCCTCCTGTTTTTGTTGGAACTCAGTGACCTAGAGGCTGAACTGTTGTTAGCAAGTGACTGACTCTGCTAGGTGGTTGCACACACAGTGTGGATCTTTGCATTTCTTCAAAATAGCCTGGTTTTATGATTGTGATGCAGGCATAAAACACAGGGGCCTAATGAGAAGGGAACAACCAGACAGTGTACTGGGAGATCACTGCCTCCTTCCAGTCATCTAGGGAATTGCCAGGTATTTCATAAACATAGTTGAAGTTGCTCATGTTTACTTTGTATAATGGCACATTTTAATAGAAACGTAGATAATTTTTCCCTCCCCCCCGCCTTCACGCTTCTCCTCCCTTCCCTTTCTCTTCCTTCTGTCCTGTCCTCTCCCTTACTCTCCTCTCTCTCACTCTCCCCATCTCTCTCTGTCAAATCTATAGGCCTTAAACCAAATTGAACAAAGTTAAATATTTAATAAAAATGGCTCTTCCTAACAGACTCATTTTTGCCGTATCTTAAAATGCAATTTAAAATGAACCCTGTCGTGACTGAACTGTTTTTTGAAAGTCTATTAAAGCAAAGCAGTTAGCAGGGAAACAGAGGTGCAGGTAATCAACCTCTGTCCTCTCCACCTATGAACCTAATAAACATTTCTCAATGCATATTCTGTAAAAAAAAGGCTGAACTCTCTCCTTCTCTTTTCTCTTTCCCTTTTTTATTCATTCTTTCCTCCTTCCCCTCCTATTTTTCTTCAACTACTCTGTGTATATATCATTCAGTCCTGCTTCCATAGACACTTTAAAGAATTTAACATTTATGTGAGAAGAAAAATCAAATAACCATTAAAAAGCAGTTTGCGAAGTTCAGAGTTAAAAAGGAGTCCGTGGGAAGAGCTGTCTACTCAGTCTGGGCCCAGTGATGTGATAAGAAGAAAGGATTTGGATTAAGAGACGCTATTTGGAGGAGGGGGCACAAGCTTATATTTTGAAATAAAAGCGATGCTTATCTACCCCTCCATTGTCTGTCTGTCTATCATCTATCTGCTATCCATTTGAAACAGACAGTGCGGGAAAAAGCCAAGCATACTCAGACGTCTAAAAGTAGATAGGTAAACATGGAATTAGAGCTCATCTGGGGAAGAGGATTGCTGGGACTGTGATGATACCAAGTTGGAAAAACAGGCAGGCCCACACGTGGAAGGGTTTTGTACAAGTTAACCATATTTTTGGATACTTTATACATTGTTAGACACTAGTGATACAAAATAAATCCGAAATAGGAAAAGTCTCCACAACAAAATAGCTCAGAATTTAGTAGGCTAGAGAGGCATGGTGTCTTAGATACTTTCTTGTCGCTGATGCTCAATAGCTGACACCCACAGCTTTAAGAAGGAGAGGTTTATTCTGGCTCACAGTTTGTGGAGGTTTCAGTCCATAGTGAGCCGGCTCCAAGGCAGTGTGGCGCATGGCAGGCAGTTACGGTAGCAGAGGGCTGCTCATGGCATGGCAGGCATAACAGTGGATGAAGGGAGGAGTAGGGAAGAGATAACCCTACAGGCCAAGCACCCAATGGCCCACGTCCTCTGAGCAGCTTCATGTCCCAACACTGCATTTAGCTATGACCTCATCTGTGGACTAATTCACTAGTGAGTACCACACCTCTCTGATCCCATCACCTCCCAAGAGCCCCACCTATGAATGCAGGAGGCCTTGGGATGGACACCTAGATATAAACCATAGCACATGGCAACAACTCACTGCAACAAATATGATACTAACAAGTGTTTGGATGTTACTCTGGAAATGACTTGGAGGGTTTTAAGTGGGAGGACTAGATTCTACTATAGAGCCACTGAGAATTGTACAGAATAAAATGGAAGGCTGTGAAGTCGGTGACAAGATATCCTTTGGGAGAGTCTACTACCCTGATTAGAGGAGGGGTGAAGTAAATACCAGTGAGGATAGGGAGGTGAAGACAAAGGTTTGCTATATTCAGAAGACAGGGTAGATAAGAAGGTCCTCAGGATTATCTGGCTGTTGGTGGTAAAAAAAATGTTGGAGGAGAAGGTGACATCTAGGTTTCTGACTTGAAAAATATAGGAAGTAAGTTTCCTTTTTTTTTATTGTGTTGCAAGATTGGTGGTTCTAGGAGCATCCTCAAAGCCCCCACCTCTCTCTGTTTCCTTTGAGGAGGACTGGTGTTAACTGGCTTGGTATTAGTTTGGAGTCTGACCTATACCAGGTAAGAACCAGGCAAGAGATCGCCTCTTCCTTTGTGGGGGCTTGTGTGGAGAAATTTCCTCTGTATCCTGTCTCCATCCAGCTCCACAAGACAAGGGATCTCTTATTAGGGAATGTGCTATCATTTTCTCTGTTCCACATGCATCTGGGTTTGTGTGGCTGTTTCTTGGCTCTGCCTAGGGGGTCTGCTCAGAGTCTATCCTATGCACATAGTCCCCTGTTTCCTAGACTCTTAATTTGGGGAGGAAAAGAAGTGTGGTCTTGGTAAACCTACAGTATAGCACTCCAGGTTTGCTTCTTATTTTTCTTCCTCACCATTGTTAATACAGTAGTTGTTCATGTCTTTTCACCACTGATCTTTGCAGTGGATTCTGTGGATCAGAAACTTGGTGCAAAGACTTAGGTCTCGCCTTCTGATGAGTGACTGATTGCGATTCACCAAGATCAGAGTCTTTCTTCACACCGTATCTTCATTCCCTTTTCCCTTTCTCAGTTGCTGGGGTAATATCTGCCTTAACTGGCTCTAAAGCTTGATCATCATTTGTAATTTTTCCCTTTCTCAAATCACCTAGTTACAGCAATTTCATCCTTGAGACAGCACTTGAATCTGTCATGTCCTTGATTTTTCAGTCATCACAGTTCCGGTTCTGCCTTCCATTATCTCCAGCTTAGATGACCGGAGAATCATTTTAACTGGTCTTTCTCTAGCCCTTTCTAACTGCTTCCAGGGATTTCTCTAGTGAGATAAGCATATCTGATCATAGCATTGTCCCCGTCAGGAGCTTCCAACCCAGCACCGCTTACAAGAGCCACCTTCTGCTATCTGATGCCACCCTCCACACAGTAGTGCAAGAGGAACTGGATTGAATGGCAGAATGTTAAGGCTCAGTTCTGTCTAGAATTAAGTTTCTTTGTCAACTTTACAAGTCACTCTCTACCCTCATGTTCTGTCATCTTTAAAACAGGTGAGAAGAATTAGATATCTGCACAGGTCCTATCAAGAGATACACCTCCAACTAATCCTGTTTATACTTCCTAGTCTTGTTTGTACAAATAATTCTCAATTTACAACAGGATACCTGTAAGAGCATCAGTGAAGTCAGTCTGCCCCTTCTTTTGCTCTGTGTCTCTGCAATCACATCCATCTGACATGTAGCAATATTTCCTTTCCTATCTTTCCCTGATTTCCCCTGTTGACCCCTGATGCATCTTTCAAGGCCCAGATCAAACTCAGCTTTCTTTACCAACTCTCTCATGATACCTGCAGTTAGAATTAATTCTTCCTTTGCAAGTGCTCTCAGACCATTTTTCTTGTCATACAAAACATTAGGATTGTCCAACTATTTCTCTATCTCTATGCAGTGTGTTAGAATTGTCCGACTGTTTATCTCTCTCTGTGCAGTGCATTAGAACTGTCTGACTACTTAAACCCCTTAATGGAGAAGGTTTATGCACACTTCTTAATTGTACCTCTCAGTCTTAGCTCCTTACATGTGGTAAACTCCCAGTCAGTGAGTATCTGTGGCTTGACTGGATGGGTTGGACTAACCTATTAGTCATTAAGGAACAAGTACTGGTTTTCAAAGTCCTCACTTATAACTCATTTAATTGGCTTAACTAATGGATTTCTAAACCAGGCATCATGGTACATGCCTGTAATCCTAGCACTTGGGAACCAGAGACAGGAGGATCGTTGCAAGTTTGCAACCAGCCTGGGCTACAAAGTGAGTTCAAGATCAGCCTGAACTGCATAGTGAGATCTTCTCTAAAAAAACAGACCAAAGAAACCCTGATGGATTTCTAAATGTTGGAATTTTTAAAAAATCACATTCACTCTCAAGGAGGAAATGTAGATGGGATAAATGCATTCCAATGTTCATATGAAATTTCAAACAAAGTATCAAAAGATCCATAACAATGCAAGAATGCTTGGATAAAGTATACATCCTCTCACAGTAACATGAATGCACAAAATACCCACTTGTTTTAACCTCCACAAGTGGTTAAATAACTTTCTTATTTTAAAAAATGCTTGGTACTGAAATGACCTATTCTTGGGGAGATGGAAATTTGCTTGGTCACTGCACTTTGCATGAGCTGCTATTTTAATGTTGAAGGGGCTCACCATGTTGATAATTTTTACCGTTAAATACCCATAAAATTAGAGTTTGTCTTTGCACATAGAGTAGTGTAATTAACTGCTGCCTATTCAAAAAGTCAGTTAATGGAAAGAGAAAGAAACCAGGCCCAGTGTGAAACTGCATCCTCCTTTTCTTGGCCAGTAATGCTTGTAAGACACTTGTCTGATTTCAACTCTTCATACGTGGAGATAAAAACTTCAGCTAATTGTGTCTTTAAAAGGGAATAAACACTTGGGTCTTTCCTCAGACAGGCTCAGTGTCATCAGTGATGCTTGCCATCTGAAATTGTACTGCTACAATCACAGCATTTTTCCATTTAGGAGCCTTCTGCAGTAGTTGAACTCTGGCAGAGCACTGCAGTCCCCTGTGCTTGCTAACTCCATGGCCTTGGTAGTACTTGGGCTGGGAAAGAGGGTAGAGAAAATCTTACATCTTAGCAACTAATTAATTCAGTAAGATTCATGACATTCAACAGACATCCTTATTGCTTACTTTGTCTCACCCTAAATCCATCCCAGACCATCGTGACCTGGAAATGCAATGTCTTTCCATGGAGCTACTTAAGAAATCCCACAGTGCGTAATAATGTCTGATGTTCAGTCTATTTTCTCAGCCTGCTACTTCTTCAGTTTTGTGACCTGATTGGAGTGACTGACATGCATTTTCACAAGGAGCAAAATGATGCAAGGGTACCAGGAAGATTTGAGTATGCAAATCAACCAAAATAAACCATGCTGCAAGGTATTTGACATGCACAATGTCATTCAATGGTGTGGCAAAGTTAGCCTGGTTATTTGAAGTGTTTAAAAAATCATCATTAGCATCTGGTGAGACACCGCCAAGTTTTACAGCCAATCTCTGCACACAGAGAACTGCACTTTGGTTATAAGACAGGAGAGCTCATTTTCTTGCTTAAAGTTGTTCTATCCTTTCTCCATCAATTTTAGATTCAATTCTGTATGGTCATTCTCAGATTCAGGAATAGTACTTAATGCCAAGGATCATTGTACTTAGGCTTCTATATTTAAGCATTCGAAAAAGGGTGTGCAGTACCCAAGAAAAAGCTGCTCTAAGCCAGAATTAAGTAAATGGCAACTAGGTGAGAAAAGTCAAAGGAGATCAGATTAAACCAGTGGGTTGAGAGGGTGTTACTAGGGGATTTAGGAACAAATGTGCTCTGCGTCAGATGTCAGTTATTAGTGATTCAATAACTGTGCTATGATGCTGGGTAGAGGGAGGCTGCTGCCTGTAGAGAGACATTGTTTCAGGTGCAGGGACCAGAGAGGACTGGGTCCAAGCCTTCATTCATGGAAGACACACTTCCAAGTTGATTTTTTAAATAGTTACCTTTTGTAAAGTTTCCACATTAACCTAAAACTACAAATTTACCTAAATAGCCTAATCTGCAAAAGAATCTTGGTTTTATTTTTCCTATATAAATGTCAAAATTTTTTACCACACTTCCAAACCAATTTCTTCTTTCCTGGAACATATCAAATGGTTTTCTTGAGGTTCTCACGAGGGGACTTTTTTGGAAGCATCACTGTTGTCCCATTGACTGACTTAATTATTTTTTATTTTCCTCTAGAGACTCAGAGGATTTGCCTGCTTTTTCTACTTTAGGATAAAGCATGAACTTCCAAATGCCCAGGAAAATAAATGTGCTCCTGACTAGTTGCCCAGTGGAATAAAGTAGCTGAAATTATTGTTTTTTTATGGTTATTAATACTGAATTATGCTGGTAAAATGGCCTAAGATCTTGCGATGAAAGAAGCTGTGTAAATATGAAATCACAGTGTTAAACAACAGCGGCATCCTCAAAGGATATTGGAAATTCACTGATCTAGATTTAAATATGAGAAAGAGCATGAAATGTGTTAGCTTTTGTGATAAGGATGTGGATAAATTTGCAGGTTCATATATAGTGATTATTTGAAACTTATTCTGACTTGTCCAACTGGCTCTTCTCTACTGGATTGAGAGCAGCTTTTAATACACTGCATCTCTTTCATGTTTCAGCCGCCATCTGATGCATGCCATTAGGCGACATGACACACGGATGCTCTGCTAAATGCCGACCTCCAGTAATTGGAGAACATCTTCTCATCTTTGCTCTCAGTAAACAGAATGCAGGCAATAGGCTTAAAGAGCTAGTCTAAATTCTTTATATTTAAATTAGAAAATTTGAAACATTTTGTTAGGAAAAATATTCTTTCATTTTCATTTACCCAGGGTTATGCCAGCATCCAGCAGGGGAGGCCAGTACTGCAAAAGGCTAACATGAGGATATTGCCTTAAGGACCATTCCTATGACCGTCTGGTGGTGGCCAGATTCATTTTCTTGCACCATTTCCCTCTCCATTTCCTGAGTCATCTTGAAATTGTGGGCACATAAGGAATAGTGAGGCTGGGCATGCTGGCTCACCCCTGTAATCCCAGCACTTGGGAGGAGAATGCAGGAGGATTGCTGGGAGCTCGAGGCCAGTCTGGGCTACAGAGTGAGTTCAAAACTGTCCTGAACTCATAGCAAGATGCTTTCTCAGAAAAACAAAGGTCAAACAAAACCAACAGACAAACCAAAAAACAAAGAATGGTGCATATAGGACAGCAGAGAGAAGGGACACCTTAGGTGCCTATTGATTTATTTCAGCTTTGTGTGCATCTTTCCTAACTCCATTAGTGAGACAAGAACCCTAGAGTTGGTTGGATGAGAGGCAGGTTCAAGATCTTTCCACTATTTCTGAGATATATTCATTTTGGATTACTTACTTTAAGACAGGATAAATTCAGCCATCTGCATGTATTCCTTTAGAGATAATGCTTTCAGATATAGCAAATAAAAATACAATTAATAAAATATTATATGAAACTTATTTGTATTAAAATTTATTTATAGTTTATCTTTAACAATGTATATGACCAATTTTGGAGTTTACTACACTTGCCATTTTCCTCATTTGGACTTGATGTGCTATTATTTAGTAAACATTTTCATCATGAAAGAGGATCAGACAGCATGAATAGGAAACACAATTCATCTGTGCCATTGACTACAGGGCTTTCGATGGTTTCATTCTCCATAAATGTTTTGGTAAATATTTTATACATGCTACAAAACAGATGTGTACATTTAGGGTTTCCTTTAAAACTCTTCTTCAACTTTTTCACCTTCCACCATGGCTTCTGCCAAACAGAGGGGTGGAGACCATGCTCTGTCATGACTGCCTTCTCAGGCCCTGCAGTCTCTGCAGTCTCTGCAGCTTCCCTCCTGATGTTACCCAGAACCATGAAGACTAACCCTGCTGGGACCTTCTCTTACGTTCATGTCAGTATGCAAGGAAGCGGGCGAATGCAAATCATTCCAGACTCATCACCTGCGTGTCTCGCTTCTCATCCCTGAAACTTCTGCTTTTCAAGAACAAAGGACCCAGTGGTAAGAACATCTCTGTCCTCATCTTTTCTGTGGAAATTCCTCTCACTTTCATCCTCTCACTTTTCACCTCGCTTTCAGGCATCCCACTGTGCAGTTGCTTGTCACCCCTATCCCCATCTTCTCAGCTTACTCACTCAGTTACCTTAATTTTAACAATCTTTCAAGGTCCTTTGCTTTACCACCTATCCTCTCGCTAACTTCCTCTCTTAATGCCTTATCAAGCTAAATTCTGTGGTCAACCAGCTCACTCAGTTACCCTTACGTGCTACCTCATCTCCTTTCCTTTTGTTATATTCACTGGCCTGAAGTGCAATGTTGTTTAAATCAAGCTTTCTGACTACTCCGTGCTTGAAATAAAAGACACAGTCAAGATGACTGGTTTTGCTTTTAACCCATGATTATTAATTTTGAGGTTTTGGGGTTTTATAATGCTCCCAGTCCTACTAACGCCCTTGCTCTCTCATCTTCTAGATTAGCACTTTGTATTTCTGTTTTTCTTTAAATCCTCCAAGGTCTCTGTCTACTCATCCTCTCACCTGACAACTCCACCATCTTCTTCACTGATAAAAGCAGTCAGAAGAAAACCTCCACATGTTCTTGTTCACTGCCTGTGTCCCATCCGTACACATACCTTCTCTTCTCTCACAATAAATGCACTGTCGCTGTCCCTGGCTAAGGACAGAGATCTGAAGTATAATCAGACCCCATCCTGCTCTCTGTACTCAAAGACAACTCTTTGAAGCTCTCCTCTTCCCTTTGTGGTTCACCAATCTCCCCCTCTCTGTTGGATTATTCTAATCAGTTTATAAGTTTATTGTTTCTCTTTTCCCAACATTTAAAAAACACCATTTCATGACCCCACTTCTTTCTCTAAATGTTCCCCATTTCTACTTAAACTAATTTTCTATTTGTTGATTTGCTGTTGCCAATTACCCTTCTCCCTTCTCTGTGGAAGGCATTCAAATCATCCTTTTGTTTCTACCGAATCACAGAAAATAGTCCTCAAGGTCTTCTATGCTTTCTTCATTGCCACAGGTTGAAGATAATTTCTCAGGTTTAATTATATTTGGTTGATCAAAAACACTTGACATAGGCAATCACTTGTCCTTGAGTTACTTACTTCATTTGACCTGTAAGAGATCACACTTCCCACCTGTGTTCTTTGACTCTCTCCTCTGTCAATGGTGGAATCTGCAGACCTCCTGCCCTTAGCCTTTTTCTCTTTTCTAACTATGCCCTAGTGAAGGAGGGGTTCTCATCCATTTTCATGGCTATACATATCATCTGCAAGGTATAATGGTCTCTATATATGTCTTCTGCTGGGACTTTTTTCAAGATCAATACCCAAATGCATCCAAATGTCCTGTACATATGAAAAGCTACTTGGTGTTCCCTTGAGGTGTCTAGTAGACAGCACATACTTAACATTTCTCAGATAGATTTGCTGATATTCCTTCATCATCAGTTTTGTTCTTTTGTGTATGTGCCGGGAATCGAACTGATGACCTCAAACTTGCCAGGCAGGCGCTGTGCCACTGAGCTTTATCCCTGGAAACTAGTTTTGTTGTTACAGGTGCCTTGCGAGTTGCAATAAATAGCAAATGCACCTACATATTTATTCTAGCTAAAATCTTGCTGGCATATCTCTGTCCTCTCACATTCTCTGGCACTCTCCCTAAGTTTATCCCATTCTTATCCTTCTCACAGAAACTCCTGAATCACTTGTCTGACTTTATGCGGTAGATTGTTAACTGATCTTCCTGTCTCTTTCCTTGTCCTTGCTGGCCTGTTTCGAGTAATGGAGAGGGAGATCTTGTAATGTATAACAGTTCTCTCATCCATGTGGTTTTCCACACGGATTCTGCATTATTATCTGCAATGTTTTGCTGACTTCACTTCCTCCTGCTATTGTCCTCATTCTGCCCAATCAACAGGAACAGGCTTCCTTTCTTGTGGCCTGAAACACACCAACCTTGCCCTACCACAGGGCCTTTGCACTTTCTCTTCCTTTATCTGGATCGCACTTCTCTCAGACATCCACACAGCCAATTCCTTTGTGTTAATCAGATTTTTACTTGAAAGTCATTTGTCAGGGAAGCTGCACCTAACTACTTCATCCAAATGCACCTCCTATCCTTAATCATAACACTTCTTTCCTTCTTTAGCTAACTTACATTCTCTTAGACTAACACCCTATGAATTTCTAAATAACTTTGTTTACTGGTTGACTTTCCTGTTAGAATCTAAACTCCATATAGCCATAAATATTTTATTTTCTATTACTCATTCTTTTCTGCTTTATTCTCTGCATGCATACTCTGTCTTGGCACACAAAATGTACTCAGATACTTATTAAAGTGAGTGAAAATATGAACATTCTTATGAAGATGTTCTGGAATCTGTGGGCCATGCCAAATGTGTAACACTGTGGATTGTATTCACTTTATTGTTTAGTATTTTGTGGATACAACCATACTTTTTCAGAAAACCAGTAAGGGGCCCCATAGAAATGTGTATACAAAGCCTAATTGTGTGGGATACAAGATGATTTTAATTGAATAAATGTTTTTGTGAGTACATAGTATTCTAAGAGTGTGACTATGGGACAGATAAGGAGTCCATTCTAGCTGTGGTGGGACAATTTAAGCAAAGTGACAGAAGGAAGAGGAGGATTTGTAAACAAAACAAGAGACTTTCGTAGCATTGCCCACCCTCTTGTTTATCAAAAGGATCAAGAATCAGAAATGGAAGCACTTGAGGAGAACTGAAGCAGAATTTCTTATTTTCAAGAAGAGATATTAATATCTGCTGCACTTTTACTTTCTTAGTGAGTACACATGATTATCAAATGATATGGATATAGAAATGGACTACCGCTTCTGACATACCCAAAATGCAAGAGATTACTTTAGCGCACCACCTTCAAGAAGTGATCCAGCAGGGAGTGTGCGGCAATCAACAGGCAACAAAATGAAAGTCATAATTTATCTGGAAGCTTATTGTGGGCTATTAGGGAGAGGTAAATGTGGTTAAACCAGCATGTTCTGATGGATTATTGTGGTCTGCAGTGTATAAGAGGTTAAGGCAACTGATTTGAAATCTAATGGAATTTCTGTGTGTAGATTGGAGTCTGCTCACAGTAACTCCTTGGAGCTATGTGATTTAAAGTGGAGAAATGGTGGAAAGCTTAAGGTAGGTATCAGGAATCTGTGTGAAAAGTAAACAACATTTGGCCAGTCACCTTGATGGGAAGGAGCTGGGGGGGGGTGATCACCAGAGAGTTCATGATCAATGCCTGGGTGATATTATGTATGTGAAAGACAGAACTGGTAGGGCAATGCAGAGCAAAAGGAAAGGTCAGAGGCTTTGTGATGGAATAGATCTCTGGTTTCATTAGTGAGAGTAATTATGCTTAGTAAAGCTAAGGGAAGTATGGTAAATCAAACTACTTAGATTAAGTCCATTCCAGGGGTAGTTATAAAGTTTTTCCTTTGTAGCTATGAAGTTTTAGCTTTTTCTAAACTCTTGCAGCAATTTAAGTCTGTCTCCTCTTTTATAGTGGTCATAAAATTATTCAGCCTCCTTTTAAAATACAGCTACTGCATTTGACTCTCTGATCTCCTGCAGTGCTGAATTCCACTGTGTGCAGAGTATTTCCTTTTATTGGTTTTTAAATTTTCCTGCTGCACTATTCATATGTGTACTTATTCTCATATTGTGCAATGGCATTTTAAGCTTGGAATTGATAACTTTGTTCCCCCTGTACCTTTCCTAATCATAAATAGTGCAATTAAGTTCCTTTATAACTATGCCCATTGTCAGACTGGAGAAACTGGGTTTTTATAATGTTTCTGTCCATGTCAGTCCTGCCAGACATTTCACCTTCCTCAGACCTAATCTGGACTTTTCACTAAGCACACAGCCCCCTAGCCTGTAATCATCACCAGACAGGAATTGTGAGATACTCTCAAAATGGTGAAGTCCTTACCTGACAAAATCTCACGTTTAGGCAATGCTTTCATCCCCAAAGGTATTTGTCCTTTGGCAGCAGTCTTGATGCTCCAGAAACCATCCATCCTGTGGAAAGAAATGTGCATGTCAGTGTGCATCTGTGAGTGGATTCTTGGAGGGGTTCTCCTCATCCTTGGGATCCCACAAGGCACAGAGTGCGGAGCCTGGTAGAATGGGCCTGCACATCTCACGGGAGAGAACGGGGATTGCTGTTGCTGCAGGTTGTCCATTTAGGGCAGCCAGCTAAAAGCCAAATAATGAAGCCACAGAAAATAAAACAGAACATTAAGCTATTGCTAGAGGGGAAGAACTGTGTCAGTCTAGCCTTTTGTGATGGCTCTGCTCTGAGCATCGGTGCAGGTGAGATGCCCTGGACTGGTGCTAGGATGATGCTGTGTAATTTGAAACAGGAAGAGCACAGATGCTGCTTCTTATCAAATATTTGCAAATCTTAGCATTTATGCACACCTTCCTTTATATAGAAGAAAAATCCCTCCAAAGGGGCTCACAATTTCTATTATTTACTGGATTTTTAGCTTTTTGATGTATCTACATGGTTCCTATCTTAGAGATGGTTTGACCAGCTCTACTATGAAGCTGTCTAGCAAAGGTAGGAGATATGCATTTGTGAGAATTGCAAGACTGTTTTGAAATTCTTTAATACCAGCATTTTAGGGCTCATTTGTGGCACAGTTTTTCCAATTATATAATGATGTGAGTCAAAGATGCAAACAGTATTACATTTTAGATGCTTTAAGGTCTAGACATGTAGATTAACTTAACAGAAGTCACACATATGGCCAGTGCTTAATTCTGAAATATAGGGCAAGAGTTAGGTGAGACCTGTGAGATCGATCACATTACCAGTCTTCAAATACTTCTATCTTGAGTGCTAAATTTAACGAACAGTTAATAAGCTCAGCCATCAAGACAAATAAAATTTTAATGCAATTTCCAAGAAATAAAATGATTGCCAAAAAATCAACTGTGAAATTTTAAGTACAGATAGCAGTAGTATAACTAATTTTTCCTTTCACCTCAGCTGTCCAAGCTGTCTCAAGCTATACCTTGGCAGTATAGACTGCTGGATTTTCCCTTCTATTAAGACTGATCATGCCTAACTGTTCTCTGCTAGGTAAATTGTATTCCTTGGTATGCTTCTTAGAAAAAAAGTAAGGTTTGTGATGCATGTGAAAAACAAACAAACTAGCTGAAACCACAAACACCCAGGGTTTGACTCTTGTTTCCTTGGCATTGCATTTCTATTGATATCATTGAAAACATTACTCATTGGATTGAAATGTATATTATTTTGTGGTGCTTGTTCTTAAGATCAATTATATATATATATGTATATATATATATATATATATAGAGAGAGAGAGAGAGAGAGAGAGAGAGGGAAAGAGGGAGAGTAGTGATGTTCTATATGTTGTTTTATTTGATATATTTTAAAGCTATAATTGCTCTATTGTGGGACAGTTTAGAATATCACTAGTGGGGTAGCCTCATTAAATAACTCCAAACAAGTCATATTTTCCTCATACATATTTTAAAATCTATTTGTTATATTATATGAAGTCATAGAATTTTTATAATATCATAATTATGTTAAAATGACTAAAATAGTCCATTGGTAATTAAGGGCCATTCATGTTTCTGATATGATCCCAAGTTGCTCTGCTGCAGGACAGCTAAAGTTGTCAGTACCAGAGTAGCCTCCTCATACCTCTTCTCAAGGCTCCTATCAAAGCTGATAGCCATCATAACAGTGAAGCATGGGTTTTAAATAACTTTTGTATTCACAGGTTAGCTGAACACAGAGTTGAGCTTTGCCATGAACTACAGTGGATTTTCCCCCTCTATCTCTACTCTGTTAGTTTTGTTCACTCAGATATGCAGGCAGAAGAAGAAGCCTGATACTGTGTACTCTTACTTAGGAGTCTTGATGTTTAAAAGTATAAATTTTTCTAGGTAGACAGAGCAAAGGATTTGGGGCAGCAATGAATAAAGATCCTCCCCATATTAATTTCAAGTTAAATCAAGTTGGATCCTTACCAGGACTAGTCCCTGGAGGAGACAGTCTGAAAATGCAAGCTGTTGCAGTATTTCTTGTAGAAAACAGAGATGTGCATGAGAAGGCCAATTTTGTTAAGTGTGGCTTCTTGTTCTTTAAGAACATCACTCCAAATAGCTATCAGGAATGCCAAGGGTCATGAATATAAGTGCATTGCTGATAAGATTAATCTGAGCTTTTGGAGATAAACAAAATAGAATAAAACAAAAATTAACAGTGACCTAGACAAAATGAAAATATATTTATTTTCATATGAAATGTAGAAGAGAGTTAAGAGTTGGTATAGTGACAGGACTCAGATTTCCTCTTTTTCCAGCATTTATTTTTACTCAATTCTTGAGATCACTTTACGGTCCAGAATGACTAGTTCTGCTTCTGTTGTCTCACTAGCATTTCAGACAGCAAGAGAAAGTAACAAAAGAAAAAGGGAAGAAAGGTAGCTGTTCCTTGATTATAGAGTTTGCAAATATCCATGTAAGTTCTGCTGATACCCCATTGGTTAAACTTTGGTCCAAGGTCACACATAACTGCAAGAGGAGCTGAGCATTTAAAATATTCGAGTAGCCAGGTGTGGAAGAACTTGGGAGAAGAAATAGTTAAAGAAAGAACAGTTGCTAAGACACAACTGACACACCCAAATAGCAATTACTGACCTCAGAACTTTGAAAATATGGAGCAGCTATTGTGGCATCAACTCAGATGTTTTCATTTCCTGGTGAAAACCTAATAACTTCATTTTTAAGGCTGAGTTCTGAACAGCAGCAACCCAATTATTCAATCACGAGATGGCTTGGTTTTACTTTTATCATTATCTTTGATAAAACTATTTTTAATATCTAAGCAATTTATTAAGACATTGTTATGCTAACATTCTTTTTTCTTTTAAATTTATTAAAGATAACCTATTTTGGTACACCCACCCCTCCCCCACCTATGTGGGAGCCAGGCTGGGTCCTGAACAGCTTCAGAAATTTCAGTGACCATCTTTCAAGGCCCCACACCATCATGGGAGCCAAGTTGAGCCCACAGACAACTTTGGGGACCTTGGTGTGATGCCCCCACTCTTCTTCCACTGGCATGGGAGCCAAGATGAGCCCCAGACAGCTTTGGGAGACTAAGTGACCATGCTCTGCCCCCATCCACACCATCACATGATCCAACCTGAGCCCCTGGACAGCTTTGGGAACTTTGCTGAGCCACCCCCACCACTCTCCTACTGGTGTAGGAGCCATGCTGAGTCCTAGGTTCAGGAGCCTTGGTGGCCATGTTCTGCCCCCATCCCCCCATCACAGAAGCCACACTAAGCACCAGAAAGATTTGGGAGTCTTTCTAACCACTTCCACACCACGGGGGGAATGCGGCTGAGTGCTAGAGAACCTCCAATCTTTGAAAAAAATAATGCAAAAGAGCAAAATGCAATCTTACACCTGTAACTCACCCAAAACAAGTCTAGAAGATTTTAACATAGGAGAGGTTGAAATTTGTCAAATGATAGCAACCAAAGTAAAGAAATCACTCTATCAGGCCATAGAAGAAATCAGATCAGAAATAATCTCTCAGGTAAGAAAAGAAATGACAACAATAATGAAAGAATTTCTCAGCACATTTAAAGAAGATGTAAATAAAAAATAGAGGAGCATAGAAAAATGATGGAAGCCTTGAACAAAGAATATAGGAAAGAATTAGAATGCATGAAACACATTCAAACAGATATCCAGGAAATTAAAAGTTTGACTGAAAGCTGGCAAAACTGCTTGAATGAAGCTGAAGATAGACTTTCAGACCTTGAAGACAGCATTTCAGCTAACCATCACAAAAGGAAAGGTCTCTTAAAAATAAGAAGGAACTAGGAAATAATTCAACAGCTGTAAGATATTGCAAAGAGAAACAATATAAGATTAATAGGTGTTAACAAATCAGCAGGAGTCAACACAAATGACATGAAAAGACTATTTGTAGGAGTAATAGTAGAAAATTTCCCAAGCGTGGAAAAAGAATCTGACATGCAGAGAAGCGGGGGGGGGGGGGCATATAGAACTCCAATTAGCCACAACCAAATTATATCTACAACCAGGCGTATAATTATCAAGATCCCAGAAATTCAGCAAAAGAACAGAATATTTAAAGCTGGTAGAGAAAAGAAACAGATCACCTCTAAAGGAAAGCCCATCGGATTTATAGCAGATTTCTCAACACAAATCACCAGGTCAAAAAGAGCTTGGGGTGAAGTATTTCAGATCTTGAAAGAAAACAACTTCCAACCCCGACTGATGTACCATGAAAAACTACCCTTCAAAATTAATAGAGAAATAAAATATTTTCATGATAAAGAGCAACTGAAGAAATTCATGAGTGCCAAACCAACCCTACAATGAGTACTAAATGATTTTCTAGAAGGAGATAAAAATGGTCACAATTTCAAAGAACAGCAATAGAAAGGAACCACCAAGCAGAGAAAGCAATTAAATGGAGGAAAAAAAGGAGGAACAAACAGCAGGAAAGTAACATGACAAAGTCAAGGCAATGCATATCAGTTATAACCATTCCTGGGGGCAAGTATTACCCTGTTATCAAAACCAGAGAAAGACTTATCCAAAGCGGAGAACTACAGACCAATTTCCCTAAATCTTCCTCAAAAATTTTCAATAAAATACTAGCAAACAGAATGCAGCAGATCATCAAAAGATTATATATCATGACCAAGTGGGATAGATGTAGAAAAAGTTTTTGATAGAGTCCAACACTCGTGCATGTTAAAAACCCCACAGAAAACAGTAATAGATGGTCTTTACCTCACTCTGATCAAAGCTATGAAAAACCAACAGCTGAAATTACACTAAATGGACAAAAACTGAAAGATTTCACATTAAAATCAGGAATAAGATAAAGATGTTCACTGTTACCACTCCTAATCAATATAATTCTGTTAGTACTTAGCCAGAGCAGTTAGAAAAGGGAGAGAAATAAAAGGAATAAGGATAGGAAAGTAAGAGGTGATATTATCACTCTTTGCACATGACATGATACTCTACATAGCAGACTCCAAAACTCCATCAAAGGGCTTATAGATTTAATAACTAAATTCAGTAGCATAGCTGGATACAAATTCAACACTCAAAAATCAATAGCATTCCTCTAAATAAGCAACAAACACACTGACAGAGAAATTAGGGAACCACTCCCTTCACAATAGCATACAAAAAATGAAATACTTAGGATTCAGTCTAACAAAGGAAGCAGAAGATCTATACAGTGAAAACTACAGTACTCTGAAAAAGAGATCAAAGATAATTTCAGAAAACGGAAAGATTTTTTGCTCATGGATCAGAACATTGTGAAAATGAACATACTCCCAAAATTATTGTACAGATTCAAAGCAATTGCAATTAAAATACCATTAATATATCTCACAGATCTAGACAAAAGATTCCTAAAATTCATCTTAAACCAGAAGAGACCTAGAATAACAAAAGCAGTCCTGGGCAACAAAGGAAAGGCAGGAAGTATCACAATCCCTGACTTGAAACTATACTACAAAGCTACTGTCATAAAATCAGCATGATACTGGCAAAAAAAAAAAAAAAATAGACCAGACCTGAGAATCAGTGGAACAGATTAGAAGATTCAGACACAACTACAGACACACTCAACCACCTTATCTCTGACAAAGGGGCAAAACATATTCACTGGAAGAAAGATAGCCTCTCTAATAAATGGTACTGGAAAAACTGGCTTTCCACATGCCAAAGGCTAAAACTAGACATGTCTATCACCACATACTAAAGTAAAAATGCATCAAAGATATAAATATTAAAATAGAAACACTAAATGTACTGGAAAAGGAAGTAGGGATAGGAAGAGAGTTTGTAAGGGTAGAACAAAGACCAAACTGCATGGGAAATACTTTAAAGAACCAACCACTGGAATCCATTTTGTCGAAAAGTTTTTGCACATCAAAAGAAATCACCAACAGGGCAAAAAGAAAATGCATGGATTGGAAAAAAAAAATTAGCTAAGTTCCCCTCAGACAAAGGACTTCTATCTAGAACATATAAACAATTAAAAAATCAGGACCCCCAAATTCAAAGACCTAATCCAAAAATGGGCATTTGAGGTGAATACATCTTTCTCAGATGAAGAAATATAAATGGTAAATAAATATATGAAAAAATGGTCATCATTGGTCATTTCACAAGTGTAAATTTAGACAACTCTGATTCTATCTCATCCCAGAAAGCATGGTTATCAACAAGAAATTAGCAATAACAAATGCTGGAAAAGCCCTGGGGAAGAAGGAACCCTTCTCCACTGCAGGTGGGAGTGTAGACTGGTAAAACCACTGTGAAAATCAACCAGGAGGTTCCTCACAAAAATAGGATTAGAGGTCCCACTTAACCCAGCTATTCCCCTTCTGGTTATTTTTCCAGAAGAATTAAAACCATCATACCACAGTGATAGATATTCACCCGTGTTTATAGCAGCACAATGTGTCATAGCTTAATCTTGGAAACAACCCAAGTGCCCATCAACTGAGGACTGGATAAAAAAGATGTGGTATTTTTGTACAATGGTACAAAAGATGTGGTATTTTTGTATAAAAAAGTATAAACTCGAGGCTTCTATAGGTAAGTGGATGCAACTAGAGACCATACTGATAGTGAAATAAATCAGACTCCCTAGTATAAGAATCTGAAAGAGTAAATAAAACTCAAAAGGTATAGTAGATACTGTGAAAGGGAAATAAATTCTCAAAGTAAAAGTACAACTGAGATGAAATAAAGGAGAAAAAATTATATATATACATACATAGAGAGAGAGAGGAGAAAGAGAGAGGGAGGGAGAGAGAGAGAGAGCTGGGATAATTGTACTATTGACGTCTATTGGTTTATTGAAAGGAACAGTTAATGCTTAAATTTTTTGGCCAACTTTTTGTGCTTATATCTGGTAATCGAACAACTAATTTGAAGACAACAATATGCAAAATAACAACCATTGGTGAATTCCTACAATCTTGCTTGGTGAAGCTCTGTAGCATTTCTAATTTTCTTTATCACTCTTTTATTCTCTGTAATGGTTTGATCAGTCTTTCATTCTTACATCTGGTAACCTGAGCAACTTCATTGAAGATAATGATATATAATATAACAACCACTGTTAATGCCTATCATTTTGTTTTGAAATCCTGTAACATTTTGATTGTTTTTGTGTTGTTTTGTTTTTGTCTATGTTGTTGTTATTTTGTTTTTTTTAAATTCTCTCTAAAATAAAAGATAAAAACCTATTTTAATATTTTTCTTTGTTTCTTTTTTCTAACAAGATAAAATTCGGTCTCACTTGATTAAATAAAATTGTATTTCACCAGAAAGTATCCTTCTGCTTTTCCCTAAATTTTATAAGAGATTAGCCTTATTAATTTTCTACTTTGCAGATAATTTTGGAAAATTCCAAAGCAATGTATAGAAATATCACATGGACCTACATGCATCTCTGTATTAGACACAAGTGGTTACAGTTAGAAGGCAGTTAACTCAATGTATATAATTAAAAATTTAGCAAACATCTACTCCTGGACAGATTTAAGATATTACTGGTTTATCATTATATAAGTATTTGCTCCCACTGAAAGCAAATAATATTAAGTTTAGGATTTTTGTAACAGTCAGCTTTAGTAAATTCAGTATTTCTTGCTCTGATAATTATTGGGAGATCCAAATGTGCATAATTAAAAGGAGAATACAGTTATCCAACCCCTAAAGATGTTAAAAGATGTAACTCTTGGAAAAACCAACATGATTCTGGATGCAACAGTTGCCAGGCTGAAATTTAGATGAATTCTATTAAGGAAGCTGGGTGCTTGCCCAGCATCTGTATCTCAGTTAGTGGAGTAATTCTGAGTATTGTAGAGTTTTGAGGATGTCTGTGTTCAAAGTGCCCACAATGTACATTACACTGATTTCATGGAGGTCAAATATTTAGGTGAGACAATGTGTCTTATAATTTAGAAATGAGAATATCAGTTATGTTGGAAGATGCATAATGTTTATGATTCTCTACCTACTTCTTAGAAGGGATTCTTAAACAGCTATGTGCATAAAGAGAAAATTTGTCTACCCAAGTAAGTAAATTTTGCAATATTAGAGTGGGATAATATTAAGACATTAACACTACTCCCACACTAAATTATCTTTATTCAATTAAGGTCATGACTGAAAATTTCTTTCTGACTTTTAGTTTATCTCATTATTTGGCTCATATCATGGACAAAGAGTCTATTATGCCCAGCTTGTTCTACCATAAGTAATGACAATTAGTAAATTGGCAGATTACACAGTTAATTGTGGCCAACATCAGTTGTTACAAAACAATATTTGCTTCCTCATGACAGATCCCTAGTTTTTGGAGTTCTAGTACTGATGTTCTTATGACCTGACTTTACCTGGATGAGAATTGTGAATCTCTGTCAAGCCTTAATCCGCAACCATAAATGGATATTTTTAAGTCAGTTTGCTAAAAACAGAATCTGTGCTTTTAAAAGTTTTACTTACAGCTGCAAATTGTGATATTGCCTTTAAGATTAGTAAGGTGTGGCCATTGAAATTTTTGGCCCTACATAAATAAAAAATGTCTCAAAATCTTTTTAAATGATAAACCACAGGCTTAATGCAAGCTCTTTATATCTTATGGATCTTATTAATGTTCTCTCTAGATAATTGCTGCTACATAAACTGAATTTATCTGCCAATGAAAAAGAACTAAATCAATACAATTGGCCAAAAAAAAAAAAAGTAATGCTCTTGACTGTAGAATTCATTGCCTGAGTTGATAACAAGTTTGTAAATAATATTAAAATATAGCCAATCTCAGCACACAGTGGCAAACAAAAAGAAATTGAGAAAGTCAAAAGATGCAGGCAAACTTTGGTACTGTGCTACTTGTTATTTTGATAAACACTAAGCTCGAATCACTGGTCAAACACCTTAGAATCTTAGGTTAATAGCAACCCATAATTTCTAGTGGTGTTGGCTGTGGTTCCACTTTTCAACTTTTAGATCTCTTGTTTCTCTTTGTGTTGATATTTGTAATCTCTCTCTAATCATAAAATTAGATTTGATTTTGAATATTGTTAAATAATGTTAATTTGTGCCTGTCTCACACTTTTGTTCTGCCAACATTTTACTATTTGCAAAGTAAACAAGGAGTTTGTAAAAGTACCAGTAGGGTACTTTTTTGTTTTGAATTTTTGTTTTTGTTGAATAAAAAATGTTATAGTCTGAAATTGCTTCAAACAGTGTTTATGATAAGAACTTGTTACCAGAGGTATAAAAGCAACTTCAACAATCTCAAGAAAAGTCTTTTGTAAGGCACTATAAATATACAGGGTCAAAAATGTCTGTTCCCTGTGCTTGGAAATTTCAAATGGGTTTCTCTGAACACTTTTCCATGGCTTGCAAGAAGTATACAGGGATGTTGCAGAGCTTTTGGATTTGAGAGCATTCCCTTCTCAAAAAACATCTTGTCCTGAGGGAATGTTTGGAGATTCATGACTGTGTTATAAAAAGAAATGCTGTGCAGTGAAAACACACTTCACGAGAGCTCATCAGCTGGTGATGCCAGAAAACAATCCTTAGGAAAATGAACATTTTTGTTTTGTTTTGCTTAACTTTTCTTTGCTAAGGGAACAGTGACCACAAACATATATTTAAGTAGCATCAGCAGCACATACACACACACACGCACACACATGGAGATTTACTTTCACACACACAACTAATTGAAGATATAATCTAAGGACTAAGTGTAATTTGCTGTCCCCTTGCTGGTGTCTGTTAGTGGCCACTTTGCTATAGGCTATCATTTTTATTGCCAGTGGGAGTCAGTGATAGGCATAGAATTATTGCCTGATAATGACACCATTACTGTGTGTCTCTACTGTATTTGGACTTGGGGCTATTTGTAACTTGTTTGATTCCCAGCACAGAGCAGTAACTGAGCAGGCTATTCTAAATGAGCACATTTGTTATAGGGTCAGCTGGGAAGTGCCAGCCAGTACATTCAGGGCTATTGTACTCATGTTGAGTTATATCTGTGCACCCAACCCGACACCATTCACTCTCAGCATTTTCAGATGGCACCAGCCTCTGTGCCAGTAATTGGTGCATATTTGTGATTGAAAGTAGGTCCAATAAGGGAAGCCATATGGTTTGCTGTTCAAGGCTGATGCATTTGTGAAGTAACAGATGCAAAAATCAAGCACACCTGGAATTCAGAGGCAGAAGCCCTGACAGAGCAATCTGTTGTGTAACATCATATATTGCTGGAAGATTTGTGAGGCTGAAGTCCCTACAGAAATAACCTGCCTGGATATAGCCCACGTCTTAATAGATAACCTACATTAGCCATTGGGCATTTATTTTTCATCACTGGCTACATTTATACTCTCATTAGTTTTCTGTGATGAATGAATAAATATGGTGGCACACAGTTTATTGGAGAGAATAAAAAGAGTAGGAGGGATAATTTGATAATGTAGGCAGTGCTGTATTATTAGCTATATTATTTTGCAATGTTATGGTAAGGTCAATATGAACATAGAGTGCACTTGGATATGGTGGGACGTGTGTGTGATATTTCTGAATTTTGTGTAACTAAATTGAGTGACCTTTTGTATTATTTTTGTGCTCTCTTAATAATTGGAAGCCCTTGGGGACAGATCTGGGGAGCATTGTAGAATGTTATGTGGGTTATATATCTGGCTATGTTGAGCCAAATACTTCTGATACAGCTGGGGTCAAGGGAAAGCTGAATGGATCGAGACAAATCCAGTTCTAGTGCATTTGTCAGTTAAAAATTCCTCTTATGTCCTTATTGCACATTAGTGAACTAAAGGGGCCACACAAGTCCATGTTTTATGATACAGAGATACAGAGAAGATACCTTTGATTTGAATGGTATCATCAACATCTGAGCTACCATCTGAGGGTTCATCAGCCCATTTTGGAAAAAAATGTTCAGGGTTTTCTTGAACAAAAAATGTTATTGTAACAGGAAATAGAAAAAAGAGAAATCACAAAGACATTTACTCTGGTCAAAGATGATTTTCAGTATCCAGCAACTATATTAGGCTAAAGAAATGTCAGTGTTACAGAACTTGTGATGACATTTTCTATAGTAGTAAGTAAGAATTACAATGAAAGAGGGCTTCATTCTTCAACTAATGTTGTATTTTAATAGCAGGTGTAAAATGTGGAAAAACTGAACTAAGCAAATTTCAAAGGGTAGAACTGAATGGTGGTCTTTTTTAAAAGAAAATAAATGAGATACATTTTAGAAACTTTTTCAAAATGGAGAGAAATGAAGAAAGAAGTGTGGACCAGAGAGATAAACCTGCAGGTTGTACAGATCTTGAAGTGGAAGGCAAGACTGTGAGAAAAGGGGCGGAGAGGACTGACATTACTTTATCCCAAGTGTGAGCGCAATCAAAACCAAGAAACAGCTCAGCACTGTTCATTAGAGTTCCATGAACTTCCCCTTGGCAATAGGACTTCGCCCTTGGTAGTGGGATGAAAATTAGGAACAACGTGCACATTTTTGGAAGAGAGTAGATGCTTCATTGCCTTCACTGTGGGAACTGTCTAGGGGCAACTCAAGGGGCTTTGTCCTATAACATGAGGAATATCATTAATGGAATGAGTGCTGCTTTTACGTGAGCAGATGAGGGAGATTGTGTGCACCACCAGTGTGTTTCTGGGAGCAGACTCACGGCTACTCCTGCTTTCCTTTTTACATCAGAGTGTTATATTCGCTCTACCTTCCCGCTACTTAGGCTCTTCGGAAGAAAAGTCAAGAAATGAGGAAATTTGGACTGGGGGAAACAGAAACCCACACTTGTGGGGCCCTCAAAAATGATCACAGAAATCTAGGTCTATGCTGCTTGGGTTTCTCCCATGTCCTTGTGATCAGTCATAGAATCCCCACAAGAGTGTGTTAGCCTGCTTCCCACTTTTCCTTGGCATGGCATTATTCACTTGTAACGTTGCCAGACATGCATTTTTTATTAAGTGTATGGGTACAACTTCTGTATGCATATTGATTGCATTCACCACAGGGAGTGTGTACCTGGGCGTGGGATATCCTGGTCCCTCTTTTTCTCCCTGTTCCCCTCCCCTCCCTCCAACCCCTCATCCCCTCCTTATTTGCACTTTGTTTCCATTTTGCCCATCTTTTCTCCTTTCTTTCTTTTCCCTCCCTTCCTTTCCCTCTCCCTCCTCCCTGGTTCCCCTTCTCTTTTGAACAACTTGTACCCATTTTACAAGGGAGATAACTAGGATACACCCATAAATATCGCATTGACTCTTTGGTCTGAGAAACTGAGTATAAATAAGAACCAAAATGAAGAATAGATACATGAAATAGGCAGAACATGTATTTTATTCAACTAGTAATTTGACCATGTGACATCCACATGTCATGAGTGGTTATGAGAAAGATGGGGGGCAGGCTGGGGATATAGCTCAGTGGAATAAGCACCTGCCTGGCAAGCCCAAGATCCTGAGTTCAGTCCTGAGTACTGCAAAAAAAAAAAAAAAAAAAACAAAAAAAAAAAACAGAAGAAGATTGAGGTTATTTGAAAATAGTTTTATTTGTTTAATGTGTTGCCAAATGTGCCAAGAACTGTCATTGATACTTTTCTAATATTAACATATTGTCATAGAAAATTCCTAGTGGGTTATAATGCAATTTATTTTGGTTCAAATCATTCATTTTATCAAAGTTATTTCTTGTATTAGAGAGCAGTAGTTCAAAATATTGATATGGAGCAATTGGATTTAAAATCTGTATCCACTCAGGGTTCCTCCCACGTGGCCCACTGGTCTCAGAGGAGTCTGAGAATGGGCATTCAGGAAACTTCACTTACCAGTCTCACTATTCAACTTTTTATGGAAAAAGAGAATGTATTGTTCAGTAAGTTCCCAAAGGCATCTGAAGTTAGCAGGGGTAGTGCTGATTCCCATTGCTTAGCTTTTATCATCATTTCTTTGTTCAAGTTCAGTTTTTAAAATAAACTAGAGAAAGAAATTGAAATGTTTACTATGCAAAATATATGCAGAATGAAAATTGATGATGTCGAGGAAGAAGATTTTAATTAAAGTTCTTTTCGTAAAAATGCCTCAACAACAAAAAGAAAAATGGAGGTAAACTCCTTAAGAACCATTAGTATGCCATGAAGACAGACAACTGTAAACTGCAAACTACTAAGCATACCTCCCAAGTCCTTGGTGCCTAGCTTGAGGCAAGAGAACTTGCTGGTATCTGACATAAGGCTCCTGTAGTCTAGAGCAAATTACAGTTTTTCTCACAAGTGTCCACAATTCCAAGTAGAAGTGGTGAGCAACATTGTGGAGTATCTTGAGGATCAGCAGTCAGGGAGCCTTTCTGAGAGGGTGACATTGAGCTGAGACTGAGAAGACAAGAAGACTCCAGCCTGGCAAATATTTGTGAGCAGAGTGTGCAGGGAAGAGGGAGAAGTGAGTGAAAGAATTCATGACAGGGATGATCCAGGCAGGATTAAGGAGTAACAAGAAGGTAACTTTGGCTAGCCTGAGCCTGTGAAAAATGTGGTTGGAAAATACAAATGGTGTAGATCATGGTGAATGCAATTTTAAAAAATCAAGAGGTGGAAAAAATGGAAAGCAGATGAATTTCTTCATCTTTTCTAGCAGAGCACCAGTATGTACTTCGAAAGTTAACACGTGTTGCTAAATAGTACAATGATTCTGATCTCTTAAAAATTTAGAACAAATTTAATGTTTAAAATATTAACATCTCATGTGATAAAGAAAAAATTTTAAAAGTTCAGTATTTTATTTAGTTGCTCTTTGCTTTTTCTCTCCTCTGGAAAATCTGAAGGAAATTTAATATTTGTTCACTAAAAGTAGCATTGTTATGATTCTGGTCCTGTTACCCTCTTTCTTCTATCCGTCTGCCCTCCCCTTCCTCCCTCCCTTCTCTTCCCCTCCTTTTCTGCCTCCTTCCCTCCTTTCCCATGTGTCAATAGGGTACCGGTAAGATTTTTGGAATGATGTGCACCAAATGATATGATGTGTTTTTTTAACCTATTATCTATTTATTCTGAGTTTTCCAATAGATATGAACTGTCATTTGATTTTGATTCATAATAATATTTTGTTTGTTCTTCTGCTAAGTTTTGCTTTATTTGGCTTTAGAAATTGAGTTTTTTGTGTATGTGTTTCTCTTTTTCAATCCTTTCTAGCATTCAGAATTCTTTTTATACTAGAAATTGAACTGAGGACCTTGCCCTTTCCAGGAAGGCACTGTGTCACTAAGCTATATGCTTAGCACAACATTCAAAAAATTTAAAAATTGTACCTAACATCTTTGATATGATTTTTATAAGTTGTAGCTTTCTTATTTTTTCAGAGAAACTACAATGTGGACAACTTTATCAAGATACTTCCTAGCCTTTTTACACTAATGAATTAGAAAACTTTCTTTTAATATATCATATTGAATAGAATTATGAATTCTTAATTATTTTTGCATTGATTTTTGATATCTTTGTGAGACCCACAAATTTACACCTTATGATAAATTTTACTAGCTAATGATTATTGATATGGCAGTTTTAAGAATTACTTTTTTGTTAATTTTTCTTTGAACATGGAAGCTTCTATTTTGGTAAATTCTGTTTAATAGTATTCTCAAAACAGTTGTATATATTTACCTTTCATTTTGTAAATAAGTATACATTTCAAAAAAAGCATTTTTGTTGATAAATTAGTTTCAAAATGATTGATCTAATATGTTTATCTTTTAAGTAATTGGATCCAAAAGTGCTCCTTGAACTCAAAGTCTGGAAGTATGAATGTTATAGTAGATTACATTATTGTGCCTAGTTTTTATTGTTTCATATATAGGTTATACATTCATTTATTTTTCTTTGTAACTTTGCTGCATCTCAGTCAATTATGTGAAATCTATTTTCTTGTTGATTTGACATTGGATCTGGCCATGTGGGTTGCTTTGGCCAATGCAGTGTGGGTATAAGCAGATGCTTTTAGCTATCATGTTCTGATGGAGATTACTTTGGATTGGTGCTGAGGAGGCTGCAGAATTAATCAACTGGCTTTTCTGTATTAACTTAGGAGTCTATCCTGGGCCTAAGTGAGTAGTCTGAGGTGCCAGCAGCTGGCACACAAAAACAGAGCTCTCCATGCCAATGGTCACAGTAGACACCTGTAGTGGTCTGTGACACTGTGACTACTCTGAAGGCAAGATAATATGCAGCTGGGTATGCTGACTGTCTCAAATTTTCAAGGGCAATACTGTCAGTCTTAGAGAGCAAACAGTTCTCTCATTAAATAAAGATTAACTGCTTAGAATGTCTTTGTTTTACCCTCTCAAGGTTTTGCTCCATTTGCCTCAGCTATTCCCTGTATTTTCCTGAATGCTCCTGATACATTAAGGATCCAATAAATACTGGGAAGTCCAGAGTAGTCTTTGTCATAGCCACAAGAGCTCTGACCTTACTGGATCCCCACAAACCATACTACTTTGTCCATTTTCTTTCATCCCTCTCCATTCACTTATCAGGAGTTTGGTAGACTACAGCTCATGATGCTGTTTCCTGGTGCCATTCATCTTAGCCACTCATGGCTGCCTTCTGCTCTAGACACTTTCTGCCTTAGAAGGATGAAGAAATGGACAAACCTGAATTTGACACAGGACTTGGAGTTCATTCAAGTCCAGTAGAGTAGAAGTGATACCAGTTAAAATGAGCTAAATTGTGGTTGACACAAATGAAATAAACAAGTGCTTACTGCTATAAGCAACTAAAATATTGGGGCTATTTTTCTGCAGCATTTAATGTTCACCAATAGAGGAGTAATTGATTACTTTTAGGAATAGGTAAATTTACTTATGTTCTGACTCCATAAACACAAACTTGGAAATTGGCTTTATGATAAGTGTTTTTTTTTTTTTTTTTTTTTTTTTGCGGTACTGGGGATCGAACTCAGGACCCTGCGCTTGCTAGGCAAGCGCTTATTCCACTGAGCTATATCCCCAGCCCCAGGAAATTGGCTTTAAACTCACCAGCTCTGTGTCATTGAAATCTTTTCTTAATTTCAATGAACCTAATTTTTAATCTTTTACAGATTTTATACAATAGTATCTTCTCTTTAATACTAAAGATATGTGAAATAACAGCACAAATTTAGGCACAAATAAGTGTTTAGTATTAATAACATTTATAATTTACATTGGATTTATTTTATATTTAGCATAATTCTAAAATATATTATTTACTGCTTTATAGTATGTCTTTGGGTCTTTGAAATAAATGCAAATTTTATTGTACAAATAACAATTCTGTGTTGAACAAATGTAGACACTTGAATATATATTTCATTTAAAAAGTCAGTCTTATGAGTATTGTAAGTATCAATATATTATTCATAAGGTCCTTGTTAGGGTCAGAGCAATAAGTGCCAAGATACTGACTTTAGGAGTTCTGTTACGGTAAGTGAGGCTACTTGACATTTCAGACTATGGAGAACAAAACTGGGAGATGGGTACTATGGACTCAAGAAATAGGTCATAGAATCATTACATGAAAATTCAGTCTGAAAGATTACAAAATTATCCATGGGCAAGCATCAGTTACTATGAGTAAACCAATTTTATATGAGGTAGTTAGACACAAGAGTCTGTGGAAAATATCAGTTATATTCTGTGCTGTTGAAAAAAGTGAAAACTGAGTTAATAGTAATTAATAGTGTCTGGAGTAGCTATTGAACTTAATCTCATAGGTGTTAAGTCATATCCTACACATATCCTGAGTGATTTCTATATATCAGATGGGGAGAAACAAAGATTGTCTTTACATTTTTTTCTTTTTCTTTCACTTTTTCAAACACACATTAGCTCTTTTCAACCTCAGGTCAAGATCCTTCCACATGTCCATATTTTCTGTTAACCATGCCTGGAAGGCTCTTGTCCTTTCTCTAGGCAATCTACTCTACAATTACAGATAGAAAATTGCATTAAAGCAATTGAAATGAGTAGAGAGACAGAAAGATAATATTTCTGCAGGAACCTAAGTGGCAAAGAAGGGAAAAAGGAGTCTCAGACAGGGAGGAGTTTTGTCTCTTTCAGAAATGAAAGGAAGCAGCCCTGGCTGGGCTAAGGGAAAGAAGGAGGGAGGAAGAAGCCAGTTATATATGCTGGCACGTGTGCACACACAGAAAAGGATAGGGAAAGTATTTTAGGGAGCATATAATTAGATTTTGCTTTTTAAAAATCTTACTTCACGTGGGGAATGAAATGGGATGGGGAAGAAAGACAAGAAAATGTCAAGGGTGCTATTGCGGGATTCAGGTGAGCGGTAACTGAGGAATTTGACTCAGTGGAGTGACAGTTATGGAAAAAGAGGTGGAAAGATTCAAGACATATTTTAGATGCAGACATAACAGAACTTGGTGATGGATTACATGGAAGAAGTGACTTGAGGGTAATACCTAAAGACAACTTCAATGTTCCTGCTAGGTTGAATAATAATGGTCAAAGGAGAGGGTTGATTAGATTTGTAGACTAGGCTGCTAGCGGCAGACATGCCTAGGTGACTGATCAGAAATAACACTGATTTAAAGAGTGGCTTTGATCATAAAAACTAAAGTCCAGACAGAGCACAATGGTATGTAGGCCTTAGAGAAGAGAGGCACAGACAAGCCAAAGTCTAGACAGGTCACGGTTACGGGCTATTCTTAGACGACTGACTCCATCCCATCTTCATGTTAGAAAGCAGCCCCAGCCCCAGAGTCAGGGTGGGAAACAACCACAAGGGAGACAAAATGGTGAAGTACAGAGGGATTTTCAAATCAAGTACTTTGAAGAAACAATTACTGGTTGTAGGGTCTTATGCGAATTTCCTAAATTTCTTAACCTTATTTGTAAAATACTGTATGATGAAAATATTTACCCAGGATATTTGTTTTGGAGATTAATTTGACCAATGTTCACAAATCATCTATTATGTTGCATATAATAAATGCTAAACTCCTTTGGCCTCCCATTGTGCAAATTAATTCATACTGTGGAGAGCTCACTCATTTAGCTACCTGACTCATCAATTCTTCTCACTAAAGGGCTCAGTTCTTGTCCTGTTCACCTCAAGGCCCGGAGTAAGAAAGGCTGGAACTAAAAATGATGTTGTAGTATAAATGTATCATATATTCTCAATCATATTACATTGTATATCATGTTACACGATTTTTAATTTTTCTATCTTCAGAGAAACTCTGTGAGAACAATATTATTTCCTTTCCTTCATGAGTAGTGACAGTAGGCATAATTTTATGCATCCAGGCAAGGTTATCTAGCTCCAGTCAGAAAAACTGGGACTGAGGTTAGGAGGTCTGCTACTTGTAAGCACCTCCTGCACTGTGCTTTCTCTCCTAACGCAGGACTTTTTGAGCTTTCTCTTGTCGGTCTAAATCAAGTCCTGATTTCAAAAAGAGGAAGTTGTCATTGTTCACAAAATAACTTTTTTAGTTGCTGGGGCTTTATTGGCGGGGAATGATTTTGGAGAATTTATATTCTCTTTGAATTTGGTAGTGTTGAGTCATTCTTTCTTGGAGTTTGGTCATATTCCTTATTTGGAAGATGGGAGAATACAGCTTCTCTCAAGAATGTCTGCCGAATTCCCAGGATTGTTCCGTGAAAGCCTTTATGGCTTTTTACCTCCACAGTCTTTAAGTATCTCTGTGCTACCTCAAGCGCCTCATCTGAAGAGACTTTTGTTTCATTACGTGATTCAATTTTTACTAGTGGTAAGAATAATATTTGTCAGTAATAGATCAGTGAAGGATTGTGTGTACGTGCGCGTGTGTGTGTGCGCGCACGCGCACACACACACACACACACACACACACACACACAATCTCCCCTTGTATTTCTGATTGTCGTTTCAATTTTGACATGATGAAACAAAACTCCTAATTTCTCCCTCTGCAGCCTGCCCCAGCTGCTGCTGCAGTCCTGTCTTCCTTAGTGGATGGCGGTCTGAGACCTGAACCTCAGTTGCTCTTGACTCTTCTTACTACGGAAACTGAAATGTGGTCTGCCACTCCCATCTCGCTGTTGGTGCACCTCCCCTGCCACCTCCCGGCAACACCCTTCACCCTACCTCAGTGACCTCCTGAGGCGGGCCCTGTCCATCGCCTTCTTCTTATCCTCTGGTTCCGCTTGTGTAGAGGAGCTGGGCTGGTGCCTTTGTGCTGGAAGATGTGACAGGGACATATGGTGTCCTGGCTCTGCTTCAATCTGAACCCTGCCACATCATTTTCTACTTTTCTCTCCTATCCACTTTGCACTAGCAACACTGGCCACCCTTTAGCTCCGCTGTGCTAACAAGCTCTTATATCAGAGCTTTTGCACCTTGTTCTTTCTCTTGCTGTTCTTTCCGAACAGAATCCCCTTCTTTGAATAAGAAGTTGTGTGTTTCCACCCTTTCTCGATGTCTCTGATGAGATGCCACTGTGTCAGGCCTTTCTGGGCTGCTTGGTATTTAGTAGCAACACTACTAGCTCTTTCGTTTTTCTGGCGGTAGTTTTCTCCATAGCACTCATCGCCAAGCAGTAGTGCACTGTTTAATTGTCTACCTCGCCACATCCTCTTTTCTGCCATGCATGTTAAGATCAGCGAGGACACAAGTGCTTGTCAGTTTTGCTTACAATTAGAACCATGTCTCCTTTGAACTAGGAACTTAAATCATATTTGTTGAATGAATCTATTTATGCTAATATTTGTAATAGGACTTGTCATTCTTGTAGATCAGGTCAAAGCGTTTAATTATATTAGTTTAAATTATTTTTTCTTTGATTCTTTTATACCTCTGACATCTGGATTTATTATAATTAACTGTGGCTTTGTTACAAAATATTCTCAATTTTGTGGAGTAGCAATTTCTACAGCAAATTCTTACTGCTGAATGAATAATATTACAGTCATTTCTTTCAAAAAACACTTAAGATTTAGCATTTTCCCATACTTCCACATAGTACTAAGTTCTTTTGCACTTTGAAAATTTACTTTGAAAGTGAATGCTTTGTGTGTATGTGTGTGTGGGTAAATCTGAATAAAGAGATAATGTTTTCTAATACTATCAACAGATATTCTATCATGAGTTTTAATCCGACATGTAGTAAGGCAAAAAAGAATGTCATTTATTCACACTTAATTCCCCCCTCTCCATTGTGAGGATGACAACCTGCATTTTAGCTTGTCGTTCTGACAAATCAAGACTGTTGTACTGCGTGTCAAAACGTGTGCACTTGAGGCTGGAAGTCCATTGTCTGGGAGGAAAGCCTGATGTGGCCACATCCTGCTTCCTCCTCTGTGATGTGAGAAAGCTAATCTTAGCTGAACTACTTAGGATGCTTGTTACGGCTGCAATCTCAATGAATTTAGAGTGGTAATCAATTAACACTAAATAGGTTTCTTTGTCAATTTGGAAGCATCCCAGTGAAGGTAAAAGGAGAATGAAATAAAGTGATAAATAATTTATATACTTGGAAAGAATCCCTCATTCCTCCTGCCTGCTTGTAGGTTCTAAGTTGTTTTTTAGGGGAAACCTGAGACCAATAACCAGAATCTTGGGACATAAGTTAACTCTATATAAGAAAGAGATACATAAACTTAAAGATGTGTTAGCTTTGCTGCTTACATCGGGATTTTATACAAATGCTGCAATTGCAAAAGGCCACTTGTCTCTGACTCTCCTGAGGAACTCTGGCATTTCTCTCTTATTATTTGTGTTTTCTCTTGACTTCTGCAAAATTATTTCCTGACTTGCTTGCATCTCGATTTGTATTAATAAGATCCCCATGCTGTGTACACATACAAATGCTGCCTTACGCTCCTCTGGTATCCCTCCTTCTCTGTGTGTACCTCAGGGTCTCACGCTGGCTAAGCTCTCCCTTTAGTTAGTCCTTGGACATTTTGGGCATGGTGCTCAGGGTATTTAGAGCTCTGAGGCTTAGTCCCTGTGGAGACTTTTGCCAACGTTAATGTCATTCTCCATTAATTTCCTACTACCTTTCCCTGTTCGGCTGTGCATGGATAATAAAAGTCTGTCTTCCTAGACTCAATCCTGGAGGCAGTGGGGACCCTGTGGCAGTGCTTCAACAGCTCTGCCCTAGAAGTGACGTCTGGGCATAGAGAATCCATAATCTAGTTTGCGCGTCCTCACTACACACCAGTCGAGTCAGTCTGCTGATGGGGAGCTTTGGCTTCCTGGTCTGCTTCCCTACCTACTACTCCCTCTCCTAACACTATGGGCTCATCCTAACTCACAGCATTTTGGCTATAACACTTAGTTCCTCTTTCAGATCTTGTCAGCCTCTTAGCCTGGGTTAGGTCATAATTTTGACTGTTTGTTTTCTTCTTTAAATTGTCACCTGTGGATTTAACCTTATGACCAAACTGAAAACTGCTACTACCTTGAATGTCCTTACTGCATGTGTCCAAGTCTTCCCCCCTGAATTGGACTCTTAGACATGAGAGCTCTGGCACAAGTGGAAAAATGACAGCTGTGGTGCCATTAAACTTGGAGATTTTGTCCATAAGAGCAGGCAGCTCTTCTATGTTTCAAGGTCAGTTGATCCTACAGCAGTTTTAGTTAGCTGAGAGCGTAGGGGATTTAGGAGTTGGGTGTAATCCCATGGCAGCACATGTCCAATAAAAAGAAATCATTAACACTTTCAGAAACAGAGGTAGATATCTGTGAAGATCTTACATTTTAAGATCCTTGTTTACATGGGTCCCTTCCAATGTCCTGACAGCTCCAGCAATCTTTCTTCATAAAGATACAGTTTTGTAAATTTGTAAAATTATTTTATCTTAAATCAGTTAAGACCGTGGTGTCATTTCACTGTATCTTTTCCCACTGTCATATTTCCTCTGCTTTCTGCTGACATCAAAGTGTTGCAAGACTGTTTTGTTAGTACATGGCTAAAGATTATGTGAACGGGATACATTCAGTTTGAGTTTGTTGAATAGGTCTATGTGCTTAGCAGTTACCTCTGTAGATAAGTTACAAGTAGTGGGCCAACCTTGGAAGTGCACAGTTCAGAATTTCCTTCTAGAGAACATCCTGGAATGCTTCCCACAGCTAGTACTCCTTCAGGACCATCGCGGGACCACACCAAACACACTTTACCTAGCCTATTCTCAGATAATGCTCAACTACAGTTAGAGTTGTAGAGCTGGCCAACTCCTGCCCAGTGTAGAACTCCTCTTATGTGCAATCTTTGCTCTTGGGCAGAAAGTTTCTCAGAACCTTGCTATAGTCCAAGAGTCTTCCCAACCAATCTTCCTTCCTTGTCTGTCCCCGGACAGCCCTTCACCATGACTTGGAAGACTCTCCCTATGTTCTCTCCCTCCCTTCCTTGTTTTCCATGAACATTCGCCACAGTAAATATCTGCATCTGGTTCACCTTGGTATCTGCTTCTCAAAGGACATGCAAAAAAGTTTCTCTGGCTGGTTTGTGAGTGACGTAGGATTTTCATCAATCTTTGATTCTTGAATATGAACTTTAGGTCATGATCAGTCTCTTGCTAGAATTTGATGATATTTTCCACTCCCTTCCTGGCTCTGGATTATTTTTTTGATCTTCTGTGCTGCTTCCCTACCTATACAGTGCACTGTGCCCAAACACCATCTTTGTTGATGCAGAGACAGTCTTTTGTTTATGTTCCTCCTTCTTCCAGAAAATGCTTTGCCCAACTAAACCTGTGCAGATGTCTTATTTACTTCTTCCGAAGGTGACATGTAAAATCTAACATTGATAATGGTAGTATATTCCTATCATCTTGTTTAGTGAAATTGTGTATCATTTCTAATGTTTTTATCATTTTAAAATAAAAAATATTGAAATATACCATTATCTCATGATCATATATACTGTTTGGCAAGAATTATTTGTTCAAAGAGAAATTAATATTAATCACCTGACCAGAAAAATGAACTCTCTTGAAATATTCCAAGTCATTTATGAAAGAAACTTGATTACTTTCTTCAAATTTGACAACACTGAAAATTTACAAAACACTACCAATGAAGAGTATGGGGCTACTCATTAAGGTGTCTGGCTTGCCCACTATTCAAAAGCAGGAGGTTACAGCTGATAGGAAGACTTGTTGAAGGGTCAGCCTTGAGAAGACAGGGTGTATTGTCCTCAATGTTCCCTCTCCCTTGAGCTTCAGAGGTGCATGGAACTTTATAGTGAGTGAAAGGAGAAGTGTGGCAGGAAGGCATCACATTGAGCCGTCACATTTATCATCAAGTATACACATCTGCTTCTTTCTTCTTCCCTGATCAGAATATTGCAATGCATCTCTACTTCCCAGGGCTAGTGTCTCTTTCTATATAAAGATTACTTTTCTGCAGTTTATACATCACAGTAATTTACATGCTTTGTGGCAGTTTATGCACAGAATGTGAGGAAAGTATAGGGAGACATTAAGCATTAATGAATATTTATTTTAAATTTTCTTGAGTTTTGTGATATTTACTGTTTAAAATATCTATCATCTGTCATTTCCTCTTCATAAATAAAAACTGATTTTTGTATGTGTGTTAGTTACTTTTCTCATTGCTGAGACAAAATACCCGACACTCAGAGTTAAAGGAGGGAGAGTTTATTTAACTCACAGAGAAGATCTTTCAGTCCATAGTTGGCTGGCTCCAAGGCAGGGTGCCATGGTAGATGCACATCACATAGGAGAAACAATTCACTGCAGGCAGAAGACAGCAAAAGGAAGAAAGGGAGCAACCACGGCTCTTCTGTCTCCTATATCTTATCGAGGCTACTTAGGGCAAGTAGTACTCACACCTTCATCCTAGTGCCTTTGGTCCTAGCACTGCACCAAAAAGTGATCACACACTCTAGATCCAGCCACCTCTGAAAAATCCCCACCTATGACCACATGAAACTTAGGAGGGACATCTAGACACAAGCTGTAACAATATGCACTCTTTTATTCGTCTTTTAAAAAGTCATTCTCCACATTATATACATTTAAATTCCCCAAATTTTGAACTCATCTTAGTTCAGAAATATAATAAAAAACTCAAAGACAACACTACTAAATTTTGATGTTGCTATGACTCTGGATCTCAGCATTGCTTTTTTTTCTGGGCTGTAGTCTAACAATCTAAAGCAAAGCTTAATGAAACTGAACATTTTTATAAGCAGGTAAAATGCAGTTATTATTGTATATGTAGGCAGGAGATTTGGCCTTTCTCACTAAATCCTCTTTGCCCTTTGCAGAAGATTTTTCTAAGCTGTTGAATAATAGAGCATTCATGTCATGTATCCTGAGGTTTTCTCTAGTTGTGGATATTCACATAAGTGTCATCTATAAGTTAGTCACATCCTTCATTTTGCTGCCATAAAATTAATTAGCAAGTCATGCAAATTTTACTGTAAAAGTTTTACCATATTTCCCATCACGTCACTGTCCTATTTAGGGCCTTCACAGTCCTTCCCTTGGACAGCTGAACAGTTTCCTATTTGCATTCTCCACTACTAGTTCATAGTGTCCACAGTTACCAAGACGATCTGTCTACTTCTAGCCATCTGTCCATGTCAGTGCATGCTAAAATCATGCCATGATTTATCATTTCCACTTTTAATGATCAGAACTGGTTCTTTAGAAGAAATTGCCAGCAGCGGTCCAGTGTGTAACACTGATCCAACTGGATGAGGGTAAGGGTTCAGAGTCCCTCTGCCGGACACTATCCCCTACTCCCTGCCCTTTTCTGTGTCTCCACGGCACCTTTATGCACTTCTGTGTGCCTAGAAGGACTGTAACAATTTACTCTTCAGAGGAGAACCGGTTTTCAAGGGAATGGCAATGTCACCTAGGAAGCTCTGCTATTTTTAGAACGCGTGTCACAGGACACATTTGCAAATCAAATCACTCACCTTGGTTTTAAGACCTCTTAACCACACCCTACATCTGAGGATCTTAATCTTAGATATAAATACAGACACAATCTCAAAATTCAACATGAGTTTTGGAGAACTTTCCAGTTCTTAGGCACTTGTCCTAGGCCCTTAGCTTGGGTCCATTTTGTACAGATATGAGGAAGATTTAGGCTTGAATCAAGGAGCTTCAGCAGGTAGATGAAATGGGTGGCCTTGCACTTATCAGCTTGATCTTAGTTTGCAGTTCAGCCACGTATATTGATGGAGTATATACCAAATTAATGCTATTGAACTCTGCAGCTTTTTGTGTAATATTTTTTTAGATTTCCCAGATCTGAAATGTTTTCTTACACTTGTTATTTTTTTTTTTTTTTGAAGTCTGTGCAGGGAATTGATAATCTATTGAGGCAACTATTTTTATTAAATAGTTTTCAACTATTTATTTGCTATCTTAACAGCTTAATAATAGTAGGTTTTTTTACTGTGTTACCAAACAATCTTGCAATTATGGTGGACAATTTTTAAAATATAATACTATAATATATTCAAGATAGTTTTACTTGTAACTTTCAAATTAGCCTGTACTGGTGAAATTGCCCCAATACAATTTGGGACAATTGGTGAAATTGTCCCAAATCCTTCTTTTACATATCTTTATGTTTTGGTATTAAGATTATGGAAAAAAAAGTGAACTGGAAGACTTACCATGTATTTTTATTTTCCAGAGGGGTTTATATAGCAAGTAGCATCTTCTTTTAATATGGCACATTGTTGCTGAGTGATTTGTTAGTGAGTTTTGAAATTCCTTTTTTGGTGTATATTTTTTCTGAGTCAATGCTTAAAATGGTATTCCCAAGGAAAAACATATCTTATTGGTATTTGCAAAGCCTTAGGGTAGGCGGATGGACAGCATGTGTAAGCGCCCTACACTTTGACACCCCTTCTCATTATTAATCTGCGTATTAGTATTGTTTTCAGTTGTCCTTTTATAAAGAGTAATTAATTTGTTTGTTTCATGGAAGATCTGCTGCTTGGACTGAATAGTTCTACTTTAAATGTTTCTCTTAAATTGTTATTTTTTGCATTTAAAAAGAATTTATTTCTTCTGTTTTTCCTAAATATTTTGGTTATGTTTGCTTTAATAATCTATGGAATTAATTTAGTTAATTTCCCTCCCTCCCTCTTTCTCTCTCTGTCTCTGTCTCTCTGTCTGTCTGTTTGTCTTTCTGTCTCTTTCCCTCTTCCTTTTTACTTCCAGTGCTTCCTGAGACAGAGTCTCACTCAGTAGCCCAGGCCAGACTGGAACTTAGAACTTACACTTACTAGGCTCAGCCTTCTGAGTGACTGGGATTACACGTGTGTACTGTAGTCCCGGGCCTCTTTTGATTGAGCTGTTAAACAGTTCACATTTTTAGGAAGAACTCTAGGAGATCAGACTTTCTGATGCTTAGTACTACTAAGGATAATTTGCTCACATTATGTTTCTTAAATAAAAACTTGATTATGCAAAGACTTTGATGACACCACTTGGCTTTTTAATTAGTACATGTCTTCAATATATAATTACACTCATTTGGGGGAGTTGATAAATATGCATAGCACATCTTAATTCTTTCTTTGTCCCCTTCCTCTCCTCTCTCTCCCCAGTCCCTCCATGTCATGGTCCCCTGCCCTTTTGCAAAAGTTATGTCTTCCTGTTCCCTGTTACCTCTATCTTTGTTTTGTTTATTTATTTGTTGGGATTGTCCTATAAGAAAAACCATGCTTGTGTGTCTGGTTTATTTACTTAACGTTATGGTCTCAAGTTGCATTAACTCCTTAAAAATGACTCAAGTTTATCCTTCTTCATGGTAAAGTCATACTCCATTGTATATCAGTGCATTTCTTTATACATTTATCTGTTGATGGTTTAAAGGACACTTCCAAGATTCAGCTAAATGAATGGTGCTACTGTAATAACACTATAGGAATACATGGGTCACTGTAATATGATATTTTTAAAAATTCGCTTTTTTGAAAACATCTCTGAGGCTCTTTGTTTATCTTTTTATTCTTTCTCGTTTTTAAACTTTCTTAAAGGCTTTTTAATGCTCTGGAGAACTCCATGGTCAACTTCAGAAGTTTTTCTCTGAAAGAGGAAAAGTCCTATGTATTTTATGCTCATCTCAAGGATGATCCATTCTCTCTTTCCCTTGAAATTTACATCTTTACCAGAATATGATGTAAAAAGGTAAGCCTTTTAAAACTAAACCTGCAATTTGTTGTAAGGAGTTTCCTCTATTTCCATGTTTAACTTAGGGAGAATTTAATTTATTGGGAAAACAAAAGAATGGTTTACCCTATTTGAAAGCTGTACTATTTTACATTAATCCTTAGTAGTTTTGTTCTCCTATAGGAAATAAAAATATCTATTTCAGATATATACCTTTGTTTTCTGTCTTCCATTTGAATTCTCTTTACATAATTTTTTCCTCTTGTCTTTTCTATTCTTAAAGTGCTTTAATTTATAGTCTATTTAATTCTGTAAGATCACTTTCAATGTCCCGTTTATCTTTTTACCCCAAGATTCCTTAGCCCTTTGCAATGATACATTGATGAATGACTTAATTTCGTTACAATTGTATTATTAAAACTTTTGTGTCTCTGCGTAATATAACTCCCTTTGGATATTTGCCAGATCCAGCCAATTCCTTTTCCATCTAAAGATTAATATTATATTATTTCATGAACTTTACCTTTTCTTGAATTTCATGGAGAATAAAAATAAGATTCCAACAAAATAATCTATTATCTTTTCTGTTCATGTAGTAGATCTTTTTCAAACATAGTCTTTTCATTTGCATCTTTGT
Organism: Dinomys branickii; assembly: GCA_004027595.1. NCBI lineage: Eukaryota > Metazoa > Chordata > Mammalia > Rodentia > Dinomyidae > Dinomys > Dinomys branickii. Next base: position 339,904 of record PVLD010000187.1, read on the forward strand.
ACTTAGGTTCTCTCTCTTTTTTAGAGTGTGGACTATCTTCATTGTGCAGTACTCATTTTGTTTAGGTTTGAGTTTATATCCTTGAGTGAGCAAGGATAAGACATGATGTCAGCCTGCAAACCACACTGGTATTTTCTCTTGGATTATTTTCACTTTTCATTTGACTGATTTTGGGGCATCCTCAAATTTTAAGCCTGGAGTAAGTGTTACTGGTGTTCAGAGTCTCTGAAATTTCTGGTCTTCAGATGTTGTGTCTTTAAGGTGGACAAGCCAGCTTTGGAGGTGTCTATTTCCCAGTCCAACTGCTGTGAATTGGAGAAACACATTTCTGGGTAATTGAAGCAGTGTTTAGTTGTTCTCTTGCCAAAAACTGTGAATAATCAACAACCTTCCCAGTGCTCTCAGTTCTCTCCAGGTTATATCTTCCTTGTAGCTGCATTAACGTCCCTGGAGGTCAAGCATCTCATTTTGGTGAAATTTCTATCTTAGCAACATGTTTCCATTTCCTGGAGTTACTATATTGCAGTACATAAAAAGAGTGGTACTTTATTCACAGGGGCCTTGATCTCAGGAGCATAGGCAGATGCTCGCAACTTGCCTCTGGGGATATTAGAAAGCCAGTTGCAGATACAGAGAGTACCTACTCGGATTGGCCAGGGGTGCTCCAAGGAGGCAAGCACAGTGGTCTGACATAGAAAGGTCTGGAGGAGGGACCTCATGGGACTGGGGGGCCAATTAATCAAACACAGGAGAACTATCTCACTAATTTACCAATTGGTATGGCTATGCCACATCGCCTACATGCCTCCTTCCTCCAAGCTAGAATGTTCCTCAGGAAGATACTTTGATGAGATATAAGTAATTGATATTATTGATTATTTTAGTTTCTAATTGGAATAAAACAGCATCTTATTTTACATTTTAAGGAGTGTTTCATTGTGAAATACTATGAGGAAGTCAAGCAGTTTCATAATTATAGAAACTGCTTTGCACAGAAGGAAGTACAAACCAAACAACTCTGTTTAAATTAATATGTCTTGTGACTAGAATCCTTATTTCATTTATTCTTCCACCTCCTAACAACGTCATTTTATACCCTCTTCTTTCCTGTGTACAGCTCACCTTTAGGAAATAGAACTATTTCCAAAGAAATGCTGGTTAGAAACTATGGATTTGAACTCTAACTGCTACTTCCTAAACTGTTTGATCTTAAATCACTCACTTAACTTCTATGAATGTGGTTTGTCCACCTGTAAAATATGCTCTGTGGAGGATGAAATAAAAGGCATGAGAAAGCTTTAACATTTAGATGCTAATAGGCTTTTTATTAGTACAAGTGTGTCGCACATAGTGATCACATTCCTCTTTGGAGCTGGTACATAGAGCACATCTCCATTCCTTCCCGCATCCCCTTCCCCTCGCTCAGCCCCTCCCTCCATCTCTTGATCTCCTTCCCATTCAAGAAGGATCTAGGTCCCTAATTCATATTATCTTTTATTTTGCTGTTTATTTATAATTTGGTTTCTCTTATAAAAGAAACCATGTAGTGTTTGAGCTTACACTACACTGTCATAAAGAAAGATAAACTTGTGTCATTTGTAGGAAAACAGATGCAGGAACATATTTCACATATGTTAAGTGAAATAAAACAGACACACTAGATAACACTTTTCATATGTATGTGTGTTTTATATTTCCTATGGACTTTAAGCATCCATTATATGTTTGATCACTACAACATGGAGCATTGTCATGGTATTTTAAGTACTTGTCAAATGAATGAGTGCATTTAAGGCTTACCAGGTTCCTTTTAAACAAATGGAAATGAGCATTTCTCCTCCATATCTCTTAGATAAGTTTTACAAAATGCAGAAATTATTAATATTAAGATTTTAATTACTACATATCTACCTTGAGTAATTTAAATGGTCTAAAATTATTCTTGATTATTACTTTTTGTAATCTCTACTATTTAAATTAGTATATGCTTATTTTATCTCATTAGTGTTCAATGGCAAGTTTCATTTACTGTGATTATTTTGTACTTTTTTTCTTTCCTTGACTGTATGAGATAAAACCCTATGTATTTCTAAGGACAGTGAGAGGGGAAAGTAACTTTTATTGAATAGGAAAACATTTTTTATCTGTTGTATGTGAATTCCTTTCTGATGAGGGAAAGAGAGAATGTACTGATTTCTTTGCTGAAACAAATCCCCAACATCCTAAACATTCTAAGGCAAGCAGCTATGGGAGTGTGCTCATGGCAGAAGGGCAGCTGAAGTCACAAGGGAGCCCGAGTGGTCTCTCCCTGATCTTGGTTGAGGTGGGTGCTTTTGCCTCTTTACAATTCAGACAGAAGGCAGAGACTCATTATTTGTTTAAATCTCTTTGACTTAGCTGAGGGGACTCAGTGCATTTGACAAAAGCATGTACTGCGAGCTAGGAACACTGGTTCACTAGTTTGGGTTGAGCTCAGTTGGTGACACCCTCGTGAGCCCATGCTTTCCACTAGGACTCCAGGTATGGCCAGTCTCGGTCCTCAAACCCTGTGAATTTAAAACTTCAGATTTGGTGTGATAACTGTTACTTTTTCAGAGGACACACACAATATCTACGTTAAATTTTAGATGTGTTACTCGCAAAAATAGGCACTCGTAGAAAATAAAGCACAGTTTCCAGAGATTTATTCACTGAAGTGCTGCTTTGCCGCTCCTTTTTAGCTGTCTGCTAAACAAAAACAATATTTATTCCTCATAGCTGCTTTTGAAATCATGCCTCCATCCTGGTTTATTCCTTAATTTCTAGGCACTTTTACTGTTTAAATTGGTCCTGACACTTTTGCAGCAAACCTCACCAAAAGACTCAGCAACACCCTGCACCATCCCCTCGATTTTTCATCAAATGCTTCCATTCTCCCCCTTCTTTCCCTCTACCCCACACAGATCTTTATCTGGCAGTAGAAAGAAAAACACATCTTATGGAAGCTTTGGAAAGGATTCAATTCCGCGTATCAGAGCTCCTCTTCTCCTGGGACCTCATTATTTCTTTGCGGTACTTGCCCAGCAAATCAGGTCTGTTCTGCTGGCCCTCCTGCCTCGAGTTTTAGCCCTCTGCTTCCCCGTCAGGTTTGTTGAGATAGGCGGAGTGCACTGTTTTTGCAGCCCTGGGCGATCCCTCAATAATCTAATTGGATTTCTAATGTTTAAATCTACATGTATAAAATACTACTATTTCTTAAAATTTTATTCTACAGACAGGTAAACATCCATGAAGATAAGGGACCCTACAGCTTAAAGAATTTCTTAAAACTAGAAGATTAAAGGGGCCCACGGATTTGGCAAAGTTTGTTTCTCTGTTAAGTTCAAAACAAACAAAGCAGGATGAGGGAAAAATAAATGTCCTGACAAATGTTGCCAGCAGCCTGAAACCAAAGAGCACATTTAAAAATCCTGTCTGCTCAGGTGAAAACTTGACAGGTGGCACCCTGAAGGTAGCTTGGACTTGTTCTGCATGCCCTGCCCTGTGGCTTCTGATGTTCCCTGAGTTTCTCCAGCAGCCGGGTCCTGTGGTATCTGGACATGGCGTGCAGCACTCTGCAGCTGGAGGCAGCCAGGGGGTTCCTCCTCAGCAGAGGATGCTCGCTGCCTTCTTCCTCCTTGTCACCGATGGCGCGGAACCGCTCCTGCTCATCACGCTCTTTTAATCTGGCCCAGTGATGAAAAAGACCTAGTGGGGCCCCCTGGCAGGTGAAGCATCCAGATGCTAAGCTCCAGGATTAATTTTGCTGGCAGTGGCTTCTGGGAGTCAGTTCCTTTCCCCTGGCTTGGCTAGCAGACTGAATTAACCCCTCACAGTCCAAAAGGCTCATTTGATGTGTCAAATTAGCAGTCCAGCTCTCTTGGCAGGAAGATCTATTGGATAGTTAGATTAATTTTTTAAAATTTTGTTTTAAAGAGAAAAGAACAGAAACAAAATACCTGATACTCTTTAAATGCAGGAATCTGTATTTGACCACTGGAGGCTGAAGTTTTAGTAGAGCCTTTATCTTCTGAAACACAGTCCCTGGAGAGGATAATGGGGCTGAGTGATGCACGCACTTTCCTAGGCAACACCTGCAGGGCACATTCGGAACACGGGTCATAGTCAGTGTCCTCAAAAGAAGAGAAAAGCAGAGTCTAAGAAGAATTTACCACTCAGCGGTCATGATTCATGGGTGGAAATATTACTCTGGAAAGCAATTAGATTCGCCTCAGCCACTGTGCACACATGCACACACAGCTCTCTCTCTCTCCTTTCTGAAATTTCGCTTTTGTTTTATGAAATCTTCCTTGTCCCTAAAAGTCAAGAAGAAAATTTACAATCAGACTCTGCCTCCCTGAGATCTTGTCTCCACCGTTGTGATTTTTTGTTGTTGTGGAAAAGTTTACGACTGAATGTCGCCTGGCAACAGTACTTTTGAAAGGAGCCCTAAATATTAAACTCATTTCAAGTGTGACTTGAGACTCAGGCAGACTGCAGGAGTGGTGACAATTTATTACTCTTCAGAAGCCCTAAAGCAGAGTAAATATAGATTTACCAGTGATAATATGAGAACAACAGATCAATTTGATTTTAAGTAAATCCTTCCCCCCAAAAGCCAGAACTTGATTAATCCATCGAAGCTTGCTGAAATCACTGGGAACTAATCAAAACACAGATGAGTTCTCACATTGTTAAGTGCACCTGGCTAAAGAAAAGGAAATATTCCAGGCTTTTTTAGTGCAGGTTTCCATTTTTCAGTGATTATTTATTCCCAAGAGTAGGTGTAGAATGTCCAGTTTCAAGACAGTCAAGAGCCTGAGATGACTAATTCATCCTATATGTAGAAAGAACCAGCATCCTCTAACATTTCTATAATGGAATTCTGAGGCTGTGTACCTAGCATTTTCACCAGTCTGTGTGCAGAGATGGCTGTTTGAAACTGCTCTCCAGGACCCAGTAACCCTCATCCAATTTATTCTGCTTGTGTCCTAAGGATAGAAAAGCCCTACCAATTCCAGAGAGATGCGGTAATACTTTAGTGTCATGAAAATCTTCCTAGCCTTTTGAATTTGCAAGCTGCTTTTTACTCTGAGTGTCTCAGAGAACTTTTTAAACATTTATGTATTTCACAAATACTTGTGACTAGTGTAGATCAACTTGTTTTACAGGCAGAAAGACTGAGAAAAAGAGAGAAAGAGAATATCTAGCAATGCCAAGTCAATGCCAAAGTGGCCTAGCAACAAAAATAGCAGTGGAGTCAGTTGATAAGCCAGGCACCCAAGAACTCAGAGTCATAAAGGCTTTATTCAAGTGTGATAACTAGGACCTTTTACATTTTATGATTTAAACTGTGCTTTTACATATATTCATGTAGTTGCCAGTTGAAGCCTTCTCAATCGCCATTTTTGATGAATATTTGATCCCCATATTTGGGTGAAGAGACTGAGGGGCATTAAATAACCTCATGTCAACTAGTAAAGTTGTATATAGCTAATGTATCTTCCACTGGAGCCAAAATCTTTCAAACCACTGTTCAGTATTTTTTTCTTCTACTTTGGGGCCCTTAGTATAGTTGATATAGGAAGTTGAAAGATTGCTGTGTCTCTGCTTTAGAAGGTGGCTGCTGATTCCAATAATTTTTTAGACAGAGAACTTTTAAAAAATTATTCTAGCCTTAGTTCCATTCACATTCATGGACTCTGACAGTTAATTTACTCTTTTTCCCAGGACATGACCATTATTTTACTTAGTTCAAGTAATAATGATGGCAAAGATATTAACTCTACTAAGTCAAAGGTTGAAGAGTGTCCATATAATAGCAAAGTCTTCATATGTAGGCCTGATTTTTATTCTAGAGAATTTGATAAGCATTCTTTTATAAAGCTATTCTTGAGAGTTAAGTGGGTATTTTCTGAAAGTGCCATGAAGTTCTGATTCTATTCAACTGAAAAAAAGAGAAATGATTTATGCACAACTGCATATAAATGATATGTGCACTATATTCCTGTGTGTCCTGGAAGCTCTATTGCTTTTTAATATTGCTTAATAAAATTGAATATGAGTTTTTTAAAGGTCTTACTTTGCTTTGCAAAATAAATAATAGGTCCAGGTGGTTTTTGTTCTGCTATAAATTTCATCACAACTTCAGGAAATTTGTCTGAATCATGTTGCCGCTCACTTTTGTATGTGAACTATAAAGTGAAGAATTTCTTTTCTTTTAGTCCCTTCATCTTGGAATTTCTCAAGTGAGAAAAGTAATTGTAGTGAAGCCTGTAAAACTGTGCTTTGAGTATTACTAGGAAGAGAGTGTTGGTGAAAATGTTGACTAATGAATTTTTCCCAGTGAATTATGAGGTCTATAATCAAGTCTTACCAGTTGACTGCTCCATCAAATCTAGTTAACTAACAATTTTCACCACTATTAATCCCTAGCCAAGGTTCAGTGCTTTGGATTAAAGCTCTGACCCATATAAAAGAAATGAAATATGGGAAGTTAAGTCTACTTTGAGAAAGAGTCTGACTCAAGGTATTGACAAGGCTAGGTCCCCATAGGCCACCAGTTCAGAGAAGTGTACAGACCCTGAATTAATTCCCAGTGATCTGCCTGCTTTGAAATTTCTACTTCACTAAGGTTTATTAGAAGCAATATTTAGGTTAAATCACGCAGCCTGAGTGAGTGGATACACCCGAAGAACAGGTCCTAAAACATGGCCTCCACTCACCTCTCTGAGCAGATCTCAAAGGATATGGATGACACATGTCAAGGAAATGGCAAGTCATGCTATTGACACAATAGCTTTACCTTGACAGGTGAAAACAACATTGAAGAGATGAGGGATCCAGCTTTGCCTGTGTGGATTAGAGCCAGGCTCGTGTGCGAATTTCTGACGTGCCTCTCACAGCCTCATTAAACATACCTACTCCACAACCTTTTCTCAATTGTGATTTCTTTTCCTCAGTCTTGCATAGCATTTTAATTATATCTTTATGATGCCATTTATCAAGCTCATGTTTTATTATCATTATATGTAAAATCTTCTCTTTTTACTTTGTTTTTAAGAGAAAAAAACAACAATGAAATAACAACAACAATGACAAAAACTAAAGGAGACAAAAGCAAAAAAGAAAAAAAGATACAGAATTTCAAAACAAGATGATAGGAATTGACAATGGTTGTTATATTCCAAATTGTTATCTTCAACAAATTGTTCAGATGTAAGAATACAGGATTGATCAAGCCATTAGAGCCAAGTCTGTGCTTTATTTATTTTGGAATACTGAAAACATTTACTCTTTATATATATATATATATATATATATATGTCTCAATTTACAGTTGCTAAATCAATGAATTCCCATAACTGAAATCTTATCATTAACTGCCCTTCAAAATATATACTGAGATCAGCAAAATTATAGACAAGAAAATAATCATCTATCATATGAGATAGAATTACATGCATACTATTTCCTCTTAAAACAGATATGTTCTAGTAAAGTTTGACAAATTTTAAAGACAATGTAGATCCTGAGAGCTGGGCACCAGAGGGATCGGCGCTGCACTTGGGCCGCAGCTAGGCTCAATCCGCGTACAGCCGAGAGAGCAATTGCGGTGGGACGTACCCTTCCAGCTCCTGAACCCAATCGGCTCGGAGGCGGCTGTAACCAGGATTTGTTGGAGGCGGCGGAGCAGAGTAAACTCAGAGAACGCGCTACTGTGGCACATTGCGCCAATCTGGGCAGCGGTCCGGGATCCCGCTCAGGGCCCTGCCCCCGCAGCCGGCGCCGCGCGAACTGGAGCAGCTGTGATCGGCGGGATTTCTGAGTTGGGAAGAAGCTCGATCCAGGGAGATACATCTGAATGGCATTCCTGTCTGCACGATCCCAGGGTGAGTTGATTGGGTGCCCTGACCGTTTTTTCCTGAGTCGGGAAGAAGCTCCACACAGCGAGCGACATCAAAGCAGCTTTACTGACTGCAGGATCCCCCGGGTCAGAAGAGCAGGCTAGGTGCCCCAATGGGATTTGTGACGGGGGGAGGAGGAGATCCACCCAGGGAGGAACACCTGAGTGACCAGCCTGCAAGGTCCCTGGGGCGGCGAGCTGTTTATGTGCCCCAGCCAGATTTCGGGGTAGGGAGTAGAAGCGGAAATCTCAGCAGACAGCTTAAGGGACATTCTCCCAAAGAGAGGTAACCACTGGAGAAGCCTCTGCAGCAGACCTTTGCCTGCTGAACTGTCTGTGGAATTTATAGCTCCACATTTTGAATCTGATACCCAAAAATGGGAAAACAGAGGAACAAAACGCAGTCTCAAAACTCAGCCCCACCCAGAACAAGTTTTGAATGCGAGGATACAGGGGAACCAGGAAGCCACATAACTTCAAGATATGAAACGATTGCATCCGAAATGAAACAACTTCAACAGGCCGTAAAAGAGCTTAAAACAGAAATAAGCCACATACCTGCAATGATCTCTCAGACAAAAAACGACCTGAAAACAATGATGGAAGAACTGTTCCATACACATAGAGAAGAAACAGACAAAAGACTAGAAGAAAATAGGAAACAAATGGAAACGTTACAAGAGCAATATAGGAATGAATTACCAAGAATGAAACACGTCCAAAGAGAATGCCAGGGTTTGAAAACTTACACTGAAAGCATGCAAAACTGTTTAAATGAAACCGAAGATAGAATTTCAGAACTTGAAGACAGCATGGCAGCTTATGAGCGTGAAAGGAAGAATCTCATGATATCATCAAAGACACAAGAAAAGTCAATCCAACAGCTGCAAGATGAGGCAAAAACGTAACAATATTTGAGTTATAGGAGTGTGTGAAACAGCAGGAGTCCTCACAAATGGTATAAAAAGAATATTTGCTGAAATAATAGCAGAAAATTACCCAAACAAGGTAAAAGATACTGAAGCTCAGTTAATCGAGGCATATAGAACCCCAATGACCCATAACCCAAAGAAAAACACACACAGGCATATAATAGTCAAGATCCCAGATATCCAGCAAAAGAACAGAATATTAAAAGCTGCTAGAGAAATGAAACAGACCACCTATAAAGGAAAGCCCATCAGAATCACAGCAGACTTCTCAACGGAAACCATGAAAGCAAGAAGAGCTTGGAGCGAGATATTACAGATTCGGAGACAAAACAACTTCCAACCCAGACTGATGTATCCTGCAAAACTATCCCTCAAATTCAATGGAGAAATAAAATATTTCCACGACAAAGAACAACTGAAGAACTTCATGAGTGCCAAACCAGCATTGCAAACAGCACTAAAAGATATTCTAGACAGAGAAAAAAGAGACCACAATTCCAAGAAAAACACTAGAAATAACTCCCTAAACAGAACAAGCAAGTAAACAGTCAAAAAATGAAGAAAAACATCAAGTAAATAACATGACTAGAATAAGCCAACATATAATCATGATAACCATTAATGTAAATGGCCTCAACTCAGAAGTCAAAAGGAAAAGATTGGAAGAGTGGATTAAGGAACACAATCCAATGATATGCTGTATACAGGAAACACATTTTACCCAAAAAGAAATCCACAGGTTGAAAGTGAAAGGTTGGAAAACAATTCTCCATGCAACAGGTCCCCAGAAAAAAGCTGGGGTAGCTATTATGTTTGCAAACAATGTAAACTTCAAACCAAAAACGATCAAAAGAGATAAAGAAGGCCACTACATACTAGTTAGGGGAAAGCTGCAAGAGGAAGAGGTAACAATCCTAAACATTTATGCACCAAACCATGGAGCACCTAACTTTACAAGTCAAATCTTGACAGACGTACAAAATCAAATAAATAATAACACTATTGTAATAGGGGACCTAAACATCCCTCTGACACAAAGAGAGAGGTCAACCGGACAGTAACTCAGCAAAAAAATAACAGACCTGAACCAAAAGTATGAACAGATGGACTTAGTAGATGTATACAGAGTGTTCCACCCCACAACATCAGAATACACATTTTTCTCAGGTGCACATGGATCTTTCTCCAAAATAGACCACATTCTAGCCCAGAGAGAATATCTACCTAAATGCAAAAGAATTGAAATTATCCCATGCATATTATCAGACCACAGTGCAATAAAATTGGAAATGAATGACAAAGAGAACTCCAACAACCACATAAACACGTGGAAATTAGACAACAACTTACTGAATAACAACAACCTATTGGGTCACACAAGAAGTTAAAGAAGAAATTAAAAATTACCTACAAATAAATGAAAATGCAAGTACAACCTATCTGAATCTGTGGGATGCAATGAAAGCAGTCCTCAGAGGGAAATTTATAGCAATGAAATCATATACAAAGAAAATGGAAAGAGAACAAATAAATAACCTAATGCTATACCTCAAACTCTTAGAAAAAGAGCAACAAGCCAAACCAAGAGCCCAAAGAAGGGAGGAGATTATAAAACTCAGGGCAGAAATTAATGCAATAGAGATGAAGAAAACTCTACAAAAAATTAGTGAATCAAAGAGTTGGTTCTTCAAAAGAATAAATAAAATTGATAAACCCCTAGCCAACCTTATCAAAAAAAACCAGAAAGATCTCAAATTCATGCAATAAGGAATGAAAAGGATGAAGTCACTACAGATCCAAAAGAAATACAAAAGATCATTAATACCTACTTTGAAAATCTGTATTCCCATAGGATAGAAAATACAGAAGAAATGGACAAATTCCTAGAAAGGTACAAATTGCCAAAATTGAATCAGGAAGATGTAAAAATCCTGAACAACACAATATCAATTAATGAGATTGAAAATGTCATTAAAAATTTACCAACAAAGAAAAGCCCAGGCCCTGATGGATTCACAGCAGAATTCCATAAAACATTTAGAGAAGATCTAATGCCAACAATCTTCAAACTATTCAATGAAATCGAAAAGGAAGCAACTCTCCCCAACACATTTCTGGAGGCAAGTATTATACTGATACCAAAACCAGAGAGAGACCCAACCAAGAAAGAGAGCTACAGGCCAATCTCGCTAATGAACACAGATGCAAAGATACTCAACAAAATATTGGCAAATAGATTACAGCGAATCATAAGGAAAATTATACACCACGACCAGGTAGGATTCATTCCAGGAATGCAGGGATGGTTCAATATTCGCAAATCAATTAATGTAATACACTATATTAATACGGTCAAAGACAAAAACCACATGATCATCTCAATAGATGCAGAGAAGGCTTTCGATAAAGTCCAACATGCATTCATGTTAAAAACCTTAGAAAAAATAGGAATAGATGGCCTATACCTCAATCTGATCAAAGCCATCTACAACAAACCAACAGCCAACATCATACTAAATGGACACAAACTGAAAACCTTCACTTTAAAGTCAGGAACAAGACAAGGATGTCCATTGTCACCACTCCTATTCAACATAGTTCTGGAAGCACTAGCCAGAGCAATCAGACAAGAGAGAGAAATAAAAGGAATAAGGATAGGAA